>BPTQ01000005.1:46624418-46679095 GCA_019973895.1 Chrysanthemum seticuspe
GCTTGTGTAGGTTTTTATCGCAGATTCATACAAGATTTTTCTAAAATCGCTCGGCCTATGACTCATCTCCTTGAGAAGGATGCTCCTTTTATCTTCTCACCTGAGTGCATCGAAGCTTTTGAAACATTAAAGAAAAAGCTTACGAAAGCACCCATTCTAGTTGCCCCCGACTGGGATTTACCCTTTGAACTCATGTGCGATGCAAGTGATTTTGCTATCGGTGCAGTCCTGGGGCAACGTAAAACCAAGCATTTTCAGCCTATCCACTACGCGAGTAAGACTATGACTGAAGCTCAAACCCATTACACCACTACAGAAAAAGAATTATTAGCTGTGGTGTATGCGTTTGAGAAGTTTCGGCCATACCTAATCTTGACCAAATGCGTGGTGTATACGGATCACTCGGCTCTCAAATATCTCTTTGCAAAACAAGATGCAAAGCCGAGATTGCTCCGTTGGGTTCTCCTCCTGCAAGAATTTGATATCATTATACGTGATAAAAAAGGAGTTGAGAACCTGGCTGCTGATCATCTGTCCCGTCTAGAAAACCCTCACCAGGATGTGTTCGAGAAAAAGGAAATAAACGAAACATTTCCTCTCGAAACACTCAATGTAGTTTCTTTTCGTGGAGACTCTTCTACCCCATGGTTTGCTGACTTTGCAAATTACCATACGGGTAACTTTGTGGTGAAAGGGATGTCGTCCCAACAGAAAAACAAATTCTTTAAAGATGTAAAACATTACTTCTGGGACGACCCCTACTTATTCAAAATTTGCGCGGATCAAGTCATCAGGCGATGTGTGTATGGTCAGGAAGCCAATGACATTCTCAAGGCTTGCCATTCTGGACCAACTGGGGGACATCATAGCCCCAACTACACTGCCAAGAAGGTGTTTGATTCCGGATTTTATTGGCCCACAATTTACAAGGATGCCCACGAATTTGTCAAAACCTGTGACGCTTGTCAACGTCACGGAAATATCTCACAAAGAAATGAAATGCCGCAAAACGCCATTCAAGTGTGTGAGATTTTTGACATCTGGGGCATTGACTTTATGGGGCCATTTCCTTCATCTCGAGGAAATAAATACATACTCGTGGCCGTTGACTATTTGTCAAAATGGGTTGAAGCGAAAGCCTTACCTACCAACGATGCCCGAGTTGTTGTGAAATTCTTAAAATCTCTTTTTGCTAGGTTTGGAACTCCACGAGCTATAATCAGTGATTGTGGTACGCATTTCTGCAATGACCAGTTTGATAGAGTCATGCAAACGTATGGTGTAACTCACCGTCTCTCTACTGCGTACCACCCCCAAACAAGTGGGCAAGTGGAAGTTTCCAACCGAGGGATTAAAAGAATTCTGGAAAGGTCAGTAGGCGAAAACCGTGCCTTTTGGTCGGATAAGCTAGATGACGCACTATGGGCCTTCCGTACAGCTTATAAAACAACCATCGGGTGTACTTCATACAAGCTAGTGTACGGAAAGGCGTGTCATCTGCCGATTGAGCTTGAGCACAAAGCATACTGGGCCTTGAAACATGCCAACTTCGATATTCAGACAGCTGGTGATCACCGGAAAGTTCAAATGAATGAATTAAATGAACTCCGTGATCAAGCATACGAGAACTCTTTGATCTACAAAGAAAAGACAAAGAAGATTCATGACTCCAAAATCAAAAACCGTGTTTTCAACGTCGGTGATCGAGTCCTTCTTTTCAATTCAAGATTGAAGATTTTCTCAGGAAAACTAAAATCCCGCTGGTCTGGACCATTCACCATCACTAAAGTATTTCCTTATGGAACTATTGAGTTATCTCAACCCGATGGTCCAAATTTTAAAGTGAATGGTCATCGATTGAAGCACTATTTTGGAGAGGAAATTCCACCTGTGGTTGTCCCGGATCTACAAACTTTCCCCATGAACCAATGAATGCGAGGATCGAGTCAAGCTAGCGACTCGGGAATCAAAAACAGTAGCACACCATATGGGTTTTCACCCGTATTTCTGACTTCTTTCTACTTTCTACCACCCTAGTGTGGGGGAGTTGGCCCCCGCTGTTGTATATAAGTTTTCATTTAAAAAAAATAATAAAATAAAAATAAAATAAAATAAAAAAATTTCAAAAAAATGGCCGTAGTATTTCCTTTTTACGTTCTATGTTTCGGCATAACCGCCGGTACTTTGAATATTGAGGGCAATATTCATTTCTAGTGTGGGGGGGAATTCTCACGAATTTTATCATGTAATTATACCACCCTATTCCCCCATTTTTGGCCAAAATTTTTTTTGGAGTAAGTGTTTTGCACTTACTCAGCTTATGGTTATCAGTCCGCCATGTCTAATAAACAAAAGGATTGACTAATCCAGGAGCAAACGGCTCTTGGTAAAGATATCTCAAATCCGTTGATGGCTTGCAATTTGCCCAAAATTGTATGGTGTTCAGCTCACCATATCTTTAATTAGTGAAGAGTTGGCTAGCCCGCAAGTTTATGGCTTGTGGTAAAGGCAGTTGGAAAACCATAATTGGTAATCGACTCACCAAAGATATTTTATCTAAGAGTTGGCTAGTCCAGAAGCAAACGGCTTCTGGTAAAGACAAATTAAAGCCGTTGAAAGCTGGTGATTTGCTCAAAATCATTTGGTTATCATTGTACCAAGGTTCTTACTTGAACTGAAACAATTGGCTACTCCAGTAGTAATGGCTTTTGGTAAAGAGATTCAAATCTATTAAATTTTCATAAAAGATTGCTAGGGACTAGCAATAGTTTAGTGTGGGGGATTGATGAGTGTGTAAATACTCATCATTTTTGTCTTATCTGAGCTGCCAAAACACTTAAAAACACTCAAATATGCAGCAAAATACAAAATATTTCCAAGGATTGTATTTTATATGTTTCAGATGTAAAATGTTTAAAATCAGATGAAAAACGAGCTAAGTTTGTATAATTGGCAGTTTCAGTCCCTCAACTTTCAAATCTTGACAAAATCAGTCCATGAGCATTTGTTTTGAAATAAAAGTCAACCCAAGTCCTTTCAAAATAAAAATTTATCAAAAATGATCCTTGGGTAAAAAGTTTGGAGAATTTACAAGTTTGGTCCTTCAAGTTTCAAAATTGGCAAAAATAGTCCTTGGAAGTTTAAAAATGGAAAATTATCTTTTATGGTCCTTGTACTAATGAAACTTGGCATGTTTGCCCCTTTTGATAAGTTTGGGAAAATTAAATTTTTGGTCCCTCAAGAATTGGTGAATTGCAAGAATGGTCCTTGTGTTAATAGCTACAAACAAACGGACCCTTTGTATTATTGAGCCAGTCCAAAAACATCCCGTGACCCCCCCAACTTGAACCCCCTTCCTATTAATAAACCCCGGTCAAACACCCAGTCAAACCCCCACCCTTTTTCCCTCCTTTTTCCCTCCTTCTTCACCAACTGCCTGCAAACCACTCACCTCAGCCATGCCTCCAGCTCACATACACCACCCTTATCACTCCACCTCACCTAACAAAAAAAGAAACAATTAATGCTTCCTCCTCCTGCGCACTCAATCCCTCCCCAACTGGCAAATATCTTTTTGGCGCCAAAAAGCCATCAACGGCTTAAATCCACTCTACTAATCCAATGGCTCTGCAAAGAAGTGGGAAATGATCAGAGTACAAGTGGGAGCACTTTTGTTGAATAAAAAGAAGAAGAGAAGGAGGAGAGAGTAGTAGTTTTTAGTTTTTTTAATTTTCTTGTATGTCGTTTTTAATTTTAATGTATTAATTAGTCTCTAAAATTGTACTGTTAAGCTTCCCTGTTTTGAACTAAAGCTATTGTATCAGTTGTAATTCATTTCAAGTTCTAATTTAAAGTTTGATTAAAGTTTCTTATTTTTAAGTTTTCTTCTCTTTAATCAGTCTTAATTGTCCTAAATCCGAGCTTCAATAAGCTTTATTATAACTTAAGTGAGCTTACTAAAGCTGTATATAGCTTTTAGTAAGCTCAAGAATCAGTTCAAGTAAATTGGGTACCTGGTCAACAAAAGTCAAACTGGAACTCAAGATGGTTTTTGTAATGAAGTTGGGTTGATTCTGAGTTGGATATGGGTTGAGATAAGTTAGGATAGTGGTACCTTTTGAGCTCATAAGCAAACCATAGTGGTTGGACCTTTTGTGAGTTTTAACTCTTTCTTCCTTTTGAATCTGCTTTATTTCTGTTCTATATCTGCAATATTAGATCATATCTGTTTCTGTATGCTTTTGCTGTTTAAGTTCACTCATATAGGATTTTTAGTCATAGGAATTTGAATTAAGTTCTAGAGATTTGGTTGATTTTATTTGCATATCAGACTTCAAATAGAGTGTTTGGATCAGAATTTGAATCTGAATTTGAGGTTTATTTTGTGGTTAAGCTTAGTTGATTTGATCTCAGTTAGGCTTATTGCATCCATATTAGTCATTATTTTGCACCTTAGAACACTTATAGTCAAAATCACATATAAGTTGTTCTTAATTCCATGTCAGTTAGAGTTTTAGTAGTTAAAGTTTGCATTTAGGTTTAGATATAGATAAGTTAGCTTAATTTAGCTTAATTACACCTTATTTCATCAATCTCAGTTCATAATTTGGATTCAAATCTCACTTTAGTCAAATTTACAAATCTGTTTTAAAGTCAAAATAGTGAAACAAGTGGATTTTGGCAAAACTTTCTTGATTTTTCATAAGCTCATTATTGATCTAAAACAATTGAAAATTTGGACTTTTAAACTTCAACTGGTGGAAAATTCAAAAGTGACTTTTGATAATTTTTTGGAAATCAGCCCGAGCTGTTTAGAAGCTTGTTTTTAGAGCTTATATGCCCTGTTCACACTCAGCATATACTGAGTGTGAAACAGGGACTTTGCAGTCAACATATCTGTTTCATTTTAGGTAGGTATTGGCTCATAATTGGGTTACAAGAACTTTGGTTGGCTGTTTACTGAATCCAAGTTCTGGATTTAGCCTTTGCTTATTAGGTAAGCTTGTGCTTAAGCTAGAAGTTAGGAGGAAAAACTGTTTTGGCACTTAAGCTTTTAAATCACCAAATCATTGTAGCTTATAATTCAGAGGTTAAGCTTAGTTACTTTAGGTGCACTTAAGTTGATTTTAGCTTAGAAAAGCTTCTGGTAGCTTTTGGTTTAGTAGAATAGCTTTTAGCTTAATCTTAGTAGCTTAATTAGGGTAGTTTACACTACAGCTTCATATTTTCTCACATAAGCCATAGTTTTTATATTTTTCATAAAATTAGAATAATATTTTAGACTTTTACTGAATTTTTCATAAATTTTCATC
The DNA here is from genome assembly GCA_019973895.1 of Chrysanthemum seticuspe. Taxonomy (NCBI): domain Eukaryota; kingdom Viridiplantae; phylum Streptophyta; class Magnoliopsida; order Asterales; family Asteraceae; genus Chrysanthemum; species Chrysanthemum seticuspe. Next base: position 46,629,731 of record BPTQ01000005.1, read on the forward strand.
ACTGTTTAGTATTTTTCATATTTTAAAACAGATTTTAGGTCTTTTTAAATAGCTTTTATTACAATTAAATCAGAAAATCTTCAAAAAAATAATTTTTCAATTTTCATAGATTAAGATAAATACAAAAAGCGAAAAAATAATTTTTCTAGATTTTTCCTAGCTTATTTTGTAATTTTTAGCCATTTATTAGTTTTAAATAGTTTTTAAATCATAGAAATTAGAATATAAATCAGAAAAATACAAAATTAGTTTTGAAAATTCTCTTTAGTTATTTTAGATTTTTTAAAAATAGTTTTATAATTTTCCCATTAATTTTCATAATTTTTAGTGTTTTAATTTAGTTTAAAAGTTTAAAATTAGTTTTTAATTCAAATTTATAAAAGAAAATTCAAGAAAATCCAACTTTAAAAATAGTGATAGCGTTTATTTAATATAATTTAGCTTTTTAATTTTCTTTCTCAGATTTTTCCTTTGTCATCTAGTATTATCATTAACCCCTTTCCTGTTCAATATCACCTGATCACTACACGTTTAGCTATTCAACCGCACAGCTCGTTGGGACTTAACGACCTGGGGAAACACTAAACTCTCCTGGACTTAATTGCTTTGGTTTAAGACTGTTTGACTTTTATTACGGTTGATCATTCACAAGTGGTTGACTTGTGTAATAAACCTGACCGTTTGGGACCAATCATTAAGCAATCTCACAACATTTAATTTTTGTCATTATTGTTATTTTGTAAGTAACAATAATGACAAAAATTCAACCATGATTTTGTGAACTTAGCAGGTTTAATTGTAAATAAGCATCATGAAACATTGCTTTAGTGATGGGGTAGTTTCTCTAAAATCGATTTGAGGTTGCAATGTTGATTAAGTTAATATTATCTCTTTCCGAGAAATGCATTTTATAGGATTAAGGAGGTGAGTATAATTAGTGCATCAGTCAATATGATTAGTGCATCACTATTTATATAGTTTTGATTCAATATATAAGTAATTATTCTATCAGTTTATCTGAGGGTGAAATAATCTGTTGGGAGTTCATTATTCAATATGCTTATCAGATTGTTACATCTTAAATCCTCAAATAAGCTTGATGTACAAACTGATTAAGAATGTAAGCATTGCACTAGACGGACAAATAGTTCTCAGAACATTAGAGAGTTGTAAGTTTTTAGTGAAGATGTGTAACCTGCAGCTAGACGGACTAATAGTTCGACTATTTAAACAATTTTCAACTGTTGCTGAGTAAGAACCCGGTTTATTTTCTAGCAGTTCACTGATTTCTTGGAAGTATACTTCTAATTAAAGTTTTTTCAGCATATGACACTAGTGATGAACAATTAAACGTTAAGTTTTGAATTTCGAATTCACATGTTTTACTGCTGAAAGATATTGATATCCATATTTGAGTGTAAAGCGGGGTCAAATTTTGATTATTAGTTCAAATTTTGGGAGTACTAAGCTTGATTTATAAAATTAAAAAGTGGCTGGTTAAGAAGGGTTTAAGATACTAAAGCAAGATTTTGAACGTTCAAATACATATTTTTGTTTTATAATGAAATAATGTTTGTATGTCTGCTTCTTTTTGTTGATGTCAAAGTGTTCGTTGGGCTGTAAGTTCTCACATCTGTAAAATATTACCATCATTCTTACCTGCAACTTTGAAGTTCTTTTTTAACTATCTGTCAATTACATGCCAACCACAGGTGGTGTTGCACCTCCAGCCGCCATTGAGGCTGCAAAAGCCTAGGAGTGTGATCAAGGTGTTGAAGGGTTGACCAATGCAAAGGCGAAGCCAAAAGGAAACAAATTAATGACTCTTAGAAGACCGCTAATCCAATCCTCAAAAGGTCTTGGGCAATGCTATCGATGACCGGTTCAGCTTTATGAGCAGTGGCTCTATAAGTAGGTGAAATATTCCTTGGCTAATTATTTATAATCTGAACCTGAACAATCGTTTAATCTTTTATTGTGTTATGTTTAATACAGGAAATATTCAGCTAAGAAACTAGTTCATTGGAAAAGTGAATTCATTGATACATTGAAGCATTACTAGTTGGGTATTTAGCTTCTGGCGTTGATGTGAAGATTAGTTCGAGATTGCTTGTTAAGCTTGATGTGTATTTCTAGCAGTTAGCACATGTTTTTTCTTGAACTTACTTTTAGACTAGCTAATGTATATTAAAAGAATCATATTTCTAAGTATTCAAAGTTCCCTTTTTCTTCTTTGTTCTTTTTTAACTGTATTTAATTATCATATTACAAGTAATAAACTTACAGGTATGTGACTTCGTAATTATCTTCTACAGTTGTTCATTTATACAAAGATAATCAAGAAATGTATAAAAAGTTACAAAATAGCCCTGAAGAAAAAAAAAATATGACAAAGAGGCCCCTAGACTTGGGAGGGAAAAAAATGAGTGGAAGGGAGGGTGATCTAATGGTTGAGATCACTTCTCTCACTTTTCTCTTGAGATGAACTTTTTAAATGATCTCATCCCTATATATATATATATATATATATATATATATATATATATATATATATATATATATATATATATATATATATATATATATATATATATATATATATATATATATATATATATATATATATATATATATATATATATATATATATATATGTCAATTTTAATCTCAACTAGCAAAAAGTTCCTTTACATTAACGATTTACTCATAAAACTGATTAATTCCACATAGCTAACAATAGTCTAGTTTAGAAAATGATTTCAATCGGATCAATTACCAAAAGATGAGGTATATCATGTCGATCGTCGTGTTAACAGCTGCTGGCGGCGGCGGTAGAATGAATATATAGGTGGCACTTAAGGAAGAAAAGAAAAGTAAAAAACCCAAAATAAAAAAAAAGAAATATCCACACCTTCACACCCTTTCTCAATCATCATCTCGATCTGAATTGCAATTAAAATTATCCAATCATTTGAACAATCAATCAGTGACGATGTACGGATTCGAAGCAATGACGTTCAACATCCACGGACGATACTTGGAAGCGATTGTAAGAGGTCACAAATCTGGATTGTTGACCGCTGCTGATTACAATAATTTATGTCAGTGTGAATCCCTTGATGATATTAAGATGCATCTTTCTGCTACTAAATACGGTCCTTATCTCCAAAACAGTATATATATACATATATATATATACATATATATATATATATATATATATATATATATATATATATATATATATATATTGTAGCGATTTAGTATTTAGATCAGTTATTCGCTATTAGCGCAATTACGACATGTTTCGTCGAAGATCAGATCATTTTTATTACTGCGATGAAACGAAGTAGATCAGGAGAGTCGATTTTTTGAGTGAGATGTAAATATGAATGAAGTTTTTGCCAAGGTAGTCAGTATTAGTGCATGATGTTACGTTGTTCCGTTTATTCAGAATTCATGCGGTTACTATTAGGTTTTGCTATTCGTGATGTTTTAATGTGTTAATAAGTTATAGTTTGTGCGAAAAACAAAGACCGGATCATTGTTTATTACTGTAGAGTGATAGGTAGTGATGGTTGAATTTCTAGATGAGATTGTTACATTTAGCGCTATGGATCAAACAAAACGAATTAAATCATTTTCTAAACTAGACTATTGTTAGTTCTGTGGAATTAATTAGTTTTATGAGTAAATCGTTAATGTAAAGGAACTTTTTGCTAGTTGAGATTAAAATTGCCACATATATATATATATATATATATATATATATATATATATATATATATATATATATTAATATTTTTTTATGGAAGAGTTTATGAGATTTGAGAATAGTGATGGTGTTAATTTTAGAGAGAGAAGCAGAAATTTAGAGAGAACAACAGGAAAAAGAGATGAAGAGAGGGTGGTGGTGGTGATGGTATAATTTTATTGATTAAATACACCGTTAGTCCCTAAGGTTGTACCAGTACCACCAAAATAATTAACCAAAATAAAAAAATGACCATTTTGCCCTCATGTGCAAGGCACATGGGGAAAATAACAGACGTTGACTAACAGAAAATTGGTCAAGGGACTTGTCTAGAGTATAAAACCCAAGTTTTTGACTCCCAACGATGACAAGGGCAAGGTTTGTCCCATTGTGATGCGCAGTGACAAGTTTAGGGACCAACCGTGTATTTTAGTCTAAGATCAATGATACGCTTCTCTTCCAATATGCACTTGAATCTTCTTGTCTAATATAACCTGTAAATTTCTAAGAAAACGAACACGAAACCTCGCCTAAAATCGACGGTAAACACTATATATATATATATATATATATATATATATATATATATATATATATATATATATATATATATATATATGTTAGCCTTAATAGTTTTATTAGAAGTGATGGTCATTCACAATTAGGAACTTTGTAACGCGTGTTAGATATCGTGATAGAATAGTCAACGGGCTCGTGGATTGGGCTAAGCTATTTGGTTAAACGTTAAGCTTAGCTAGCCGTTTATAATTTGTAATCCAATCCAAGTCCACGAAAGCCCAAAGTAAGCCCAAGCTAAAGCCTTTAGGGTTTTATGCCTCTTGTACTATAAATACCCCTCAAATGGTCATTTGAGGGGTGTGCTTGAAAGTGTGTGTGTGTGTTTTTCTTTATTGAATATACAACATCTTGTGTTTATCTTGTCTCACATCATACACGAATTTATATCTTCAAGTCACCATCTTTCTCATCTTATTTCTAAGCTTTGTTTGTGTTTGTTTCACGTGGTTAAGTGTTGGGTTTGTTTGGTAAAGTGATAAGGTTGATAAAACTAAGGTCCTACAATTGGTATCAATCGCCTAACAATGGTTTAGGAGTGTTTGTGTTTGTTTTGAAGGTTGATACGCGTAGCTTTGTTATACACGTTGTCACGCATAAAGCTTTAATTTTTGCACTTAAAAATTCAAGATTCTTGTGGTTTAAGGTTTATTTGGTGCTAAAGTTTCAGTTTTTTGCAAAAAGTTCGAAGCTTTACGCGTTTTGGTTAAGTTTTAAACTCGTTTTTGGATCATTGGTCATTTCTACTCGTAACTTTTCTAGGCACTTTGGGTGAAAAAGGTCAACATTTTTGGGTTATTCGAGTGTTTTTAAGGATATCTGTGCAAGAGAAATTGGTTGAATCGCTGAAATTTTTTTACGAGTAGGTCAAAACCCTAGTTCTACTCGTAAGAAAGTCAACTACGCATAGTTTTCTACTCGTAACTTTTTGGTGAAGAATCTTCGTGCTATAACGGTGACTCAGTGCTTCCCTCACTTGGATAAGTGTGTGGAACACTTCGACTTTTCGATATCTCTTACACTGTGATAGTGTAAAGGATTTTTGGGCAAAACCCCAATCTTACGCATAAGTTTCGACTTACGCGTAGAATACTTTACGCATAAGCATTTTTCTTACGCCTAAGTTTTTCTTACGCATAAGCTAAATCTTACGCATAACTTTTTCTACTCGTAACTTTAAACCTACGCATAAGATCCTACGCCTAAGGAATCCTACGCCTAAGATCCTACGCATAAGATCCTACGCCTAAGTTTCTACTCGTAACTTGTGTTTCTACGCCTAAGCTCTTTCTACGCATAAAGGTTTAAAAAAAAAAAAAAAGAAATTCAATTTTTGAGGAGACTAAACGTTCAATTTTTACGCGAGATTCAAATTTTGGTTTAACTGTGAAAATTTTGGTCAAAAATTCAAATTTTTGGGCCTAAATTCAAATTTTTCGGGTCAAATTTTGCGTCAAAATTGTCATAACTCAAAATTTTTTTTACGACCTTAGAATTGATTGTTATAGTGAATTTCAAATTTTGGGCGAAAATTTTTTAAGAACCGAGTTTACGAGTACGACTTTCAGAAACACCTCAACTGAGCTTAATCATCATCAACCACAACTCCTTTATCGTTGAATCGATCCTACATCAACTTTATCAGATCATACCTTCATCAATGGCAACTCAACAAGACATTCATGCAGCCGGTGCCGAAAACCGACCTCCTATGTTGGCAAAAGGTGGTTATCTTCAATGGTCAAGTCGTATGCTCCGTTACATCAAGACTAAACCTAATGGAAAACTCATGATTAACTCCATTCAGAATGGACCCTTCAAGCCTCGACAAATCCAAGACCATGGAACTCCTGACATCCCACCATCTTTTCATACTCAAACTGAATCAGAATACACTGCAGAGGATCAAAAGCAAGTCGATGCAGATGATATGGCAATTCATATTGTCCAACTGGGTTTACCAATAGACATCTTTGCTGCGGTAGACAGTTGTGAAACTGCTTTCGATATGTGGGAACGTGTAAGACGGCTTTGTCATGGAACAGAAATTGGTCAACAAGACATGGAGAACAAGCTGCTAACTGAATGGGAAAAGTTTACTTCCTCACCAGGAGAATCCATTGAATCCTACTATGGAAGGTTTTGCACTTTGATGAATGAGCTAATCAGAAACAAGCTGACACCCAGAACTATCGTTCAAAACATCAAGTTCCTGAATAATCTACCAGAAGAATGGGGACGATATGTCACTATTGTCAACCAAACAAAAGACTTACATCAGGTGAACTTTGATCAACTCAACAATTTTCTGAAACAAAACCAAGCTGAAGTGAATGAAGTCAGGAAAGAAAGATTGGCAAAGAATCATGATCCATTGGCACTCATTGCAAAGACTCAAACTCCAGTGAATACACAACAACAAGCTTCATCATTTTCCAACAACAACAACTTGCAGCAATTCATTCCACAACCACAACAACAATTCTATCCAGAACAACAATACCAGGAACAAGGAATCACTGATCCTGAAAATGACCCAGAAGCGACCTTGCAACAGATATACTCTTTCTTGGGTAACGCACTCAAAAGTCGCTATTCCACACCAACTAACAACAACCAAAGGATTTCGTCAAACACTCGCAACAGGCAAATTGCACAGCCGGGTGTGAATATGGGTAATCAAGGACAAATGGTTGGAGTTATTGGGAATCAGCAGGGATATGCTAATGGATTTCGTATGGGTAATCAGGCGGCTCCGTATCAGGGTAATCAGTTGGGTCAGAATGTTGGAAATCAGATGGGTCAGAATGTTGGGAATAGAGCAGTGGGTAATCAGAATGGGATTGTTGCAGCTCCAGTCATTGGGAATTATGGAAATGTGAATCAGGGTAATCAGATTAAGTGTTATAACTGTCAAGGAGTGGGTCACATGGCAAGAAACTGTCCCACTAAGCCGCACAAAAAGAATGGTGATTTTCTTCGGAAAGCTGCTTTGTTAGCAGATAAGCTAGATGCGGGGTTACAGTTGAGTGCTGAGGAAAATGACTTTTTCGCTATTGTGGATGAATTGGAAGACCTCGAGGAACTCAATGCGAATTGCATCTTCATGGCAAATCTTCAGGAAGCTAAGTATGACACTGAGTCAGACTCACCTCCTGTCTATGACGCCAATACTGTATCTGAGGTACCAATCATTGATCCATGCTATAACAATGTCATATTTGATGTGTTTACTCATGACGAACAGCATTCTGTGACGCCAGCACCTACTTATGATACATATATGGACAATCCGAGTTGTAGCAATACTAACTCTGAAACTCCAGATGTGGATCCTAGTGGAGGCTGTGTGGCACAAAATACTGAGACTGATGAGGAAACACGTGCTTATTTTGAATCATTAATCCATAAATGTGGCATTGAAATTGAGAAAGTCAGTAAGGTCAATCGCGAAGTTAAGGCCGCGAATGTTAAATTGACCACTGAGCTTGAGAGTTACAAAGAGAACGCCAGAGCCTATGAATTTCATACAAACAAAATATCAGAATTAGAAATTGGTTATCGAGATTCTGTTTTAAGAGAAAAACAATTGCAAATCAAGTATGATACACTTGATGTGAATCTGAACTTGAAAATAAAATCTTTAAACAAGGAAATTTCTGAATTAAATGACCAACTTTCTAAACAAAAAGCAATGTATTCTGATCTTGAAAAAGAGAAGAAGAAGTTGATTACTGATTTTGCAAAACGAGAAGATTCTCTTCTTGATGAGATTCTGGACAAAAATGAAATGATCAAAAAATTGGACAATTTACTTCTTACAACGGGTCATTCCGCTAAGACAAACAAAATGCTTTCTAATCAAGTAAATCCGATTTTTCATACATCTCACAAAATGGCTCTTGGTAACTCACCTACTTGTTTCCTCAAGAAAGCTCAGAAAGAACGGAATGTGTTGAACAATGGAAAACCTTTGCATGAACCTATAATTGTGCATGATTCTCTTGAAACGTTGGAACTATCTGAGGAGAGTAGATCTAAAATGAAACAAAAACATCCGGAAATCAAACCGATTGATTATAACAAATGGAACCAAATTAATGTTCTTCCTTTTGTTTCTCAAAAAGAACAATCAAAGTTTTCCACCACACAAAGTGTTTCAAACAAAGTGTCAACACCAGTTTCAAAATCAGTTTCAAAACCAGTTGTTGTCTCCAAATCTCTTTCGAACATTGAACAAATGTCTTCAAACAATCCTTTTAACACAAGTGATGCGAGAAGTATTTTGGAAAATGTGAAAACGAGAATTGCAGATCTTCAAGAGACCGTTAAAACTAAAACCAATATTAGAACAAACATCTGGTTTAATAGTTTTGATAATGAACAGAAAAAGTTTTTTGAAACTCAAATTGCCCCTCAGCTGAATAACATCAGTGCAAGGGTAATTCATTTTGAACAAGCGTTTTTGAAAGAAACAGCTGACTTTGTCAAGGACCATAAATCCCTGGTAAAGCAAGCTAATGACAGTGTTGAACACATTAACATTTTGGAAAAGTTAAATGATTCTCTCTTCGAAGATGTTCTGACTACTGATATTATGTCCATCATTTTGCAAACATATTCTGTTGAAGATCATGAAAGACTCCAGGATGAGACCTCCGAAATTGTTTCAAAATATGAAAAAGCTCTTATGAAACTTGAAAAAGAAAATATCTCATATTTTAAACAACTTGATCGAAAAACTGAGGAATGCAAGTATGACAAATTGTCGTATGAGCGTGCCTACAATGACATGAAAGCTAAAAATGATCTTTTGAGGGCTCAGCTGGAAAGTCAAAAAGGAAAGGCAGTGGATACTGTGATTACAAAACCATTGACTGCGGAGAAAGCAAATGTTCCCAAACCGGTTTCAAAACCAAAAATGTCTGTTTCTTTGCCTCCTCCAAAAGTCAATGAGAAAAATGTTTCATCAAAACCAGTCACTCCACCTGCCTTGCCTAAACATAATGTTGATAAATGGAAAGCGGTTATTGAGAATCCTAAAGTTTTAGCACCTGGCCTTTTTAAGATGAGTACCACTAATGCGTCTGCCTCCACATCTAAAGAGACTAGGATAGCTGAAACCACCTCCCTTCATAAAAATGTGAATCCTAATGCGTGTGCCTCACCTTCTACAGGACTAGAAAGCACCTTTAGGAGCAGCAGACTAAAGCCTAAGAGCAATACAAGGAACAATAGAGTCTCGACTGCCTCTAGGAGTAGTAGCTTGAATAAAGAGAAGAAAGTAGAAGAACACCCTAGGAATTTACAGCTTTTGAATAAGAAAGACATTTCATCTGAATGTACTGAACCTATGAAACTTGCTAAGTCTAATGAATGTGTTGAATCTCTTTGTTTAACTTGCAAGAAATCTTTAAATGTTCAAGATGATTGTGTTTCTAAGAATGTGAATGATAAGCATGTTAAGAAGAACGTCCCAAAAAGTAATTACGCTAAACGAGTAGGAAGACTAGTTGCAAAACTTAGGCTTTACACTACTGACAGGAACCAACGTGTATACTTTAGGGATGATATTTGGAAACCCACAGGTAGAACTTTCACACTCAAGAATGGTACAATGAGTGATAAACCAGAATCCCCTGTAGAAAACCTCTCTGAGTGTGATAAGGATTTTACCCCTAACCCAAAGGAACCAAAATCAAAACGGTTTCCACAATATTCTTTTTCTGTTACTGGCAGGTTATCGAAATTTGTCTTTGGATCGTCGAATCGGGTTGCTCCAAGCACATGACCGGGAATCTAAAGCTGCTGATCAATTTCGTCTGGAAATTCATGGGAACCGTACGTTTCGGAAATGATCATGTAGCAGCTATCATGGGTTATGGAGATCTACCTTTTGGAAATTATTTGATCACTCGGGTTTACTATGTCGAAGGGTTGGGACACAATTTGTTTTCAGTCGGGCAGTTCTGTGATGCAGATTTAGAGGTTGCTTTTAGGAGAAATGCTTGCTTCGTTAGAAACTTGGATGGCACTGATCTCTTAACTGGGAATCGTGATACAAACTTGTATGCTATCGACATCAATCAAATGGCCTCTTCATCACCTATATGTCTTATGACACGGGCATCTGGAACTCAGTCCTGGTTGTGGCACAGACGGTTATCTCATCTCAATTTCGACACCATCAACAAAATTGCCAAAGACAACATCGTCAACGGACTTCCAAAGTTCAAATACACCAAGGATCACTTATGTCCATCATGCGAACAAGGAAAAAGCAAAAGAGCATCATATAAACCCAAATCCGTACCTAGTTCGGAAGCAAAGTTGCATATGTTGCACATGGACTTATGTGGCCCAATGAGAGTTGAAAGCATTAACGGGAAAAAGTATATTCTTGTTATCGTCGATGATTATTCGAGATATATGATAACGCTACACGCGTCGTTCGGGGTCAAGGAAACTTCCTTTTCTTCGAGCAAGTTTTATAACACCCTAGGCAGTGAACCTAATCGTTGTAGTGTAGTAATTAGGGTAAGCCACGGGTATTGATATCGTTCTCTAGGGGAATAGGAATGCTAGTAGGGAGTTACTACGCTAAGGTTAAGGTTGAGGAAGATTATTTTTTATCTTTTTATATTTTATGAAAATGGAAAAGTACGAATCTCGGGTATTGGATTTGGGGGGTTGGTATTTCTACCGATTACTCTACTATTATCTAATTATCTAAACTAAGGTTGTGGGAGTCTATGTCTAATTAATGTGTGCTCGTATGATAGTTTAAAGATGTGTTTACTTAGTTTGTATTACTCCTTAATTATCTCCTATTGATGGTTGAGTGTCACGTCTTATTCCTAGTTGCGTTGTGTTTCTAAAGTTGTAGGGTATGCGTTTCTCCCTAACTCTTTGAAATTACCAAAGGGTCTTGTCTACAAATCCACGTAGAGATTATAGACTCCTACTCTAAGGCACTCTTCGGATGTTTTAGCCTACAATCACTCAGGTAATCATACTCTAAGGTTCACAAAGATGAATCAAGCATTAAGTACACAACGAATGACCTATCGCATTACTAGATCATTAGTCAACTAAGATAAGAAACAACCAATCAATATTCAACAATTAAGTTTCATACTTCCTAAGCAAACACACAAATAAATTAGCCGGACATGGAGAACATGCAAGCATACACACAAATAATCAAAGACATAATTGAATTAATGAAGCAAAGACTTATCTTGGTGTAAGATAGGGTTAAAAACCCTAAAATACTGTACAAGACACCTTAGGTTCGGTTTTAGGTTTTTACTCCAAAGACTCTCCACACAAATACTGAAAAATTCGGATTCTATATATAAGATTACAATTGCGACGGCGTCACCTTATGTTTAGTGACGCCGTCGTGTCGCCGCCATTAGGGTTTCGTCTTGGCCACGTTAACCTTGCGACGGCGTCACCTTATGTCCGTGACGCCGTCCTCTTCAGCTTCTGACGTCGTCTGGATCGCATCTAGGCCGTCTGAGTAGCGACGGCCTACTCTTTCACAACTAGACGCCGTCTCTTGAAAACACGAGTTTTGCGTTCTGACCCGTCACAATAATTCTCCGACGGCGTCGCAAATAGAACCTGACGCCGTCGCCTTCTACATTCAGCGACTGTGAGTGTCTGATTTCGACTTTGGCCATTTTCTTCATATATTCGCGCCTTTCTGTCCAAATAAGTGTCATTCCAGCATTTTGCCTTCACGAGACCTAAAAAGTGAAAAGGAACGATATTAAGCAATAACGGATACAAAAGTGGTCAAATAAGGACTTAAACGACCCCTCAAAATGGTACCTTTTAAAACCTTATCAATATACATGGGTTAAGTTTCTGAGATCAAAAGACGAAGCACCAGGCATCATCATCACCTTTCTGAAACGCATTCAAGTACTTCTTCAAACTCCAGTAAGGGTTGTAAGAACAGACAACGGCACAAAATTCACTAATCAGGAGTTAAGAGCTTATTTTGAAGATGTTGGAATTACTCATCAGACATCAGCTGTTAGAACTCCACAGCAGAATGGGGTAGTTGAAAGAAGAAATAGAACTCTTGTGGAAGCTGCTCGCACGATGCTAATCTATTCTAGTGCACCGTTATTTCTATGGGCTGATGCTGTTGCCACTGCTTGTTTCACTCAGAACCGATCCCTTATCCATCCAAGATTCAATAAAACCCCATATGAGCTTGTGAACAACAGAAAACCAGATATCTCTTACTTACACGTGTTTGGCGCTTGGTGCTATCCTACGAATGACAGAGAAGATCTTGGAAAATTGAAAGCTAAAGGTGATATTGGAATCTTCATTGGATATTCAGATAACTCGAGGGCATTCAGGGTGTATAACAGAAGGCTAAGGAGGATCATGGAGACGATGAATGTGACATTTGATGAAATTTCACAAATGGCTTCTGAGAGACTCACTCTAGAACCCGCACTAAACCGACAGACTTCTGGACACATCAGTTCAGGACTCGTACCTCAAAGAGCTCAATCAACTTCGTTTGACAATCCTAAAGAACAAGAATGGGAAAATTTCTTCGAGTTAATGTTCGATGAATACTATGGTGGAACTTCGACAAATGCATCAAACCATCATTCCGCTGCACCCGCTCAAAATCATCCTCCACCACCAACAGAAGATGCATCTACAACGGTCGAAACCAATGCACCAACTCCATCAACATCATCTACTTCTACTCAAGTTAATGCACTCGTTCTACCAGTAGTTGATGAGCAAAACCAAAACCAGAACGATGCAACGTTAGATGAAGACTTATTTGAAAACCCGTTTGCTACGGAATCAGCTGAATCTTCTTCAAGCTTACGCGAACCATCTAACTCGCATACGTATAACCAACGGTATCCTTCTACTCTGAAGTGGACAAAAGACCACCCAATTGAACAAGTTATTGGTGAACCTTCAAGGCCAATTCAGACGAGACGCCAACTTGCCACAGACTGCGACTTGTGCATTTACCTTTGCTCAATTAGCAATCTAGAACCAAAGAACATTCGTGAGGCAATGGCAGATCCCGCATGGATAGAAGCAATGCAGGAGGAACTTCTTCAATACCGTCTACATGACTCGGGGAAAAGGTTCCAAGACCCATTGACGTTCGCGTCATCGATCTTAAATGGTTATGGAAGAACAAAAGGGATGAAGAAATGACTGTAATTCGCAACAAAGCTCGTCTCGTGGCCAAAGGATACAGACAGGAAGAGGGAATAGACTTTGAAGAGTCATTCGCGCCGGTAGCTAGACTTGAAGCAGTCAGGATATTCTTGGCCTATGCAGCTCACAAAAACATCAAGGTTTATCAGATGGACATTAAGACCGCGTTCTTGAATGGAACTCTGAAAGAAGAAGTGTACGTGAGTCAGCCAGAAGGCTTCATAGACATGGAACATCCAGACTACGTCTACAAACTCAAAAAGGCAATCTATGGTTTAAAACAAGCTCCGAGAGCGTGGTATGACGAACTGTCCTCCTTCCTTATCCAAAACAATTTCACCAAAGGAACAGTTGATCCTACCTTGTTTACTCAAAAATGCAAAAACGACATTTTGATTGTTCAGATTTATGTGGACGACATCATCTTTGGGTCCACTAATCCGAATCTTTCAAAACATTTTGAAAATCTCATGAAAAGCAAATTTGAAATGTCCATGATGGGGGAACTAAAATTCTTTCTTGGTTTACAAATACATCAGTCCCCTCGTGGAATTTTTATAAATCAAGCTAAATACACAACTGAGATTTTGAAAAATCATGGTATGGACAATTGTGATTCGGTCGGAACACCAATGGTAACTTCACCAAAAATTGGAGCCGATTTGTTTGGGAAACCTATTGATCCGAAGAAATATCGGAGCATGATTGGTTCTCTCATGTATCTTACTGCTATTCGACCAGATATTCATTTTGCTGTTTGCTTATTAGCACGGTTTCAGGCTAAGCCTACCGAACTGCACCTCAAAGAGGTTAAACGGATCTTTCGGTACCTGAAGACATCCATTCACATGGGACTTTGGTATCAGAAGGAATCCGGATTTGATCTAATTGCCTTTTCAGATGCGGACCACGCAGGTGACCAAGTTACAGCAAAAAGTACATCTGGAGGAGCACAATTTTTGGGTGAAAAGCTAGTAAGCTGGTCTTCAAAGAAACAAGATTGCACTGCACTTTCAACTGCTGAAGCTGAGTATGTGTCTCTATCTGCGTGTTGTGCTCAAGTTCTATGGATGAGAACACAACTCACAGATTATGGCTTTACTTTCGATAAAATACCTATGTATTGTGACTCGAAAAGTGCCATAGCCATATCATGCAATCCTGTTCATTACTCAAAGACTAAGCATATTCGTGTCCGCTATCACTTCATCAAAGAGTACGTCGAAAATGGTACTGTTGAATTATTCTTCGTGAAGACTGATTACCAACTCGCCGATCTATTAACTAAAGCCCTTCGAAAAGAAAGGTTTGAATATTTAGTTCGACGAATTGGAATACGAAGCCTAACCCCTGAGGAGTTAGAACGTCTTCTCGAATCTTCTTGAAAATGATTTTCCAAAAACGCTTCGCTGTAAATATTTTTGAAAAACAAAATACAAAATTTGAAAAACCAACAACAGCAAAATATAAAAATATAAAATCTTTCAAAAAATACAAAAACAATAGAAAATCAAAAATCCAAAAATATTCTTCTCACGACATGTCTCTCGTATAATCGATATTCTGTACGTTTCTAGAAATGTCATTCAACAATGATACGGGCATGTACAGATGCTTGAGCGAGAGTTTTTTAATTTGTTTTCTAAAACATGTCGTTTCTCAAAATTTCTTCAATAATGGCTTTCGTATACATCAGTACGAAACCCGGACCGAAATGATGACTTTTGATTACTTTCAAATCAAAACTCGTGCTTTGATCGAAAAATGAGGTGTACGCTTCAGTGCACTACATTTAAAAATGGTGAGAAATCATCATCATCTTGAGCACCTTTTCAAGATTGTTCAAAAATATTTTCAAAATCTTTCAAAATACTTTGTGCTCAAGATAACTCCCTCTAAAACCCTTTAATTGATTATGCTTTATTAAAGGGGGAGTATAAAACAAAATATTCCAAATTCATGCTTAAATCAAATCCGTTTGTCTCCCCGAAAGATTCTAAAATGTTGTTTAATCCGTGGAAATCAAAAATATCACGAATATGCTATTTTTGAGGGGGAGGAGACGTGATTAAAATGTGATCAAAATCGTTGTTTGAATCTCAAATGAGCTCGACTCAGACGGAACCAATGAATTGACGAGCAATCATGTACCATCTCGAGAAACTTTCTATGACTTGACCAGGACGGGTAATAATTTCAAGCTAGTTCTCTAGTGATGTAAACGTGTCTCGAATCGGTCTTGTTCATTTAAAGTCGATCAATTCAAAAAGTGCGAACTCTACCCTCTATGTGCAGATTTCTGTCAAAACTTATGAGCACATGTGAAGGGGGAGTGTTTATGAAAATATAAAACTCACGGAGTGTTTCAAACATGTTTTTTTATCATAAACACTCTGAGAGATTTTTCAAGAAAAATGGTTTTATGGCAACAATAGGACAGTCATGGAGTTATAAGGTGACTAAGAATAGGAAATTCGTCCTATGATCCGCCAGAGCCGGAGGGATCTACCCAAGGACATCACCAATAGTTTAGAACTAGAAGTCCTTAGGAATGATTGAAAAAAGGAGTAATGTGAGAAAGGAGAAAGAAGGGGTTGAAGAATTAAAAAGAAAAGTAAAAGAAAGGGTGAAAAGAAATAGCCCTCCATATTCAACCTTAGGGTAGAAACCGGGTTCAATACATATGCTACTGGTTGTCACTAGATGACACTGGTATTGAAGACAAAGACGTCATGGACCCAGTGACGCACTGCACTAAACCTTCTAGCCACTCAATTCCTCTCAAAAGGGATTTGTTTCATTCTCACTGGGAACCCTACATAATCTATCGACTTTCTCTTAGAGATTGTTGATATTGAAGAAAGAGACTCTCTCCCTAGTCTCCGCTCAGGAAAACCAAAATGCACTAATTGAGTCTAGAGCCACGAGATTCATCAAAAGATCTCATAGGAACACTTGACATGACATCGCTTGTTGTTCATCAATAAGGACACAAGTGATATATTCTAGAGTCCTACGCAGGTCTTAGCAATCTGCCAGAACATTTATGAGAAGTTTCACATCTGTGATCTTCAGTGATTGAATGGAAACTCCTGCCAGGGTCAACATCAAGCAGCCCTGACAGCAGGTCACTTCGGTAATTCCGTGGATTACGCTTAGTGTGTCTCAAACGGTCTACAGTCGTGGGGTGATGCTTCGGTGTACCTCAGCGACTCATCTGAACTGTAGATGTACTTCGGTATATCGTGTTATCTCACTTGTGGGACTCCAGTTCAGGAACGGCCTCTGTGAGAATTAGAGACGTGTTTTCACACTATGCTGTTAACACCCTCGAAATTCAAACTTGTAAGTGCCGGAATCCGCTTATTACTAACCTGTTTTATGTTTTCTTCTTATGGAAGCTCCGGAGCGGATGGATCGTGCAGACTTGCCACATGCTCATACCAACAACACATGAAAGTTCTCATCATAATCAAAGGAGATGATTCTTCGTCAATGTCAAAGAATCTACAAAGTTTGAAGACTCCAGAACTACATCATTGGTAACCAAAAGAAAAATAGAAGTGTGAGCATGGTGGAGAAAGAAATGGAGAATGACGTGGAGACACCAAACCAATGAAGTTGACAACGGCAGACAACCACATTATCTGATCACAAAGCATGAAGGAACAAAGAATCAAGACTATTCTATATCTACACGCAAAGTTCAAGCTCAAGGAAAGTAAAGACCTAATCAAGTGGAGCATCATTTGAATGACCACCCCTTAGGGGGAGATTGTTAGCCTTAATAGTTTTATTAGAAGTGATGGTCATTCACAATTAGGAACTTTGTAACGCGTGTTAGATATCGTGATAGAATAGTCAACGGGCTCGTGGATTGGGCTAAGCTATTTGGTTAAACGTTAAGCTTAGCTAGCCGTTTATAATGTGTAATCCAATCCAAGTCCACGAAAGCCCAAAGTAAGCCCAAGCTAAAGCCTTTAGGGTTTTATGCCTCTTGTACTATAAATACCCCTCAAATGGTCATTTGAGGGGTGTGCTTGAAAGTGTGTGTGTGTGTGTTTTTCTTTATTGAATATACAACATCTTGTGTTTATCTTTATCTCACATATACACGAATTTATATCTTCAAGTCACCATCTTTCTCATCTTATTTCTAAGCTTTACGTTTGTGTTGTTTGTGTTAACGTGGTATTTGTGTTGGGTTTGTGATAAGATTCTATATATATATATATATATATATATATATATATATATATATATATATATATATATATATATATATATATATATATATATATATATATATATATATATATATATATATATATATATATATATATATATATATACTAGCCCAGTACCCGCGCCTAACGGCAGCGGTGTTTAGTTTTTGATAAAAATTCGGCGGCGAATAAGTTTCTTCTGACAAACTTTATTTATTGCGTTAGGGTTAATATGTTTGTGAAATTTTTTATCTGATGACATGGTTGCAAAAAGCTATGTATAGTTTCAACAAAATCTGGTGGAGTTAATATGTTTGTGTAAGTGCTTTATTTCGACAACATTGTTTTAAATTGGAGTGGCCGATTGAGATTATAATGACAATATATTCAAATGTTATATCTAGTTAGATTAAAATTTGAACATAAATAATAAATATCATTATAAACATTCATCCACCAAAATAGAAAATAACGATATTATCATAGTTGGGGGCTATTAACAACTCATATAAGAATCATCAGTTTTACAGCAAATGAAAGTCCAACTCATGTGATGTATCACAATGTTCGCTAAAGCAAATTTAGGAACTATTTGATCTACTGGTACTTCTTTGAGTTTGTGACCATTCTATATTTGGGATTCAAATATTGACTTTTGACAACTGGTAATTTGGCATTAATATATTTAAAATTCAAAGTTTAAATTTTAACACCTGGTGTTAGGGATGAGCAGGGTACCATAATGGTACCGAATTCGTACCGAATTAGTGGTAATAATTTTTTTCCTAGCATGAAAGTGAGTATTGGTACAGTACCGGACAGGATTCGGATACCGGATCCGGTACCGGTACTCGGTACCGGGAAATCGGTACCTATACGTTTCTTCCCGTAATATACAAACGTTCCAAAACTTATAAAATATGTTCGGGTTTAATTTTTTGGAGTGTTTATGAAAGATCTACAGTTGTCACAATAAGTTTTATGAAAGATGGTTTATTTTCATATGTTTTACATGACTATTATTTGATATGGAACATGCCAAATGGATGTTTGGATGTTATTTAATTCAAAAATATAACTACACAATTTTCGAGATTTTTTTCAGTGCTTCCGCTCTACTACTGATACCGTATTAGTGGTACCGATTTTTTTAGGCTCAATTCATGGTACCGGTATCGTACCGTGTATTGAAAGTCGGTACCGTTTCGATACGGTATCGATACCGTCCGGTTCGATACTGGAATTCAGATCCAAATGCTCATCCCTGCTCGGTGTCAATATTTTCAGAATGAGTTGTACTTAAACTGCTACAAAGTATAAGTTAAATTGCATAAGGTTTAAGTTTATATATGAAGTATCATATTCCAAAACTGAAGGAGTTGAAAACAAATTTAATAGACATAAACAGCAATACTCCAGCAATAGATGTTAAAATTGAGTTTTACAATTTTACATTTTCAATATGAAAATGACAAAACTTTTGAAATTTTCAAATTTTCACGCATCCAAAACTTCAAAAGTTTCGAAATTCTAAAAAATTCAAATTTCAATGAAATACACGCTTACACTACAGTCCACAGCTAAAGCCTAATCCTACGATTTAGAGTACTATAAAATATTACCGCTGTAGCATGACAGAGGTCATGCAATGAAAAGGATGTATCCTTTCAAAAGAGGCACATGTAAACAAAAAGCTTTATTTGATAAAAAATAAAATCGTGATCTCTTACTCCATATTGGTTTTATTTTCATCTGATAAGTGGTTTTTATCTCGACTATTTTTTTTATTGGTTAACTGCACATACATATATATATGCCCTCTATTTTATTATATAAGTTAAAATAAGTTTTGGAGCTCACTTGTTTGTTTCTAGATTTTTTTTACACAGTTATATACGGCGTCAAAATTTCAAAACCGGAATTTGCATGGTGGATTAATACAATAATATTAATAAGTCATTAATATGTAATAGCCTATTTTAATCAGTCGAGTCATTAAACTTGCACTTTTATTGTGGTTTTTAAAATTTTCATGCTTTAGTTTAATGAATTTTTTAAGCCATGGTAAATGAGTTATGCTTTATAGCTGTTGCCAACATATGTATCTTTTACTCCGTACCATCTTACAGTACATACCTAGCTAGCGTGACTACAATTTTATTCTCTTCACAGTATGAACTTCATTTTTAAACTTTTGGCCACAAGCATAGAACCACCATATACAAACAGCTTTTCAAGATTAAAAAAAAAATAAAATAAAAAAAAGCGCTTTAGATAAGCACTCGCCTCTTTTGAGGCAACTACTATATACAAATACCTTTCGAGATAAAGAGTATTCCCGATGACAATTGACCAGCTGGTCCAATACCTTTAATTTCTTTTCCCCATGGTAAAAGAATTTGAATAGAAATTATGCACAATCTAAAAAATGGTTTAAAAACTTCAACTTGTGTGCCAACCACAACTATACCATATCTGTTATCACACAACAAGAATCATCATTGCTAAATGTAACAAAAATACAAACAAAATTCAGATTTAAAATAAAAGAAAATCCAAAAATAAACAAAAATAATATAAACCATCTCTATACCTCCTACCAAAACCACCAATGAAATCATCAACCGAAGAAATCAGATTTACACAAAAATTTCGGCGAAGAGGTGCAGTTTCAGGCGATGGCAAGCAACCGACGATTTCGGCCACCGCAAGCAACAGATCTGTAAAATAAAATTAGTAAAAAAACTTTAAAAGCATGAAAGATACACATATCAATAAAACTAAATATATCAATCTATAAATAAACATAAAAAACGTATGGATCTATAAAAAAATATTTCAACCCAGAAAGAATACATAGATCAATAAATAAACACAATGAAAAAACCTCAAAAATATGGCGCTGTTTCAGTGATTTTTATACCGGCTATTGGATTCTTTCGGATTGTGGCAGCGGAGGATGAGTGGTGACGTCTGAGGAGGAGCAGATGGTGTGATATAGGAGATGGTTTATTATTTTAGAGAGAGAAGATAACTTTTGTGTGTGTAAAATATGTGGTGGGTGACAATTTTTTAGGTGCTTTTATAACCCGCAGGCTCGGAGTAGGTTCGGGAGGCTGAATCTTAAAACTCAGGTTCGGAGTTAGGAAGTGAATATCCATGCTTTATAAGAGAGTATAGATATATATATATACTAGCCCAGTACCCGCGCCTAACGGCAGCGGTGTTTAGTTTTTGATAAAAATTCGGCGGCGAATAAGTTTCTTCTGACAAACTTTATTTATTGCGTTAGGGTTAATATGTTTGTGAAATTTTTTATCTGATGACATGGTTGCAAAAAGCTATGTATAGTTTCAACAAAATCTGGTGGAGTTAATATGTTTGTGTAAGTGCTTTATTTCGACAACATTGTTTTAAATTGGAGTGGCCGATTGAGATTATAATGACAATATATTCAAATGTTATATCTAGTTAGATTAAAATTTGAACATAAATAATAAATATCATTATAAACATTCATCCACCAAAATAGAAAATAACGATATTATCATAGTTGGGGGCTATTAACAACTCATATAAGAATCATCAGTTTTACAGCAAATGAAAGTCCAACTCATGTGATGTATCACAATGTTCGCTAAAGCAAATTTAGGAACTATTTGATCTACTGGTACTTCTTTGAGTTTGTGACCATTCTATATTTGGGATTCAAATATTGACTTTTGACAACTGGTAATTTGGCATTAATATATTTAAAATTCAAAGTTTAAATTTTAACACCTGGTGTTAGGGATGAGCAGGGTACCATAATGGTACCGAATTCGTACCGAATTAGTGGTAATAATTTTTTTCCTAGCATGAAAGTGAGTATTGGTACAGTACCGGACAGGATTCGGATACCGGATCCGGTACCGGTACTCGGTACCGGGAAATCGGTACCTATACGTTTCTTCCCGTAATATACAAACGTTCCAAAACTTATAAAATATGTTCGGGTTTAATTTTTTGGAGTGTTTATGAAAGATCTACAGTTGTCACAATAAGTTTTATGAAAGATGGTTTATTTTCATATGTTTTACATGACTATTATTTGATATGGAACATGCCAAATGGATGTTTGGATGTTATTTAATTCAAAAATATAACTACACAATTTTCGAGATTTTTTTCAGTGCTTCCGCTCTACTACTGATACCGTATTAGTGGTACCGATTTTTTTAGGCTCAATTCATGGTACCGGTATCGTACCGTGTATTGAAAGTCGGTACCGTTTCGATACGGTATCGATACCGTCCGGTTCGATACTGGAATTCAGATCCAAATGCTCATCCCTGCTCGGTGTCAATATTTTCAGAATGAGTTGTACTTAAACTGCTACAAAGTATAAGTTAAATTGCATAAGGTTTAAGTTTATATATGAAGTATCATATTTCAAAACTGAAGGAGTTGAAAACAAATTTAATAGACATAAACAGCAATACTCCAGCAATAGATGTTAAAATTGAGTTTTACAATTTTACATTTTCAATATGAAAATGACAAAACTTTTGAAATTTTCAAATTTTCACGCATCCAAAACTTCAAAAGTTTCGAAATTCTAAAAAATTCAAATTTCAATGAAATACACGCTTACACTACAGTCCACAGCTAAAGCCTAATCCTACGATTTAGAGTACTATAAAATATTACCGCTGTAGCATGACAGAGGTCATGCAATGAAAAGGATGTATCCTTTCAAAAGAGGCACATGTAAACAAAAAGCTTTATTTGATAAAAAATAAAATCGTGATCTCTTACTCCATATTGGTTTTATTTTCATCTGATAAGTGGTTTTTATCTCGACTATTTTTTTTATTGGTTAACTGCACATACATATATATATGCCCTCTATTTTATTATATAAGTTAAAATAAGTTTTGGAGCTCACTTGTTTGTTTCTAGATTTTTTTTACACAGTTATATACGGCGTCAAAATTTCAAAACCGGAATTTGCATGGTGGATTAATACAATAATATTAATAAGTCATTAATATGTAATAGCCTATTTTAATCAGTCGAGTCATTAAACTTGCACTTTTATTGTGGTTTTTAAAATTTTCATGCTTTAGTTTAATGAATTTTTTAAGCCATGGTAAATGAGTTATGCTTTATAGCTGTTGCCAACATATGTATCTTTTACTCCGTACCATCTTACAGTACATACCTAGCTAGCGTGACTACAATTTTATTCTCTTCACAGTATGAACTTCATTTTTAAACTTTTGGCCACAAGCATAGAACCACCATATACAAACAGCTTTTCAAGATTAAAAAAAAAATAAAATAAAAAAAAGCGCTTTAGATAAGCACTCGCCTCTTTTGAGGCAACTACTATATACAAATACCTTTCGAGATAAAGAGTATTCCCGATGACAATTGACCAGCTGGTCCAATACCTTTAATTTCTTTTCCCCATGGTAAAAGAATTTGAATAGAAATTATGCACAATCTAAAAAATGGTTTAAAAACTTCAACTTGTGTGCCAACCACAACTATACCATATCTGTTATCACACAACAAGAATCATCATTGCTAAATGTAACAAAAATACAAACAAAATTCAGATTTAAAATAAAAGAAAATCCAAAAATAAACAAAAATAATATAAACCATCTCTATACCTCCTACCAAAACCACCAATGAAATCATCAACCGAAGAAATCAGATTTACACAAAAATTTCGGCGAAGAGGTGCAGTTTCAGGCGATGGCAAGCAACCGACGATTTCGGCCACCGCAAGCAACAGATCTGTAAAATAAAATTAGTAAAAAAACTTTAAAAGCATGAAAGATACACATATCAATAAAACTAAATATATCAATCTATAAATAAACATAAAAAACGTATGGATCTATAAAAAAATATTTCAACCCAGAAAGAATACATAGATCAATAAATAAACACAATGAAAAAACCTCAAAAATATGGCGCTGTTTCAGTGATTTTTATACCGGCTATTGGATTCTTTCGGATTGTGGCAGCGGAGGATGAGTGGTGACGTCTGAGGAGGAGCAGATGGTGTGATATAGGAGATGGTTTATTATTTTAGAGAGAGAAGATAACTTTTGTGTGTGTAAAATATGTGGTGGGTGACAATTTTTTAGGTGCTTTTATAACCCGCAGGCTCGGAGTAGGTTCGGGAGGCTGAATCTTAAAACTCAGGTTCGGAGTTAGGAAGTGAATATCCATGCTTTATAAGAGAGTATAGATATACAAAATAAATTCAAAACATCGGGTAAACTTATAATATAATTTTTATAGTCTTAAAATGAGTATAAAAATATATTAGGATAATTGTTGGAAGTGTCGGATCAATTATTCAAAATAAATGATCGTGCGATAGCGTTTATTTAATAAAAAATCATACGTTAATGAAATATGCAAACCCATGCATAAATTGATATGAAATGATGTTACTAATGATATGTAGACTAACTCTAGTCTATGTGTAATGTTCTCAATTATGTTCCATGAATACGCAGCTAAACCCTCAAGGTTACGCGTATTTGATACTCGTAAACCTAGTTTACGAAAATGATGAATAGTGATTTTTCTCCGGGAATGAAGAGTGTTTTGTGAATAGTAAAATTTTGAATTAACCTCTCAAAGTCTCAAACCGACTTCAAAAATGATGAATAGTAAATGATGAATAGTAACCGGTGAATAGTAATTCCCGAGATGAATAGTGAAAATTTCAAAGTTTGAGAAATGACCTGAAATTACGATTTGTCACAGTAGATTTTTTAATGTTTTTATCAATTTTGTTCATTTTTGTCCGTTTTCATCCGATTTTATCTGTTTTCATCCAGTTTTTTGTTTTCTTTTACTTTTTATCCGTTTTTCTTACGATTTTATTTGTTTTTATCCTTATTGGTTAGTTTTGTCCGTTTTTCTTACGGCAATTTATTTATATAAAAGTGTTTTATATAAAAACGTTGTATAAAAAAGTTTTTAGACAAAATTACACGGTTGGTCCCTGTGCTTTGCTCGTATTGCAAGTTTGGTCCCAAAGTCATTTTAATTACCCCACAGATACCTATTTTTGAAACGTTGCACTCTTTTAGTCCCTAATTTGGATGGCCGTTAGTGCAGTCCATTAAGTGTTTTGCGCTGTTAGTCCTTCGTTAATAAATTTTGCACCGTTAGTCCTTATTTTTTAAAATATAGTTTTCCACAGTTAGTCCCTCCGTTAATAATAGTTATCGCCCGATTTTTTACGTTTTTGTCCGTTTTCGTTCGTTTTTTATCCGTTTCCCCCTGTTTTTTTTTACGTTTTTCGTCCGTTTTTCTTTCGTTTTTTTATAGTTTTTGTCCGTTTTTCTTACGTTTTTATCGGTTTTCATCCGTTTTCGTCCGTTTTTCTAACATTTTTCTTAAATTTTTGTCCATTTTTCTTACGTTTTGTCTGTTTTCTTTCGTTTTTGCCCGTTTTCATCCGTTTTTGTCCATTGTTCTTACGTTTTGTCCGTTTTTCGTACGTTTTTATCTGTTTTCATCCGTTTTTGTTACATTTTGTCCGTTTTTATTTCGTTTTTTTATAGTTTTTGTCCGTTTTTCTTACGTTTTTATCGGTTTTCATCCGTTTTCGTCCGTTTTTCTAACATTTTTGTCCATTTTTCTTACGTTTTGTCTGTTTTCTTTCGTTTTTGCCCGTTTTCATCCGTTTTTGTCCATTGTTCTTACGTTTTGTCCGTTTTTCGTACGTTTTTATCTGTTTTCATCCGTTTTTGTTACATTTTGTCCGTTTTTATTTCGTTTTTGTACTATTTCAACATATTGAAACTTTTTTCAAAAAAGAAAAAAAATTTGGAAAAAAAATTTCCAAAAAAAAAATTGGAAAAAAATATTTCCGAAAAAAAAATTGAAAAAAAATAAAAAATTTTTCAAATTTCAAAAAAAATTTTGAATAAAAAATTTCAAAAAAAATTTTCAAAATTTTTTTTTGAAATTTTTTATTCAATTTTTTTTTTGAAATTTGAATTTTTTTTTTTCAAATTTTTTTTTCGATAATATTTTTTTCTAATTTTTTTTTTGGAAATTTTTTTTTACAATATGTCCAAATTTCGAAAAATATTGAAAAAAAGTTTTGAAACAAAAAAAGTATTTCGATATATTGAAAATTTTGAAAAAAAAAATTTTCAAATTTTTTTTTTAAGATTTAAAAAAAAAAAAAAAATGTTTTTCAAAATTTTTTTTTGAAATTTTTTTTTCAAATTTTTTTTTTGAAATTTTTTATTTAATTGTTTTTTGAAATTTGAATTTTTTTTACTTTTTTTTCAAATTTTTTTTTCGGAAATATTTTTTTTTCCAATTTTTTTTTTGAAATTTTTTTTCCAAATTTTTTTTCTTTTTGGAAAAATTTTCAATATGTTGAAATAGTACAAAAAGCGAAAGAAAAACGGACAAAAACTGATGAAAACCGATAAAAACATACGAAAAACGGACAAAACGTAAGAATAACGGACAAAAACGGATGAAAACGGGCAAAAACGAAAGTAAACAGATAAAACGTAAGAAAAACGGATAAAAATTTAAGAAAAATGTTAGAAAAACGGACAAAAACGGATGAAAACCGATAAAAACGTAAGAAAAAAGGATAAAACGTAAGAAAAACTATAAAAAAACGAAAGAAAACGGACGAAAAACGTAAAAAAACGGGGGGAAACGGATAAAAAACGAACGAAAACGGACAAAAACGTAAAAAATCGGGCGATAACTATTATTAACGGAGGGACTAACTGTGGAAAACTATATTTTAAAAAATAAGGACTAACGGTGCAAAATTTATTAACGAAGGACTAACAGCGCAAAATACTTAACGGACTGCACTAACGGCCATCCAAAATAGGGACTAAAAGAGTGCAACGTTTCAAAAATAGGTATCTGTGGGGTAATTAAAATGACTTAGGGACCAAACTTGCAATACGAGCAAACCACAGGGACCAACCGTGTAATTTTGTCAAGTTTTTATATAAAAATGTTGTTTTATATGAAACGTTTTTATATAAAAACGTTTTATATATAAAAATATTTTGTATAAAAACGTTTTATAAAAAAGTTTTTATATAAAAATGTTTTACATAAAAACGTTTTATAAAAAAGTTTTTATATAAAAAAGTTATATATAAAAACGTTTTATAAAAACTTTTTGAATTTTTTTATATAAAAACATTTTTATATAAAAAAGCTTTATATAAAAACTTTTTATATAAACGCGTTTTATATAAAAAAGCATTTTTATATAAAAAACATTTTTATACAAAAACTTTTTTATAAAACGTTTTTATATAAAACACTTATATATAAAAAACATTTTCGAATTTTTTTTTTTTAAATTCGAGTAACTTTTTTTTCGTCAAGTAACTTTTTTTTCGAAAATGTTTTTTATGTAAAATTTTTTTATATAAAAAAGTTTTTTAAAAACGTTTTATATAAAAATGTTGTTTATATGAAACGTTTTTATATAAAAAACTTTTTAAATTTTTTTATATAAAAAAATTATTATATAAAAAAGCTTTATAAAAACTTTTTGTATAAAAACGTTTTATATAAAAACGTTTTTATATAAAACATTTTTATATAAAAAACATTTTCGAAAAGAATATTAAAAAAAAACGTTGGATTTTTTTTTTTGTTTTTTTGTTTTTTTTTAGTTCGAAAAAAAATTGCAAAAATCGTCCTTGTGGTTTGAAGGATGGGTGCTGCAACGGTGGTTAGTCAAAAGGGCTAAAGTGTAACTACTAACGGAGTCCATTTAACGGCAGTTAAGTCAAAGGACCAAAAGCGCACGTAACAGTGCAGTCAATGGACCATTTTTGCACTTAATGAAGCACAAGGACGAAACGTGCAATTTGGCCATACCACAAGGACGATTTTTGCAATTTACTCTATAAATAATACCACATTTTTATAAAATCATTCACACATTTCTCTTTCAAATCTTTACATCTTAAGCAATAAAAACATGAGTGATTCAAATTCGGAT
Source organism: Chrysanthemum seticuspe (assembly GCA_019973895.1). Lineage (NCBI taxonomy): Eukaryota > Viridiplantae > Streptophyta > Magnoliopsida > Asterales > Asteraceae > Chrysanthemum > Chrysanthemum seticuspe. The sequence continues at coordinate 46,657,530 of BPTQ01000005.1, forward strand.
TCCGATATTGATGATTTACAAGATATCGAGATGATTCCGAAAGTTGCAGGTTATGGGCAATCGTTGCGAGAACAAGAAGCTGAAGAGTCATGTACACGTGCATCATATTGCATAACATGATTTTGAAAGATCAAAAGTTTGCGATATCCAAAATGAACGGTATTTATGTTTGTCCGCGAGCAAATATACAACGGACATGGGTTGAGCGATGCGATTTACAACGGAAGAATGCCAAAGGACTCCGTGATAAACCAACACACGCAAGACTTCAACGAAATATTATTGAGCATGTTTGGCAACTGCATCAGCAACAAAAAGATTAGTTTAAATTTCGTATGTTTTTTTTATTTCCCAATGTATTTTAAATTTCGTATGTTTTTTTATTTTTACTATTGTATGTTGTATTTTTATTTAAATGAATGAAATGAATTTTATTGTTTTTGAAAAATATGGAAAAGAAATAAAATGAGGGTGGGTGGGGCCTAAATGAAGAGGTTTGAGTTAGTTGTGATTGGGGGGGAGTTTTAACTGAGTGTGTTGGAATGATGTGGAAGTGATGTGATACATGTGAGGCCTAAATGAAGAGAAGTGGTGATACCACCACACTCCATGCTCTTACAAACATCGCTAAAATCTCCTACATTTGATTAAGTGTATACTTAATTGATGTTTTAGTGCAAGGTTATTAAAGTTGTGCTATTTTTGTTGGAACTAAGAGCAATTTATTAGCCGATTAGTATTATAGCCCAAGTATTATGTTATTTACCAAAGCCCATTAGGGTATTTTATGTATCTTGATATCTTGTACTATATAAGCTTTGATGTTTAATGAAAACCTCAAGGGGATTTACGCAAATTAATATGGTATCACAGCCACAAGATCCTACCCTTCTCTAACCCTAATTTTTTTTCCAGCCTTCTATTGCCGCTTAATCAGTCCTTGTAAGATATAACTTTTCACATACACATCAAACCATAACAACAAGGTGGCGAATAAGTGGGATTCTAGAGAGAGAAAGTTAGAGGTTTAGGGAACTTAGTGAGAGAAAGTGAAAGATATTATTATGAGCTCCAACTCTCTACCTTGGGAGGTAGAGAGTATTTATAGTCTTACATAAATCGCCACACATCGGGCTGTGGATCAGGCATAAAGTGGGTAAAGACCCGTCCGTCCTCCACGGTGTTACTTAACTAAATACTACTTAACATAAAAGAACTACGACTACGAGCTTTCTAACGATTACATATACTTGAGGTGACCGACTCTTTAATACCTGGAATTTCTAATTCCTAACAATCTCCCCCTAAGGGAGGTCACCTCAATCATGTACCAAAATTACATTGAATACAAATAGATATTACATTAAAAAATTGTTCTTGCATTCTTGATGTAGTCCTTTGCTTCTAAGCTCGTAGTCATTGATTCTTCACATTGCATGTTTGGTTACTCCAAGTGGAGGTCTTTTACTGATCCACGTGATAATAATTTTGAGCCATCTTTTGAGATCATCAGCTATCAAAAATCTCTGACACATCCTTTGTGGTGTTGGTATTATGAGATGTTGTGACTTTAGGACCGACATGCTCACATTCTGGATCATGATATCTTCACATCAGAGTAGCAGAAGCATTTGTTGAATCATGATATTGGCAGCAGCGTAGCAGAAGCATGGAGTGAAAATATCAGAGTCATTGATGCACTAATCATGATTTCTTTTTAGATGAATGTGTTAAGTGAGCATGCGGCAATGGATTGACCGCTTCATTCTGATCAGCTGCAAACGTCGGGTGTACCTGCATACAACAGTTAGCAATAAATCGCACGAAAGTGTCTTTGATCACTTTCATTGAATTGAGGTACACGGCCCACGGTTCCCCGTTGATCAGTACATGTACTGCCTGTGATCAGGTATAATTCCGAAGAATTTCCTTGACAGGGTTTCGCAGCTGCTTTAGCTGTTCTCAAACCGGAACGTCTCAAAGAAGACAACACGGAGTGAGTGAACCAGCGAATTTTAAATCCACTGATTGATGAAAAGAGATTTGAAAAACAATCGTGTATTGCTCAATAGAAATTGTTTTTGCAATACAACGAAGGTTTTATTGAAAATCAATTATCAATCATAAAAACACCTTTTGGTTTGAAAAATGAGTACACGGTCGATGTGCTAAAGAAAAGAGATTTTAAGCACAACGACCGGTTTTTCAAAGGTATCCGTCAATCCATAACCTGAACCAGGATTGATTCAAGAGATTGAATCGCCCCATTGTTTCTGTTCAGTTGTCACATGGTTGATCTATATAATAGATCTCACATGCCACCTACCAGGAGCTTGTTTGATGTTGGCTCCAGAAGGCTTTCCATCTTCATAGTGAATATGTAAACACATCACTCAGATGTTCTGGCAATACCACAAGGATAATGTGTAGGACTCAAGATATAATCTCTCTTTCCACATTGTGTGAAACAGAGAGTCTTCATTGAAAGTGTCCTAATGAGATTTATTGATGATCTCGTGGCTCTAGACTCAATATGTGCATATTTGGATCCTGTGCCGGAGACTAGGGAGAGGGTCTCCTTCTTCAATATCAACCATCTCTAAGAGAAAGTCGATAGATAATGTCGGTTCCCCGTGAGAATGAAACAAGTCCTTTTAAGAGGAACTTGAGTGGTTTGGAAAGTTGAAGTGCAGTGCGTCACTGGGTCCATGACGTCTTGTCTTCAATACCGATGTTACCATCAGTAGCATATGAATTGAACCCGGTATCTGCCCTAAGGTTGAATAAATGGAGGGCTATTTGTTTTCACCCTTTCTTTCATTCAGTTCTTTTTAATTCTTCAACCCCTTCAGTGCTTACCGAGACTTCATAGCAAGAACCTTGTTGGGTTTGTTCCAGTACTTGCTCTATCTCAGTCCGCACTCTTCCCATATCTCACTTTTCTCCTTTTATCATCATACCTAAGGACTTCTACACTAACTAGTGGATTGTCCCTGGGTAGATCCCTCCGGTTCTGGTGGATCATGGGAACCATTACCTAACCTTATCATCCTTATATCACCGTACATAAAGTAAAGTTGGTCGGTCTATTTGGTATTGTTCATCTGCCATTGGATCCAATTGAAAACCATTTGAAAATCAATTCAGATACTTGTGATATATTATCAAAGCATTTTGTACCTGAATTGTTTTTGATATTTTTAGAACGAGAACTCCCCCTCAACATGTGCATCAAATATTTGAAAATGTTTTGCACACGGAGGCAAGAGAAAGAATTAACTTCTTTGATTACCATTTTCTAAAAGATATCAACATCACTTCCCACATCAAATCAAGTAGAAATAGCATTTCCGGGAAGGATGAGGTTTCCATAAATTCGCTCCCCCTCAATATGTGCCTCGAGATTTGAAAAGAGTTTTGCACATACTAGAGGGACCTTGCACATTGAGATAAGTTGATCACATTTCAAATCATAGGTTTAAGATAGATGCTCCCCCTCAACATGTGCATGGAAAATTTGAAATCGTTTGTCACATGTGGGCAGGATAGCATGTACATCCTTATAAAACCATTTACCTAATTATCAGTTTAAATCCAATTTAAATCACACATTCTCCCCCGATCACAATTATCAAATCATTTGAGATTTGTGATCTCTTATTGATTTAAATTGACTTTGAAAGCTTTTAAGGGGAATTGTGACTTGATTATGAAAGTGTTTTAACTGATAAGAACATGCATGTACATCTTTTGAAAACAATTTAATGCCAAATAACTTTTTAATTTAATTGAAATCATTCTCCCCCTCAATCAATGACATAGGTTGTTGATTGAGAGATAGAGATTTTGACAAATAAGTCCTGATGATTATCAAAAATAGAGATCGAGTTATTTTTCAAAGCATTTAGTTTTCAGCAGATAAATGTTTATAGAATCAGAGCATGGAATTTTGAAAACATGATAAAACATGACTCTGTTCTTTCTTTTAAACCCGGGTTATTGCCTGAAAAATGACAATAAACCATTTTTTCTCTTTCTCCCAAAAATATTTTTTGATTTTTTGATTTTTTGATTTTTTTTTTGATTTTTTCTCTTTCTCCCAAAAAATGACAATAAAACATGGCTCTGTTCGAACAACATCTAAAGTCCCGTGTCATTCTTTGAATGACAACATCAAGACCGTAGATATAATCGAATCGAGAGAAACATGACAAAATGACAATATTTTTTGAAGATTTTTCGAATTTTTCAAATTTTTATGGATTTTGAAAGTTTTATATTTTTGTATTTTGTTTTTCGAATAGATATATACAAGAGATAGAAGAAGAAAGACCTTTACTCCTCGTCTTCCTCCTGAAGACGTTTGAGTGTTTCTGGTTGAAGGCTTTTCAAGCCAAGACGTGGAAGAATAAACTCAAAACGTTCTCTTGGAAGAGCTTTGGTGAAGATGTCTGCTAACTGATATTCAGACCTCACAAAATATAGTTCCACCACACCTTTTTCCACTTGTTCCCTGATGAAATGATGTCGAATGTCGATATGCTTTGCTCTTGAGTGTTGAACGTTGTTGCATGAGAGAGCAATAGCACTTTTATTATCACAGTACAGAGGGATTTTGTTGAATACAAAGCCATAGTCAGATAATTGAGATCTCATCCATAAGATTTGAGCACAACAAGATGACATGGCTATGTATTCAGCCTCTGTAGAGGAAATAGAAGTACTCATTTGCTTCTTTGAAGACCAGCTCACAAGCTTATCACCCAAAAACTGAGCACCTCCTGACGTACTTCGACGAGTATCTTGACACCCTGCATGATCTGCATCTGCATATGCTGTTAGTGACATACCGGTGTCTTTTGGGTACCAAAGTCCCATATTGATGGTTCCTTGGAGATACCGAAAGACCCGTTTAACCGCTTCAAGGTGCTTTTTAGTAGGCTTAGCCTGGTATCTAGCACACATGCAAACAGCGAACAAGATGTCTGGTCTACTAGCTGTGAGGTACATCAGGGATCCAATCATACTACGATATTTTGTTTGGTCAATCATGATCCCTGAGAGGTCCTCATCTAGTTTGGTTCGGTCAATCATGGGGGTGTCAACAGGGTCACTTGAATCAAATCCAAATTTCTTTAAAATCTCTGTTGCATATTTAGATTGATTTATGAAAATGCCTCCGGGACTTTGTGAAATTTGTAATCCCAAGAAAAATGACATTTGTCCCATCATTGACATTTGAAACTTTGAACTCATTTCATTTGAAAAACGATCACATTCCATTGGGTCTGTCGAGGCAAAAATAATATCATCAACATAAATTTGAACATGAATTAAATGTTTGCCTGACTTCCTGGTGAACAATGTAGGATCAACTGCTCCTTTGATGAATCCGGTTGATAGAAGAAACTTTGACAGTGTATCATACCATGCCCTTGTTGCTTGCTTTAAACCGTAAAGAGCCTTCTTCAAACGATAAACGAGAGTAGGATGCTCTTGATTCACAAATCCTTCAGGTTGGCTGACGTAGACGACTTCTTTAAGATCTCCGTTCAGAAATGCCATCTTTACATCCATCTGATATACTACCATGTTCTTACTAGCAGCATTAGCCAGAAAGATTCTAATTGCCTCGATTCGAGCAACTGGAGCAAAAGATTCTTCAAAGTCTATACCCTCCTCTTGACGATATCCTTTAGCAACTAATCGAGCCTTGTTCTTCAACACATCACCATGCTCATCAAGTTTTACTTTGAAGATCCATTTGAGAGCTATAATCATAGCACAGTCTGGAGCAGGTACTAACTCCCATACATCAAGACGATCAAACTCATGAATTTCATCTTGCATGGCATTGAACCAGCTATCTTCATTCATGGCAGTTTTAACATCTTTTGGTTCGATCTTAGATAGTACGGAGTTGAAGAAGCACCATAAGGCATCGGTTGCGAGTTGTTTCCGGGTTGATACAGGACGAGAGGGATTTCCAATGATGTTGTCTAAGGGGTGATCGTGAGTCCATTTTCTGAGGTGTTCATGTGGCAGTTGTTGAGGAACTGAGATAGCTGAGTCGATGTCTCCTGAAGAAGATGGTTCTGATGATGATTCAGGAGTAGCAAATATGTTTTCAAATGGAGCATCTTCAGGAGTCGCAAAGGGATTAACTTCATCATTGATGCCAGAAACATTTCCATGATGTACATTTGAAGAATGATGATTTGTTGATAAGACTGAAGGATCAGCACCAGGTGCTTCTTGACTTAAAGATATTGAGACTGAGGGATTGACTTCATTCACTGGAATATGAGCATCCTCTGTTGTAGGGATCAGCACCTCATTAGTAATTGAATCATACAGTTCATCAAACATAGGATCAAACAATTTCTTTACATCATCTTCAGATGGAGGTACATATGGAGTTTCTTGAGAGGAGTTTGGAACAAGGGTTGAACCAATGGGACTGTTTTGAAGTGTGGGTCCTGAGCTGGAGTGTCCAGGAGCCATTTGACCGGTCAGCTCATCGAACGTAACGTGAATTGTTTCCATGATATTTCGGGTTCTTTTGTTGTAGATTCGGTATCCCTTTTTGTTTGGTGCATATCCTACAAATACTCCAATGTCAGCTTTAGCCTTAAGTTTGCCCAAGTCTTGACCCTCATTAGTTGGATAGCACAATGCACCAAACACACGAAGGAAAGATAGATTAGGTTTTCTGTTGTGGACGAGTTCATATGGAGTTTTTCCATGAATAGTGTGAATCAGGGAACGATTTTGTGTGTAGCATGCAGTGGCAATTGCTTCAGCCCAGAGAAACATTGGAACCTTTGAGTAGATCAGCATTGTTCTAGCGGCTTCAACAAGAGTGCGATTTCGTCTTTCAACTACACCGTTCTGTTGAGGGGTTCGTGGAACACTTCTTTGATGGCTGATTCCAACGCTTTCATAGAATTCACTAAGTTGTTTGTTGACAAACTCAGTTTCATTGTCTGTTCTGATAATTCTGACAGTTTTGTTAAGTCGAACCTGCAGCTGTTTGATGAGTTTGATGATGATATCAGGAGTTTCATCCTTTGTCCTTAAGAACTTGACCCAGGTGAATCTAGAGTAATCATCAACCACAACTAACACATATTTCTTCCCAAAGATATTCTGCACCCTCATTGGTCCACATAAATCCATATGAATCATATGAAGAACTTCTGTGACAGAGTTGGAAGGTTTGGGTTTATGGGCATACTTCTTGCTTTTTCCCAATTGACATGCTGAACAAAGATGATCCTTTTCATACTTTAGTCTAGGTAAACCTATAACTAAGTCCTTTCTGGAAAGATCGTTGATGGTGCCGAAGTTCAAGTGATTGAGACGACGATGCCATAACCATGACTTTGTTTTTGAAGCCTTTGATAACAAGCAGATTGGAGAAGCCCTCATCATGTCATCGATAGAGATGGTGTAAAGATTTGACCCACGAGTTCCTTTTAACAGTTCCTTACCATTAAGATCTCTAACAAAGCAGGTATGTTTTCTGAAGGCAACTTCTAGATCAGAATCATAGAATTGACCAACAGAGAACAGATTATGACCCAAACCTTCTACATAGTAAACTCTAGAGATGACACTATCACCAACAACATAATCTCCATAACCCATAATGGCACCGAAATGATCATTACCAAATCTAACAGTCCCGATGAATTTGCTCACGAAGTTCATGAGCCGCGACCGGTCTCCCGTCATATGCTTGGAACAGCCTGAGTCCAGGTACCACAGAACGATTTGAACGATCTGCAGTTGAACACAGACAAGAATGGATAACTGGATAATTGGGATCCCCATGCAAGAATGGGTTCCATTTGGTTAGTAACAATGTTTGGAACACCCACATCAGAAATAGAAGCATTCATATCAGAAAGTGAGGCAATGGAATCGTTGTGAATATATGCAGTACTAGTGTCAGTATTAGCCCTGTTCACAGTGTGATCACTTCTTAAGGGAATAGTTCTACCAGTAGGCATCCATTTTCTAGTGGGCATTATCTGATTATTCTTAAGACCAACAGGTGTCCAATAAAAGCCTATTTTACTGAATGTTCTTCCTGTGGGTTTCCACTGTTTTCTAACTTTCTTTCGTTTTTGCCTTTTAGCCTTCTTAGCATGAATTTTAGCATTAACAATATTAACTGGACAATTAACATCATTAGGCAGAACAGTAACACCACATTCATGATTAGAAACAGAATTCAAGCAGACATCAGTACAAGGTTTGCAAATAGTATCAGAATTCGAATTAATTACAGTACGCCTATGGCTAATACTAGAATCAACACGATTCGTTTTATTCGATTCAAACTTAAAGTTCCTAGATTGTTCTTCTACTCTTTTCCAGTGCACATTCTTAGCTTGCGAGGTCCTATCATTCCTTGTATTGTCTTGAGACTTTGACCTGCTCCCTTTAATGTCACTGATTACTCCTGTAGAGGGAATGGGAACATTAGTTTGTTTTACTACTCTTTGCACCACCTGTTTAGATGTGCTGGGATCTGAACTACATGCAAGTGCACTAAGGTTCACTTTCTTAAAACTAGAGGTACTGAGATTGGTACTCCTAGAAGGCATATTTGAGTTCTCTTTCTTAGCATTGACGGATCTAGAATCTGAACTACTCAAAGGCACACTACGGTTCACATTCAAAACATTGGGAATCGAATGCATATCATACTTAACGTTAGGCATTGAGCATGGAATCAAAGGATTAACTTTCTCACCTAATGACTTTGGGCATATTGTGATCAAGCATTCTAAGATTTCTTGAGATCGTTTGGCATATAAGCATGCATGTCCAATTGCATTATCATGAGGTTTTTCTAGCTTATCCTCTTCAACAATCTCACGCAGACATTCTAGGCAATCCTTAAGGGATGAGAAGTATGTTTGAATGGCAAGTTTGTTGTTCCTTAGATGAGGAGGGACATATGTCACAGATAAAGCATATTTATTACAAGAGTGAACCTTTGATACAACATTCTCCCCATTGGTCATTGGCATTTTCCCTTTTACCTACCTCTTCAGATTCTCAATTTCCTTTTGCAATGAAGCTATTTGTTCGTTATTCTTGTTACGAGTGACCTTAATTGATTCAAATAACTCATTGAAATGACGTTTAACCTTTTCATTTTCTTCTAGAAAACTTTCATTTTCCGTTTGTAAAGCATTTACTAAGTTTTGAAGATGAAACGTTTGAGAATTATGAGAATCTAAAGGAGGAAGCATTTGGGAGCCTGTCATATTGTTCGTTTGACCCTTTAATTGAGAGATTTGTGCTTTCAACTTTCTGATCGTGTTGCACTGAGCTTGAATCTGTTCATCACGTTTGTTCATTTGAAAAACTGCATCAAACTCTGGAGCATCTGAAGATGTCTTGACATTTGAGGTTTTGACATTTTCTTTAAGATGTTGATATTTTAGTTGTAAATTAAAATGTTCAACTTCTAGTTTAGAAAAATGCTTAACGAAATTGTCGTGATCATCCAGTTCAATTTTCTCGTTTAGTTTAGAATTAGTTTTTTCAAGCTCAATGACACGATCATGGGAGACTTTCAGGGCCACAGATAGTTCATGAAATTTGGAAGCATTAATAGAGCAATTTGAAGCAGTGAAAAACACATCTTGAGCAACACATTCAGTAATAAGAGTCTCATTCAATGTATGCAAGTTCTTCCTCTCAATCTCATTATATTTTAGTGCACGCTCATAGTCACTAATTTCAACTATTATTGCATCAAATTCTTTTTCCATTCCCTTAATATCCGTTTCTATCCCCTTTTTAAGACTCTCAAAGTGATCTTTTAGAAGTTTAAAGAAAGGCATGACCTCAGTTAAATAACATTCTTTCATTTGTTCAAAACCCCTTTCTCCTTCAGTTATGCCAGTGGGTGTGATCCTTTTCTTGCAAGTTTTCTCAAAATCAACAAATAGTTGAAAAATAACGTATTGGCTAATTAAGGTCTTGCTTTTAGTGGCAATTGTTCTAGGTACAAGATGCATTGGTGTATTAGGAGGATACACAGTCGCTCTAGGCATTTTCCAAAGGGGAGGGTTTGTTTCTACAATATTTTCAGCTTTCTGCTTATCTAAATCCATTTTCCAGAAGACTTGTTCGGGAGTCAACAATGTCTGAGTCTTAAACTTGTTCAAGGAAATCCAGTTTTCCTTCTTGTAGTCATGGGGAGTGATAATTACTTTCTTCTCTTTGCATTTCGGATCATTTAGTTTCTTATTCATCTTCTCCCTAGTGACTTCATCTAATTTCTTATCATCCTCAGTGCACTCAATGCAGCTAGGTTTTTGTCTAGGTTTAAGAATCTCATTGCCATCATAGATAACACTTTGAGCTGCTTTTGCTATCTTTCCATACTCAGGGTTGGGTTTATCTATAATGGGAACGCTATGCTTATCGCTTAGAACTCTATGCTTAGTGATCATGTGAGCAATCTGAATGGTGTTTCCTTGCATGTACAGCTTGTTTTCAAGTTTGTTTTTCAAAGTTTTCAGATTAGAAAAATCTCTCAAGAGCTTTGATTCCTTTGCATTAAATTCTTGCTTAAGCATTTTCACATTTTCTTGAAGTTCTTGTTTTTGCTTAGCTGTTTTAGAAAGTTTTTCTTGCAAGGAATTTAATTCTTGTTTCAATACTTCTTCTCTAAAATTACTTTTTCTAATTACTGTACGCACTTGGTCATCCATTTCCTGCTCACGAGTGGTCAACTCAAATTTAGCACGTTGTTCATAAATAGCAACACGTTCTTTATAGGCATTTAGTTCAGAAATTACATAATCATCAGGGGCACATGCAGTGTATTCATAAAAAACATAGTCATTGTTGACTGCAGAAGATGCATCACTTGGTACAACTTCACTTTCACTTTGTTTTACATATTGATCATATGGGACAATGTCGGTATTACCCATATTGTCAATATTTGATTCAATAGTTTCAGTTGATAGTACGTTGTCATGCATCTTTTGCACATCAGCATCATCGTATAGTTTTAGTACCTCTGAGATGAGTTTGTCCTTGGATGGGCCAGCTAGTGGTGAAGAAGAGACCTTGGGAGAAACCATTGGAGAAATGCTAGCCATAAAAATTGTGTGTGCAGTTGGTCCATCATCCACATCAGAGTCGTATGCATCACAATCAGCAACTTGAAAGGCATTCTGATGATTGTGACCTATCTCCTGAATATGCTGCTCATCCACATCTGCATCATAAGTCTTGGCATTGCCCTCAGCAAGAAATAGCAATTCCTCTTCATCCAAAGCAGCACCATTATCCTGAGCTTGTACAAGCAGCATCTTATCTCTGAAGTAATCAGCATTCTGTGGACGCTTTGGAGATGTGCAGTTTCTAGCAATGTGTCCCTCACCACCACAGTTATAACATTTGATCGGCTTAGCTTGACCTTGGTTACCATTCCTTCCTCGATTCTGGTTACCAACATAACCTCTACCAGCTCCACCTCTTCCCTGATCATACTGTCTTTCCTGAACTGGTTGCACCACGATCCTTCCATCTTTAACAGTAGCTTGATTGTGTGGGTTAGATGCAGTTCTGAGGTTGTTGTTGGTTTGTGGGAGAGAATTCATGTTTTGACTAATCAGAAGAGCTAGTTGATTAATGAAGTTACCCACGTGTGCATCAACATCAGCTTGTTTGAACATGGGATCCGGAATGAGTTTGTGATTACCATTACCCAAAGGTATGACTTGTGAGGCTTTGGTTGTGATTCCGATGTTTGAGTAGAAGGCAGTTGAGTCATTAGACGAGCTTGTCTCTCCCTGGTTGGTTCTGAACTGATTGAGAACCAATTTTTCAAACATAGCATGTCTCTCATTCTGAAGGAGGAAGGCATAGAGTTGCTCATAGTTTGTATTCTTCAATCCTTTAGTGAGCTTCACAGAGGTGACAAACTTGTGCCATTCGGGATTCATGTTGTTCACAAATTTTGAGTTCAGCTGAATGTTAGGCATAGTCATTCTGATGTTTCTCATGTCATTCACCAACTTATGGAATCTCACATAGTACTCATAGACACTCTCATCTGGTTTCATCTTGAAGTGTTCAAATTCGTCATAGAGTTGTGATTCTCTGTCTTCCATAGTTAATTCTGATCCTGAGAGAAGCATCTTGACATTATCCCATACTGCCTTTGCATCGGTGTTGTGATTGATCAGCTTGTAGATGTCTTTAGGAAGACCTTGAAGAACAATGTTAGAAGCCCTGATATCTGCATCGAATCTCTTTTTCTCCTTATCATCAAGCTCATCATACATTTTAGGTCTGTCCATTCCGTAAATAGGAGTTCCATCATCATTAGTATCAAGTATATCTCTAGTCGTCTCAACTCGATACGGTCCTTCATCAATTGATTTGAGAATGTTGACACCATTTTCCTTTCCAAGGCAGTACAATCTGATTCGTTGAGCCCAAGAATCATAGTCAGTTCTGTCAAGCATGGGTGGACGAGTATCTGAGCCAGCTGCTTGAACATCTTCGGCAACAGTGGAGATGATAGTAGGAACGTTGGTAGACATGTTAACAGATTAAACGGGATTTTATAACTCTATGATTAAACCAGGAAATAGATTCTTTCACGGGATTTTACTAAATCAAGAGAAAACCGTAAACACTCACTCAAGTCGCTAGAAGATAATGCACTAAGTCGCTAGAAGATAATGCACTAAGTCGCTAGAAGATAATGCACTAAGTCGCTAACACTTAATTCGCTACACCACTAAGTCGCTAGAGTCCCAAGTCGCTAGACAAAAGCAAGTCGCTAAGTAGTAACTCGCTAAAGACCAAGTCGCTAGCAAAATTTTGGCAGCAATTCGCTACTCAAGTCGCTAGAGATACAAGTCGCTAAAGAGCAACTCGCTACAGACCAAGTCGCTACCACCAAGTCGCTACTCGTAGTGGAGAGTCCACTACTTGTACTTTAACTCGCTAGATCTAACTCGCTAGGTCTAAACCTGTAACTCGCTACAAATTTGTAAAGCAAGTCGCTATGAAGAAAATAATCCGTGAGGTAAGTCGCTAGCAAGAAAAACCATATAAACATCACTTTTCAATCCAAAAACAACCCAACCAAGATGATTCAAGCTTACCAAATGAAAACCTAAACACTTGTGATGATTCTAAACACAAAAGTACTAACAAAATTCAAACTTTAACACAAGAAATCAACCAAATGATACAAAAACCACTAAACTTTTTTTTTCAAACTCAAAAACCACCTAAAAACCACTAGAAATCCAAAGATGTGCAAGATATGATCTAACCATGGCTCTTGATACCAATTGTAAGATATAACTTTTCACATACACATCAAACCATAACAACAAGGTGGCGAATAAGTGGGATTCTAGAGAGAGAAAGTTAGAGGTTTAGGGAACTTAGTGAGAGAAAGTGAAAGATATTATTATGAGCTCCAACTCTCTACCTTGGGAGGTAGAGAGTATTTATAGTCTTACATAAATCGCCACACATCGGGCTGTGGATCAGGCATACAGTGGGTAAAGACCCGTCCGTCCTCCACGGTGTTACTTAACTAAATACTACTTAACATAAAAGAACTACGACTACGAGCTTTCTAACGATTACATATACTTGAGGTGACCGACTCTTTAATACCTGGAATTTCTAATTCCTAACAGTCCTGCAAATCAGTCATGGCATCATGACTGGTAACGCTCTCCTACCAAAACAGCCCATCGATAAAGCCTATTCCATTGCTAGCATCAAGGCGTGTATCCCCTCACCCCTTGATCTAGACAAACTCAACTATACGTCTTGGAGCAATCTCTTTAAGAGGTTCGATGTCTCTCATCATCTGGAAAAACTGAATGCCACCACATCCACCCAAGTCGACCCGTTTCATGATACTAATGATTCTCTCGTTGTCATGTGGATGTTGTCCACCATCACTCCTAAGTTAGGGGATATGGTTATTGATGACACTTCTACTGCTCAAGTTGTATGGACAAAGCTTCAAGATCTTTTTCATGACAACAAGGCGGCTCGTATAATTCAACTTGACAATGAGATCCGTAATATGGTGATTGGTAATTTATCTGTTAACGATTTCTTTCAAGAACTTAAATCCAAGGCTGATCGTCTTGCTAACCTTGGTTCCCCGGTTAGTGATTCGAGTCTCGTAACCTATGCCATCAATGGCCTTCGTGCTAAATTCCCGGATATAGCACGTATAATACGGTACAGGGACGAACTCCCTAAGTTTGATAAAGTACGGTCTATGGTACTTTTGGAAGAATATGACATGAAGCACCTCACAGCTGCTCTCAACTCCACCCATATCTCTTCCAGCTCCCCAACTGTTTTGGTTGCAACTACTTCTACCGAGACTAAAAATGGGTCCGTATCGCAACCTGAACTTTGCCGTAATTTTCAACGAGGATCTTGTCCGTATGGTTCTCGTTGTAAATTCCTCCATGGTGGTAATGATGCGCGACAACGTTCTAAACCTCATGCATCCTCTACCACTCGGCAAAACGGGACGAATAACTATCGTGGATCTCAAACATCTCAGGCACGTCCCTCGTCTCAACAGCCCCATAATGTTATGCATCCTGGAGTCGCCCCTAGGCCATACTCATTTTTTTGCTTAACTGGTATGCAAGTTAACCCATACGCCATGCATACATGCTATGGTTCACAACCTTTTGGCTTTGGTGTCCCACCTACTGCACTTTCAGCCCAGACTATCCCCAATCCAGCTTTGTTACAGCAGGCCCAATCGGCTCTTGTGGCTCCTTCGCACATTGCTGCTCATGCGGTCCAGCTTCAGTATCCAGGCTTACAAGTGCCACAGGTCCATTATGCTTCAACCACTGGCTCGGCCCAGCTTCCACATGCCATGCAGCCCACTGTGGGCCCATCATTTTCTACCAATATTCCTGGTCCAGGTCCTTTTGCGTATGCGACCCCTACTAATGTTCCAATGCAGGCTACTATACTTCCAAATACTTTTCAGCCCATGACGCTTCCGGATCTCGCTTGGAATATGGACACTCGAGTCTCCTCTCACTTGGCGGACAACCCAGGTATTCTCACTTCCGTTAGTGATTATTGCATTTATCCATCGGTTTACGTTGGTAGCGGACATTCCATACCGGTTACCAACTCAGGCCATAGCTTCTTGCCCACACCGACTAAGTCTGTAACACCCCAACCCGACAAGGGTAGAAGTGTTACATTCTGGTGTCATATCAGAACAAACAAATAAAATTTTACAATCGGAAGTCTTAAAGAATAACGTACCAAGCCAAAATAATGAATGATTACAAAGAAAATTACAAAATTCAAGATGACTAAAATAAACTGAAATCTCGAAACCATAGCCCGACAAAATAAGTCCAAATAATATGGTAACTAGGGTTGGTCCACTCAAATAATCCAACTCTCAGCCCATCAAAGCCCATCTTCAAACCTAACACCTGCCGCAGGAAAAGAAATGCGGCTGAGCTTAAAAAGCCCAGTGAACAGATATAACAAAAAGAAAGCTAAATAGAATCTGAAATGCAAAATGAACAAAGGAAACGGATAACAAAGTCACAGCGAAATGAGAACAATGAGTCAATGAGGATCCTGCAGAACACAATTATACAGATATCCAAAGCACATATAACAAGGAGAACGAAGCAAAGCAAAGCATCATGACAAGCATACAAGCACATACAAACCAGACATACAAGTATTGAAACATAAGCAAGCATAGCAGACGTCATATCCACACAACATATACAGCATACAATCAATTCAGGAAATCATAAGCCATACAAGTCAAAGAGAAATCTAAGGCAAGCGGAAGCAATTAATTAGTAAGTGAACATGGCAAACACACATGTCAAAACACTTATTTGAAAACATAATCAACATCATAATCAACAGAAGTACCAACAGTAGTCAACACATGGCAGTCACACGTAACAAGTAGGAATACAACATACGATATAATTGAATGACTCAAAGACATAGCAGGACAACAAATTAACAAGCCATACGTCACACGTTGAACCATTTACCCAATTAAACCGTAGCATAGGCAGAATGTAAACATGGCAGGTCAACAATAAACAGATAAGAATACAACGGGATAGTCATAGTCCACAAGATTAACCGAACAAAGCACACATAATAAACCGACAAAACTATCGATTACACATATGCATGGTCACCAGACAATTCAGAGGTTCACATAATAGTGAGATCACATATCATCAGATGAAAACAGGTAACTCAGATAACCGCATATTAATCACATCATAGCAGGATAATCAGTAGTCACATAAAACATAAATAGCATAAACAAATCAAATAAACACATAATAACCCGGTACGTGAATGGAACGATAGTCTGAAATAACGGAACGAGAGTGTGATAGATCAAAGAAATGGAATATATATATCTTGGTAGTAGAGTGAGTCATATAAGGGTACTGAGTAATGAACAATTAACGTAGCATATGGTGCGTTGGGGAATACAAAAGGTACAATATAGGTATATCAAAGGTGTAAGGGTTGTCAGAAATCTACCACGAGCCTGGAACATATCATATCATATCATATCATAAGTAACCATTGTATTCGGAGGGGTGACCTCGGAATACCATACATAATAGGAGGGGAGACCTCAGCAACAAATGGAGTAGCTAGCTCCCGGAATGTGAAGACGCGTATTGCACACGACATCATTCACCATATAAATCATATCATATCATATCATATCATGTTAAATCCACTAAAACATATCATATCTAGGATGCATCCATACGCCCCCCGGAACATATCATAGTGGCCAAATCATAGACATATAGTGAGCTCATAATCATATCATATCATAATGGGGACGGTGTTTAACATCACTCGTACACACTGGAGTCATGCCATTGGTGCATCAATGACACGGTCATGTTACCTTCATGACTAGGAACACATATTTGGCTCGGGTATCAAACTGACGGGTCAAAGCATAATCATATCATATCATAAGGGTTCATATCGAAGTTCATATCAAAGGTTCAAAAGTCAAAGGTTCATATCAGATTTCCATAACATAAGTTCATAATCAGAGGTTCATAATCAGATGGTTCATAATCATAAGGTTCATAATCAGAAGTTCAGAATCATAACAAACGAATATCATAGCGAACAGAATCATATCAAAGGATTATGTCGGAATCATATCAAAAGGATCATAGCATAGGGAAATCATAGCAAAGGAATATCATAGATGAAGCAAAGTCAAGGATTGAAAATTCAGGAGACATCCCTACTGAAAAGGGATAGAATATCTGTACTAATATTTACGAATAAAGAATGTTTTAGAAGGAGAGACTGAATATCCGTACCTTAGCAACGAAATCAAGCAAACAAGAAAGTTACACCGGGAAGCAACGTCGTATCTCCTTCAACGTATCTACACGAATTGATATCATATATTACTTATATACTCATTTTATAAGCTTCTTATGCATGTGTAAGTGTTTTACTTATTGATATCCTTTTTCTATCTTTCATTTTCTTAAACTCATATTTGGACCAGACTTTAGCGATTTTTATAAAATACTTACTTAGCTCAAATGAAATCAAGTAAAATCCCAGGGGTTCCCATATGAGTTAAAAGACTCTCCGAAAATTGGGGGGGTTCTATTTCTAGGTCAATTGGCCTATGGAAAATCACAAGACCAGACCTGTCCAGAAAGTGATCAGAAAATACACCTTAAAAGTTTACGCTTATAAGACCTGTTTAGACACCTTGGAAAAATTCCCAAAACTCTCAGAAATTCATTTATATCCCAAATATCACTCCTGTAAAAGGAGAGCTCCCAATTAATTATGTTTGAAAATGAAAAATCAAACAATCCAACTAAATTTCAGACCCGTTTTTCTCAGCTTTGATACTTGATGTTGTAAAATTTAAAAATACGACTTAGACAACTCCAAATTCGACCAAACCACTTGTAAAACTTAACTAATACATTAAACTAAGTTTAATACCAAAATTACCGAATTAAACACTTATGTAACTCAGTTTAACAAGCTTACACATTCGACCTATAAATCTGCCCAGGTCAAAATCTGTTTTAAAACCATCATATAACAAGTTTTCACCATTCTAACACACAAGAGACTTATATATCTTGATTTTAATGTGACTTAGGCTTCATTTACAGCCCTTACAATAAAAACACCCAAAGTACACCCACTCGACACAAAGTAAATTCCACAAGTCGACACGCATTTAGAGTTACGTATATTCGTTATTTTATGTGACAAGTTTCTATTATTTTATGTGATGAATTTTTCGTATATGTGCATCCTTTGAGGATATTACCACACGATTACAAACAAAGAAAACGGAAAAGAGATTGACGAGATGCAAGATACTTTACCATGGTAGCGTATACGAAAAGGAGACGAGTACTAAGAGTCACCCAAGGCCACGCCAAGGCCTCCCTTGGCTTCAACCCCACGACAGAAACATAATCCCATGACCTAGCTTGTTATCTTGTACAAACATACGTGAGGGGGGACATGAGCACCACGACCAGAATCCAAACAAAACAAATGGGAATGAGGTCATAACATGTACCTTGTAACGTGAGAAAGATGAGGAAACAAGAACGAAAACAAGGTGATCAACGCCTCCCTTATGCCCTAAAGACCCACGACCAGAAGTAAGCCACCACCCACAACAAGCCAAGCAATCATTCCAACTAATACCCACGATCACAGCCCCTCTATGACAACATATGAATCTCCTTTGGCCTTTCTTGGTGTCGACTGAAAAAAATGGAGGAGGGGATCTTCAGGTTTGCCGTCACTTGGTGAGGAGAGAGTTTAGGGTTTTACTTTGTTTAAAAAAAAATGGAGCGTATCAAAAGAAAAAAAAAGAATACCGGTTCTTTATTTTTGTGTTTTAATTTTAGAAGGGATTAAATGGTGATTGAATTAGGGAGGATTTCTAGGGGAAAACGTGTGCATGGGGGGAGGGGGTCGTTGGTTTGAGCTAGAAATTAGGGAGGAAGGTTTTAAATTGCTAAAACAACTTTAGTAGTTACTAAAATTTACTTGTACATTTACTTAATTTATTTAACACATTAATATAGTTTTAGGCCAAAATATATTATAATGTGTGATGTTAAAATGTGTGACATGATTATAACTTGTAAATGATGAGTGTGTAAAAACTCATCATTTTAGGTCAAATCTGAACTGCAAAACATCTAAAAACACTCCGAAATGCATCAAAATACTGAAAATATCTCAAAATTGTGTTTTATATGTTTCAGATGCAAAATTATTGAAAACAAATGAAAAACGAACAAAGTTTGCATAATTGGCAGTTTCAGTCCCCCAACTTTCAAAAATGGCAACTTTAGTCCCTGAAATTTCAAAGACTAACAGAATTTACCCCTGGACATTTTGAATTGGAAAATTAACATTTTTTTAGTCCTCTGGTAATTCTAGTTTGTCATTTTTGGTCCTTATAATGATTTTTGGAAAATTACAAGTTTAGTCCTTTGAGTTTCAAAAATGATAAGTTTGGTCCTTGGAATATTGGAGATTGTCAAGTCTAGCCCTTGGATTATACTTTTCAGAAATTACGCGAGTGGTCCCTGAATTATCAGACTTGGCAGGTTTAGTCCCTAAGCTACACATTGGATCACAAAGCTAGTCCAATCTCATATTAACTCTTTAAACCCAAAATGCTTAGGCCCAACCTGGTCCAATCCTATTCCACTCATCAACCCGGTACCCAACCCGAGTTAAAAACCCACACCCACGACCTTCTTCTTCCTCTTTTTCATTTCCCTCCAAAATCACAAACCCTAAAACCCAATTCCCAAAACCTACTCTGCTCTTTCTCTGCTTCCCAAACACTCAACCTGCCAGCATCCCTTTTACCCAGCTACATCAAAACCCAAATCCACCTTAATCCTTTTACCCAGGTTTTCCCAAATCCCTAACCCACTAACAAGCTCCTTCTCCTCCCAAGAAGTGCCACTGTGGCAATCCCAGCTTCAAAAGCCTCAATGGATGGCTCAGATATGCTCTCATGGGTACCTAACTGATCAAGGGCTAGGATTGAAGTGAAGAAAGCACAAAGCTCTTATTGGCTGAGTTATCTCACACAAGAAACACACCTTGAAGATTGAAGACCTAGGATGCTTTAGTATAAATTAGGACTCTTGTAGCCATTCATTGACACCCCCTTAGTTTTCAGTTTTTTTAAATTGTAGTTTGTTTCTCATTAATGAAAAGTTTTTTTTTATCAAGTCTGTTTCAATAGCATGTGATTTATCTCAGTTAATTATTGTTGTGTTTCAAGGTTCTGATTTAGTTACCATGTCAATTTAACAAAGAAAACCAAAGATCAGTTTCTAAAAGTAGTTTTTCTCAAGCAATCTTTATTCTTCAGGGGTGTTTGTTTTAAGCTGCTAAGTGGTCAAACTCATGTTTTAACCCGTTTGACCTTTAAAGGTCAAACTCAGTTTTTGCTCATAAATCAGTTGTACTAGTCTGAATTTGGGTTGAAAGGGTCTGTGGAAATCAAGTAAAAAATAAGGAATTTCTGTCTTTTTTTTTAACTGCTCAGGACAGCAGCCTATGCTGCTGTTCTTGGGCTTATTTCTCGGTTCAATCAATGTCTAAATTAAGCTAGCTTTGTTTTTCATAAGACCTTGTGGTCCCAGCTCAACACTTGTCCAGTTTAATTGCATTTCCCTCACCTCTAGCCTAGTTTAAATTAAGTTGAAGTTTACCTTGTTGTTGTTCTGTATCAGTAAAAAATTGGTCACAACAAGCTGAATGCAGCTTAATTTTGTTAGGAATTAGAAATTCCAGGTATTAAAGAGTCGGTCACCTCAAGTATATGTAATCGTTAGAAAGCTCGTAGTCGTAGTTCTTTTAAGTTAAGTAGTATGTAGTTAAGTAACACCGTGGAGGACGGACGGGTCTTTACCCACTGTATGCCGGATCCACAGCCCGATGTGTGGCGATTTATGTAAGACTATAAATACTCTCTACCTCCCAAGGTAGAGAGTTGGAGCTCATAATAATATCTTTCACTTTCTCTCACTAAGTTCCCTAAACCTCTAACTTTCTCTCTCTAGAATTCCACTTATTCGCCACATGGTTGTTATGGTTTGATGTGTATGTGAAAAGTTATATCTTACAATTGGTATCAAGAGCCATGGTTAGATCATATCTTGCACATCTTTGGATATTTAGTGGTTTTTAGGTGGTTTTTGAGTTTGAAAAAGTTTAGTGGTTTTTGCATCATTTGGGTGATTTCTTGTGTTAAAGTTTGAATTTTGTTAGTACTTTTATGTTTAGAATCATCACAAGTGTTTAGGTTTTCATTTGGTAAGCTTGAATCATCTTGGTTGGGTTGTTTTTGGATTGAAAAGTGATGTTTATATGGTTTTTCAAGCTAGCGACTTAGCTCACGGACTATTCTCTTCATAGCGACTTGCTTTACAAATTTG
>BPTQ01000005.1:46679105-46707668 GCA_019973895.1 Chrysanthemum seticuspe
GCCGCATTACACTCTCTACTCAATGCGGCATTGAAGAAGTTTTATTCGTATGACACTATTTAGAATTCATTACAAAGGTAAAGGCGTAGAGTAATCGAGGTTACGAGCATTAAATGGACTTTCACCTTTTTTTACCTTTTGTTCGCATTTAAGTATATTTACTATATTTATTGCTCGTAATTGCCCCCTTTAACTGTGAATTATAAGTCCTGATAAACTACAATAGTTTATAGGGGGGTGAACTTGAGATGAACGGGAGTTCATCTGGAATAATCTATCTAAGGATTTTTCTATAGAGGGTTTTGGATCTTTTATACTCAAATGTTTAGGGAATACGATCTTATTTTGTTTCGGCTTGACAACCCTAAATCATTTAGGTCATGAATTTCACAGCCAGTGGAGTTCATACATACGAGCAATCTTTCGAGCATCAGCATCATTAAGTCACAAACATAAATCTAATGAAACATTGTGGCACCTCCTGCCTGCCCAGAAATGGGTGACATACGGACTAGGTGTCGGATAATCTCCGCAGATTCGAACATGGTATATTTATGGTTTAAGTACTGGATTTACTAAATCCCAACAGTTCGGCTTTGTTTTATTCTAGCATAAGGGATTTGTAAACTCATATTTTCTAGGTTTTGGGAGATATCTTTTTAGGAATCTATCTAATAAGGTCTACTTGAGGGCAAGTAGAGTTCAAGTGGGGGGATATTTGATAACATCAAATAGTCCTGAATATTAAGTGTCAATTTCCCCCGTTAATGCTCGTTATTTATATCATTTATATGAATTTACGCTTGTTTTCCATTTTTTTCCACTTTCAGGTAAATTACGAGCATTGGAGCTAATGAGATGCGGAAATGGAAACATTACTTAAGATTTATCACAGTATGCTTATTTTGAAGAAGTTACGGCGTAACTCATCTCTCACATTACGCCGTAACTATTGCGTGACCCTGAAGTCCAACTTATCAAGAGGTTACGGCGTAACTCTTCCCAAAGGTTATGACGTAACTCCATTAGGTCAAAAGAAGTTCCACGCCGCTGATACTTACGCCGTAACTACTGCAACACTTATGACGTAACCGAGTTTATTGAAGACTACGGCGTAACCACTTATAAGGTTACGCCGTAACTAGCAGATCTAGTGCATTTACGGAGAAATAGAAGGTTACGGCGTAACTCCTCTATTGGTTACGCCGTAACCCAGACCTGGCCTATAAATACCCCATGAATTCCAGCATTTCAAAGCATCCCATTCCACACACAACACTCTGAGAACGTGGGAAAAAGCTCAAGGAAGGTCTAGGGAAGCATACGGAGCTGTTTCCAATGGAGAAGTCACACCATTACGATAAGCTTTAGCGTTTATTATTACTTTTACTTTCAATTCATGTATTTCGTACCTTTGAATATTGAATTTATGTGCATGATTAATATGAGCGGCTAAGCACCCTTTGGTGCTAGCCTAGTTATGATTCCTTAATTGTTTTGTTTGCGTTTACCTTTACTTCCGTACAATTATTTCTAAGTGTATGCATGCATAGTTCTTTGGTAGTCACCCCTGGTTTGGTAGTTTTGAATGGCGATAGAGGCCAATTGCCTAGGAGATATGACCAACTGACTCTAGGTGAGCGGACTGAGACGGGAAGGGTAAGATATAACCAACTGATGACCCTTTCTACTTGTGCGATTTGACCAACTGATCACCTATCGTTTGGATGAACTTAAGAATTGGGGGTGTAGTGTCTAAGTTCCTAACGGCCGGGCACTCACTATTTAGAATCTAGCATGTAGCGGTACTTAATGACTCGGCTTAGGGGACCAGGAACAACAGGACTTATGACGGTGCGCCTGATTTCTCCTGTGGTGGCATCTTTGCTGATAGGTTAGGGCGAATTGACCAAATGATGTCCTCTTGAATTTGACCCCACCTGAAGTAATTGGAAGTAGGTAGATGTAGACATAACTAGCTAGGAGGATTAACTAGGTTAGCACCACTATTCCTCTATTGATTTCCCTTCACACATTTATTTGCTTTACTTTATATTCTGCATTAGTAGTTTAATTAATTAAAACCCTATCAAACCATTAATATTATGTGACAATTAGACTTAGTAATTATCCGACACACATAGCTCTTGGGACGACCTCGACTTTACCATTTACTACACTACACACGACCGGGTACACTGCCCGTTAGTGCATTAGGGTAGACCATAGGTATAGCGAGACACTATAAATATTAAGACATGGTCAGTAAAACCTGCATCACATTGGTAAAACCTACTCTTGAGAAACCCATCAACCAAGAACCCCAACCTAATCTAGAGGAGGAGTACAAAGAACTCCATCAAGAAAAACCGGTTCTTGAAGTCTTAGCTTATGCACCTTACTATAATGCTTTGAAAGAAAAATATGAGTGAGAACTAAAACTTGGAAAACATAGGTCCGCGTTTGTGCAAAATAATTTACCTAAGAAGTTAGACGATCCTGGGCTATTCACTCTTCCGTGTAGGCTTGGAACTTCCAAACCTCTCGATGCTCTAGCCAACTTAGGATCATGCATCAATCTTGTTCCGTTGTCCCTCCATAGAAGCCTTAACTTAGGTAAGATAGAACCAACGGAAACCATCTTAGGTCTAGCGAACGGTAATATTGCATACCCGGTAGGGATAATAAAAGACATGGTAGTACACGTAGGAGAATTGACTCTTTTGGCGGATTTCCATGTGCTAGACATGAATAAGGACCCGACATGCCCATTGCTTGTAGGAAGGGGATTCTTAGCTACCGCTAGTGCCATCATTGATTGTAAGATGTCCAAAATAGTGGTAGGAGAAGGGAGTGCCAGGTCAATTTACGATGTCAAAAAGCATATTTACTACAAGGAAGAGGAAATCCCACATGAGATTAGGTTGGATAGAACACCATCTAGATATGGACCTTGGATTAATAAAGACTTCTAGATGAAGCCTTTGCTAGTCAAGCGACTTTCCATGAAAAAGAAATGGCTAGGGACATGGAAGTGAACCCGTTTGAGGACGCCTTAGTATTTAAGATGACCGAGTTCCTAGGAAGCTTGCCCGTCAACCTTGTCATGAATAAGTGGAAAGTTGAGAGTGATAAGCCTAAGCATAAGTGGAATTGAGATAGACCGCTTAGTGATGGTAATGAAGAGTGGCACATTAGGATAATGATTTATGACCCCGATGGAGAGAAGTTTGAAAAGGATACCGAACCAAGCGTACCACTAGGAACTTAAATGATAAGTTTGATCCTTATGACATTTTAGAGGATAAGCTTACTTATATCGGTACGTAGGGGCACGACTTCGAGTCTAGCTACAAGACTCATAAATAAAGAAAAGTGCTTCGTGGGAGGCAACCCATGCTTAATTGTTTGCTTGTTTGTGTGTCGTATATCTTTTATTGATTGTTTATTCTCATGTTTAAATTTGTAAAAATGCTTTATTTTGTCTTTAACCTCGTCTTAATTACATATAAAGGTATTTTACATAAGGGATAAGTGTACGGAGGATTACACACGTTTTCAAAAAGAACGTGAACATGAGAATTACGATTATTTAAAAAATATACATGTGTGTTTGTTCGAGTCAAATGCTTGTATCGAGTCATAATGGATGTTTTGCAAGAAATTTTTCCAGATTCTAAAGATATAAATTTTCCAGAAATTTTTCCAGAAAATCGCAGACCAGTTTCTGTCAGGATAACCTGACGGCGTCAGGAGGAGTAGAAACAGCTTACTAACTTTTTCTCGTTTTCTGAGCTACATATAAATTTTTTGAATTTTCCAGGTCTTAATTTTCCAGAAAATCTGTAAACATCCATTCCACAAGCATTATATCCTAGTTTAGTAGAGTCATATATATATTGTTACCGCCAATTTTACACGAAGGTTTCGTTTGTTTTCTTCAAGTGTACAGGTTTAATTTATCAATAAGAAGATACATAAGATTGGAAGGAGCTTTCACGCAAGCATTCTTCTTGAAGAAAGATTTAACCACTACTTCACACGGATCCTACCGAGCTAATCACGGGAGTATTAGTTTCTTTCGTTTTTAATTACCTTCCATTATCATAACTTTGATACTTTCGGGGAACATTGGGGACAATGTTCAGTTTAAGTGTAGGGAGGGAAAATAAAACGGGAACTTTGAAACTATGCTTATCCTTGACTATTTGCCTTGTCCAATTTCATTTGTGTAATAAACCATGAGAAATATCGGTTAGGGTAATTTTGACACCAAATTTAAAATTTTTCATGACATGTAGGAGTGGGCCATTAGTCTTAATAAAGCGTCTCAGGGATAGGAAGTTATATGACGAGCAAAAAAACCCTTTACCACTTAAATTCCACCCAAAATGTGAGGATCGCCCTTAGATTTGTAGGAATTAAAGCATTCCACTTTAATGCTTCGAGAGTGTACCGGTAGTATAATAGATTCTAGAACTTGTTTTCTGATGCATTCCGAGATTGCTAGTGAGACTACACTTGTGTAGTTAGGAATAACTAAATGATAAGAGGCATTAGGATAACCCTTATTTGATACCCATAATATAATTACTTCTTCCACATCGGTTGAGTAATTCCCCCACACCCTTGCGTTGTACTCATCTTTAGTACACGATACCCCTAGTTAACCCCTCAGATCCTATCCTTTTCGCAGTCCTCGTGATGTTTCGGTTTTCCGAAATATCAATGAAGAGCATTGTTTACAATCCACCCCCAAATGTACACCCAAATCGCCTTAGCCTACCTTGTATGCACTCACTTTTAGTGCATTATTGTTATCATACTAAACCCTTAGTTCAATTATCTAGTTGCTTGCATAAGTTGCTAAGTCGAGTCATATCCTTTGTACACAGTTTTGGGACGATTGGGACTCATGGAAAAAGTTAAATTTTATGAAATGACGGGAAGGGAACGTTAAATTCAAATTCCCTTTATTTGCATATTAATGTACTCCAAGTGTTTTGATCTTTTCAATTCGGGTCAAATTAGTGTTAGAGTAATAAAAACTCAAGTGTAGGGATGTGCCTATAAATCCCTATTATTTTGATGTTATCGTAGAGGATGGTAGAGTAAAAGTGTATGAAAAAAAAAAGAGAAAAAGAAAAAAAATAGAGTGTTAAAAAAAATGAAAAAATGATAAAACATACGGGCTACCATCCTACATCTATCTTTCAATTTATATTTGTTCGTTTGTTTCAAGTTATCTAGAGTTTAGAATGTCGAGTCTTGGCTTAGCAACGCCATTCTTCTCTGATAAGATCGTTTATAAGCTCAGCTAGGGATCAATAACAAAGACTAATAACATGCACAGCGGAATAAACTAATCAATTCTTTGTTATTGAACAAGGTTTTCAATCACTAACACTAACTAACCCTAGACGTTTATAGGAACACGTCTACTAACTAAACTAATAACCTAGGCGTTTACATGAACATTACGCCTAGGACACACACACACCTTTACTAGACGTCTACAATATGGAAGACTTAATTTAAAACCTACACCTATGTCCTCTTTATATACTAGAGGATTAGGGTTTACAAATCTCTACTAAGGACTAATAAATAAAATTTCTTTTGCAAGCAAGTCCTTCCATCTTTTTGTAGGTTTCCTTCTTGTCATATTAAGTCCCTCTTGTTTCATTCTTTTTGTCTTATCAACTCAAACGTATAATTCCCAACAATCTTCCCCTAGTTGATAATGACAAAACCATTCTTGAACGAACTTCCCTAGACGAAGTAGCAGAAGTTGAGATCATTAAATCTCACCATGAATGAAACACTCTTATCTTCCATGCTTCCCCTTGACTTGAACATGTCACTCAAACATCTCTTCCCCTTTTTGTTATTATCTAAATAGGGAACGTATGCAAATAATGATTTTGACCACCACGAACCAATATCATACTTCCAATCTAAGACTTCCAATGCTTCAAATCGCCCACTATTACGCATCATAAGAAAAATGGATCCAAAACAGTAGAAAACTCCAACTAGCAGTAGTAATAATGATCAACAGTAGTAAAAATTAAAAACTTCCCCTTGAGTGATGCATGTACATCAATGATTCTTCAAATTCTGTAGGCTTTATGTAATGATTACTTGTGAAGAAAACCAAATATAACGAATTTGATGAAGAAGTATAATTTCCCAAACTTGTGTCTTAAATCTTGTACTATCCACGGAACTCCATACTTATACGAACCAAATATAAGAAGACCGCAATCCCTTGACAAGAATCCTCAACTAGTATGAGACACTGAGCACTACAATGTAACTCCTTCAAGTGATAGCCAATGTGTGCATAGAGCATCATAAGAAAAATCACACATTGCTAGATTCATCAAGCTAGATGATAAGAACACAAACCAAGTAATTCCACTTCACCTTCAAATAAGTGATAAATAATCCTCTTCGTAATCAATTCTTCAATAAAAATCAAATACGAGCCTTTTTGAATCTTTTTAAGAACAAATAACCAAACTCCTTGTGTGTGTGAACAATAACCTGTGTGTGTGTCGTCTGACAACCTAAAATCCAAATCTGTCAAAGTATGTGTGTCGACTTCCCCTTAATTCCAAATCTGTCCTATTAGCAACATTTGTTTCTGTCACTAAACTGTCACAAAGCTGCTGTTAGCGACACATAATCTGTCACAAATTCGTCACCAACCTGTCACTATTGCAATTAGTGACGCTTTTTCTGTCGCTGTACTGTCGCAAATCTAAAAGCAGTACTTTGCGCCAAGCAGTACTTTCGGGGTCGAACAGTACTTTAACCAAAACGTGCAGCAGCAGCAGTACTTTAAAAAGCATGAACAGCACGTTTAATAACTTCCAGAAGCAGGAACTAACCACGATCAGTAGTAAGTAGCTACTAGCAGTAGAAACACTTCAACTTTTAAAACCTTTGTAGCAGTAGAAAGTTACCACTAGCAGCAGTTTGAATAATAGCTAGTAGCAGTTAGTTGCAATTGTAGATAGCAGCAGATACGACCAAGTAGTAGTACCAATCGAGCAACTAGCAGTACTATCAAGCGCATAGTGCATGAAAAAGATATAAAGTAGTCAAATTGGTATACACATGCAAACATAGTAGGCAATAGATTAGTTAAACATTGAGAGCAAATACCAAAAAGAAATCACCGTCCCACTAAGATGTCTAACCAATCATGTAATATCTGATTTAAGAAAATTCGAATACCCTACAAGCTGAAACGTGATAGCACCAATCTGATTAAAAAATATTCGAATGCACTTTTCAGTCGGTGTGGTTTTAGTCGTCACACAAAGAATATTATATCTTCTAAACTTCAAACGAAAACCCTAATATTCGAACCAACTTGCACCAGGTTAATAATGATTCAACTAGCTGTAGATAACCATATTAGACACTATCAAATCAGTATCTACTTGCATTGAATGAAATTAGTTTATCTTCTTTAAACCCTTTAATACTTTTGCATCTCTGAATGAATGTCCATCATAACTTGTAACGTTAAACGCACTAGCACCAAACAAATCAGCTCCTTAATCGACTTCCATAACAGATTGCATTAGCAGAATAAGGAAACCAATTAATATCGAAACCCTTGAAAAGAAAAACTAAAAATCTGAAACTTAATACCTCTATCTGCAGCAGTTTTCGACAGTGAATAACTTATGATTCAGAACTCAGTTGGAAAATCCCTCCGGTGAAAAGTTAGATGAATATATAGAGAACGTCCACCAAAAATTTCGTCGCGATCCAACGGTTAACGAAAAAGTTATAGCTGTTCAAAAACTGACCTGCAGAAACTTTAAAAATTTTTCCAGATTCGAATTTTTTTTCCTTTTTCTTCGAAAAACCTTGTAGATCCCTATATCAAGAGCTCCCCGCTCTGATACCAATTGATAAGATCGTTTATAAGCTCAGCTAGGGATCAATAACAAAGACTAATAACATGCACAGCGGAATAAACTAATCAATTCTTTGTTATTGAACAAGGTTTTCAATCACTAACACTAACTAACCCTAGACGTTTATAGGAAAACGTCTACTAACTAAACTAATAACCTAGGCGTTTACATGAACATTACGCCTAGGACACACACACACCTTTACTAGACGTCTACATTATGGAAGACTTAATTTAAAACCTACACATATGTCCTCTTTATATACTAGAGGATTAGGGTTTACAAATCTCTACTAAGGACTAATAAATAAAACTTCTTTTGCAAGCAAGTCCTTCCATCTTTTTGTAGGTTTCCTTCTTGTCATATTAAGTCCCTCTTGTTTCATTCTTTTTGTCTTATCAACTCAAACGTATAATTCCCAACATTCTCATGCTTGTAACATAAAGATTTTTGACTTGCCACCACTAAATCGCCTATCCCACCAAACCCTTTGTTTTCCTACCGTAAGTCTAACGTTACAACCCTTTAAAAGACCTCTTGGATAGTTTTTCCTAGGTGCTTACGCCTAAGCGATGGAGGTTTGATCTAGTCTCAAGCCTATGGTAATCTATGTATTAGGACCGGTTAATGAGTGTTTATCTTCCATTTCCAACTTGATATATTTCATATACACCCGAGAGATGAGAGTATCCAAACACCACTTGTGAGGTGCTAGAATGTAATTTCCGTGCTTGTTATGACTTTTTCGGGGCTTATATGTGTTGTGAATCATTCTAAACTAATGCTTCATGACCCCTAACTTATAAATTAATTGGCTAAAAGCACATTTGCTTGAGGACAAGCAAATACCAAGTGTAGGGATATTTGATAAGGATTTAAAAGGTACACTTTTGAGGGGTCATTTAAACCCTTAATTGATCACTTTTGTATCCGTTACTATTTAATTTCGTTCCTTTTCACTTTTTAGGTCTCTTGAAGGCAAATTGCTGGAATGACACTTATTCGGACGAAAAGACGCGAATATACGAAGAAAATGGCCAAAGTCAAGAATCGAGACACTCAAGCTGCTGGAAAATGAAGGGGACGGCGTCACGGCTTATTTGCGACGCCTTCGTGACACACCTTGAGAAGACTTAGAGAGAAAATTGCTATTTTACAAGTTACGGCATCAGGTTTTAAAAGAGTATGGCGTCACAACTCAGACGGCCTAGATTTGATCCCGACGGCGTCAAAGATTGAAGCCGACGGCGTCACGAGCATAAGGTGACGCCGTCACAGAGTTGACGTGGCTAAGACGAAACCTTAATGGCGGCGACCTGACGGCGTCACAATTAAAGAGTGACGTCGTCGCATATTTTAACACTATATATAGAATCCGAATTTTTCAGTTTTAGAGAGGTAGTTTTGTGGAGTAAAAAACCTAAACCGAACCAAGGCTGTCTTGGGCAGTATCTTAGGGTTCCATACCCTATTTTAAAACAAGATAAGTGGTTTACTTCATTAATTCAATCATGTCTTCAATTGTTTGTGTGTATGCTTGCATGTTTTCCATGTCCGGCTAATTTACTTGTGTGTTTGCTTAGATCTATGAAACCTAGGTATTGAATATTGATTGGTTGTCTCTTATCTTAATTGTGATTGACCTAGTATTGCGATAGATCATTCGTTGTGTTATTAATGCTTGATTAATCTTTGTTGAACCTTAGATTATAGTTACTAGTGGAATTGTAGGCTAAATATCCAAAGATAACCTTAGTGTTAAGTTTATGAATCCTAGAGATTTTGTAGTCATTAACCTTAGGTAGCTTTAAAGAGTTAGGGATAAACGCATACCCTACGACCTTAGAAAACACAACGTGTTATGAAT
This sequence comes from Chrysanthemum seticuspe, assembly GCA_019973895.1. Classification (NCBI taxonomy): domain Eukaryota; kingdom Viridiplantae; phylum Streptophyta; class Magnoliopsida; order Asterales; family Asteraceae; genus Chrysanthemum; species Chrysanthemum seticuspe. The sequence continues at coordinate 46,688,913 of BPTQ01000005.1, forward strand.
AAGGACGTGACAATTCAACCATCAATAGGAGATAACTAGGGAGTAATAAAATCTAAGTAAACACATTTTTAATCATCATAAGAGCACACAACAATAGACATAAACTACACTCACCTTAGATTAGATAATTAGATAAGTAGAGTAATCGGTAGAAATACCAACCCCCCAAATCCAATACCCCGAGATTCGTACCTTTCAATTTCAAAAAAAACATAAAAAGATAAAAAATAATCTTCTTCAACCACAACCTTAGCGTGGTAACTTCTCACTAGCATTCCTATTCCCCTAGAGAACGATATCAATTCCCGAGGCTTACCTTAATACTACACTACAATGATTAGGTTCACTGCCTAGGGTGTTGAAAAACTTTATCGACGAAAAGGAAGTTCCTTTGACCCCGAATGCGCGTTGTACGCGTATCAACAAAACAAAAAGGTTATCATGCAAGTGCTCATCTTACAGAAAGTATACAAAAACCATATTCTAACTTTAGTTTTACATGTTATGAGTTTATTACCCTAAGTAAGTGATATTAGATGTGTAAAAATGATTAAAGAAAAAGAATGGGAACACTTACAAGTGATAAGTTGCTTAAACCAGGAAAAGCCTCTAATGGTTGCTAATAATATCCAAGATAATTCCACTCCTTCTAATCTTTAGATTAGCCTTTATTTTCACTACTTAGGGTCAAATTTCAGAATGTATGTGAGTATGGGAAGTGTTATATGGTGTGTGTGATGGATGAGGCTTGAGGAGAGTGAGGGGCGTTATTTATAGGTGTGGGAAGGCAAGAGTTCACAAGGTGCTAAGTCACCTTGTCTAGTAAAAGAGGGGACAAGTTGATGTGGTGCAAGACATATGGAGGCTTCATGTGGTTTTAGGGGGACATGGAATGGTGTGGTAAAACCCTAGCCAAGAGTTTTACCCACAACCTTTTACTTGGGTAAAACCTCATGGTAACAAAGTGATGTGTAAATTCATGGAGCAAGTAAGTATTTGTGGTTAGGGGATTTACAAGTAATAGGTAGGAAACTAAGTGGTTAGGACATAGTTCATTTCGAACTAGGGTAACAGGGGGGGTTAGGCTTAAAAGGGTAGTACCTAGGCGTTAGTGTGTTGTACCTAGAGTGTAGAGGTGTAAGATACTTAGTTAGGGTTTCTAGTTTGTTTTAAATAAATGCTAGTTTGGTTTAGTTTAAGTGTAAATAAATAAAAGTAAAGGTTTTAGGTTTGTGCTTTAACACTTGTACATTGGCATTGATTTGTTGTACTTACTTAAAAGAAAGACATTTTTAGGGCTTGTGCTTGAAAGGGTTGTATAATGTGTTTTAAAATAAATACACCATGGTTTATAATAAGTTTTATGTTAGTAGTATGCTCCTATGCATCAATGACTTGTACATTAGCTTGATAGACTTGTACTTTGATAATTTGTAAAAGTTTCATGTGTACTTTTAATTTTAGTTTGTGATTTAATTTACATAAAATTGCAGGGTTTTCAAATTAGGGTTTAAACCGGGAAATACTCTAAAGTTAGGGTTTTATGCCTTGTAAGTTTGTACATTAAGTTTAAGGGTTTGTACTTTAGGGTTTATGACATAATATCAAAATTATTATAAATCAAAGCTTCAGGAAAACCTAATATATATAGTAAGCATTCTATTGGAAATAACGCTAATGATATAGGGATAATATATGCCAGACATCACGTGTCTCGTGTGAGGACACAACTGGCATGGGTGACCATGCCGGGAAGTTTCAAGTAAGACATAGAAGTGATGTTGTGAGACTTCCATTGTCATATAAGAGTGTGTATATCAAAATGCATTGACTACAAAAGTTTCAAGTAAGACATAGAAGTGATGTTGTGAGTGCAGCATATTTGTTGTAATCAAATAAAAAAAATGTGAACGTAGAAAATGTATTATTATTAGTTAATATAAAGGCGGATTTTTACCGGTGGTTACAAGGACCTTCAAGGATGACCTTTTTCAAAAACTTACCATGTGGTTTCTTGAGATCACAAAACCTAAAAAACCTTATCACCCATTGATCATAGTTTCTGGGAGTCAGCATTGGAGGTCTATCAAAGGATCCAGCTTCATGGATGGATTGTTGGCTGCTTAAACCTTCACACATCTTTGCAAACCAAGAAGGTTCCTTCTGCGTTGTGACATTCATAGCATACTTAGCTAGAAACTGATATTGGAAGTTGTTACAATGTTGAACTTGTTGACGAGGGTTTGGTTGAGGGATTTGTGATGGAAGAGGTTGTGCTCCTTGAGGAAAGTACACTTGAGATGGTTGTTGAAATTGTTGTTGAGGATATTGTTGAAATTATTGTTGTTGAGGATACTCATGAGGAAAGTAGTTAGAGTATGGAGGTTGTGACATCTTGAAAACTTGTGTTGATGATGGATATTTGTAGTCGAATGAAACTTGATGTTTGTTGATGAAGTAAACTTAGGCGTAAAACCAGGCTTAGGCATAAACTGTGATCTTACGCGTAACTTCCTTTTACGCGTAAACTAGTGCTTAGGCGTAAATACTCCTTACACTTAAGCTTTAGGTTAAACATAAGCTTAGGCGTAAACTAAATGCTTAAATTTAAGAACCTTAAGCGTAAGATTACCTTATGCGTAAGATTAACTTATGCGTAAGAATAACTTAGGCGTAAAATTTTACTCGTAAGCGTTTAAGCTTATGCGTAAGTTTAGGGTTTTACCCAAAAATCCTTTACACTTATCCAAGTGTAAAAGATATCCACAAGTTGAAGTGTTTTGAGGCTTATCCAAGCAAGAAAATACTGAGTAAACCAACAGCTTCGAAGGTCAGTGAAGAAATTTCTTATGCGTAAGAAACTGTTAGGCGTAAGAGTGACTTATGCGTAGAGGTTAGGCGTAAAACTAGGGTTTGCTTAGGCGTAGAAAAGGACAGTTGTACCAAGCTTGATTTTTATGCACTAAAACTTTTTATAAACCTGATTTTAATGACGAAAGGGCTTCAAAATCACCAAAATAACACAAAAGTTTGAAACTTGATGATCCAAAGTATCTTTCAACCTTACGCGTAAACAAGTACACATTTCAAAAACCAAGCTTAAAAACTTATCAAAATACGTAAAGTTTGAAACTTTTTGCAAAAAACTGAAACTTTAACACCAAATAAACCTTAAACCATAAGAATCTTGAGTTTACAAGTGTAAAAATCAAAGCTTTTATGCATATGAAAGATGAAGCACGAAAACCTTACGCGTACGAATACTGACTTCAAAAACAAAAGTGTTTCACCCAACTAGATGGCGTATGATACCATTGTTAGGTCACCATAAGTTAACACAAGGATCAACATGTAAGAAATATAAATGAAGGTGATCGGATGAACACACAATACACACACACGAATGAATGGAGAATAGTTATGCGTAGGAAATGTATTAGAGTGAACAACCAACCCTCAAATGAGGGTTTACAAGACTATTTATAGGGGAAGGGAGCTAGGGCAACATATCTAGTCCCTTCCTTTCTTATTGGGCTTTTGCATAGGCTAATGGGCTTTCTACATGAGCCTAGCCTTAATTACTAACATAAAAGCCTAATTAAGCAACCTATTACATATTAATGACTAACACTTGAAATACTAATTAGGAGTGATTCCGACATCATGAATAGAAGGCAAGAAGAATAGGAAGAAACCAGCATTAGAAAGATACGTAGGGTATCAAAACCCTAACCATCAACAATCGACATCACCAACCCGGCTAAATAATAAACACCCAAATATATCGGTTGATGAGCAAGAGTTTTTGAACAAGAACCCTAACGAAAACTTGACTTACAACTCTCTTAATCCCACGTAGCAAAACTCATATCTGCATAGAACATACAGGTTGCATCAACCCCCAACAAGACTTGCAGGCAATAAAACCAAACAGATAAGCATCGAAACCCTAAAAAATTATGGTTTCGTTAGGCATTACGAATAGCATATCTCAATAAACAACTAGCAAATGTAATCATTAACGTGCAATCAACAATCAAAACTGCAGATGTAAACACACAAAACCCTAAAAAGGGAATCGTGGAAACAAAAATCATACGCTATCCCTAAAAAAATCAAAAGATGAACTGCGTATTGGAAAAGCGATTGTAGTTTTATAATAAAGGAGATAAACCCTAGGCGATTTCTTACATGAACAAATTACAAGCACCAGCCGCCATCTTCAAGAATAACACAAAACCCATAACCACGTATTGCATACCCTACGAATAATCGTTAAGGTAGAGAACGTGAAAATATATAATCAATACAAACAATACCTCTATTCTTCACACTTATTTTGCTATAGTATGGTCAAGTGTGAACATTTTTTTATATAGATAATAATTTTGCTACATTAATGTGTTACAAATATTTTAAAAGTTAATCCACATATATAAGTGTGTACAATTAAAATAAAGATACACTTATATATGTAACAAATGTTTTCACACTTTTTATTATAAACATTTCTTATAATTTTGACACACTTTTAGGTGTGTACATTAAAAAAAAAATCCCACACTTTTAACTAAGAAATTTAGATAATATCTCCACACTTATATGTGTAGAAAAATTTTTCATACCTATTATTACCACACATGAGAAAGTGTGAAATCAATAATTTTACACATTCTTAATTGTGATCATTTGGCCTTTAAAATGTGAATAATTCAATAGTTTTTTTGTAGTGAATGTAGTGTTATTTTTTGTAAATAAAATTACTATTTTTTTTTTCAAATGCGTCCAGTCCTAACTAACTACTTTTAGAGTTTATTTCTTTTACTAACAACTTTTAGATTTTTATTTTATTTTTTTATTTTTTTCCACAAATGCACATGGTCGTTTTCTCCGTCCGTAACTCTATTTGCAAAACAGAAAAAGAAGACAAAAAACAAAAAACAAAATTCGCCTCAAGTTCATTGTTTTTTAGCATGCTGTCCACAATTGCATGTTGGCTATTTGGCATAGTATCTGATGTGCTGTCGACATAAACCGACTCAATGCTAACAACGTCATCCGACACTACGTCACCATTTCACATGCACCCAAATTATTTGTGGGTTGCGTTATTAATACCTTTTTTTTAAACGGATGATATAATTAGAAAATTAGCAAGAAGTTAGAAAATTACAACGAAATAAGATGAGAGTTTTTGAGCCATTCTATTTAACTAAATTCAGCTTTACATCTAAAACGAATCTAATAAAAAGCACGGGACATCACTTCATCAAAAATGATCGTCTTTGAGAGAGTCTCACGACCAGATATCTTTTGTTGGGACAATTCCAGATATACCACCACAGAACGTAGCACGTACCTTCGAGGATCTGTTTTAGCTTTAATGGCAGCCGAATAAACGAAAGCCATTCCAGCCATTCTTCGAATAAATTAATCTCCATGTAATCAGTATCCCACCACCGAGTAATCTTGTGCATAAGCTCGCTTATAAAATGACAAGTGAAGAAAAGATGCCTAGAAGACTCCACCGCATTATCACCATAGGACATAAAATAGACTCAATCTTCATACCTCTACGGGATATATCAGATCTGGTAGGGAGACAATCATGCTTAACTTTTCAAGCATGAACATTAATCTTGATGGGCACCGCTTTTATCCACCTGGCTTCGTCGTACTCTCCGGAAGTAAGGCAACATCAATAACTTTCCTAACCGATGACACCGAAAATTCACCCGAGCCTTCTAAAAACCAAGCCCATCTATCGTTCATATTACCAAGAATACAACCTTCTACCTTTTCCTTCAATAGATCAAACTGGGCCTGCTCTACTCCACCCCTGGGATTTCGTCTAAAAGAGAACTCCAACCCACAATGAGACAATTTTGACGCAACATCTATACTTTTCATCGATTCAAGCGCATACAATCTAGGAACAAGACTTTAAACGCATCCCCACGCCAAGCTACATCCCAAAACGATGTATTCACCCCATTGCCCAATTTAATAAGAATAAAACTAAGTAAATCAATACCTTTCGACTTCAGTAGCTCAACCTCATGAATTATGCTAAGCCAAATAACGGATGACTAAGCTTTATCTTCTTACCAATTTTACCATCTTTACCATGCAACGCTTTTATCACCCTAGCCCATAGCGACGACTTTTAAGAGATAAACCGCCACACCCACTTGAACATAAGAGCTCTATTTAGCGCGAATAAACTTGACACACCAAGACCACCTTTATCTTTAGAAGCCATCACATTTTTTCATCTAACCTAGCTCGGCTTTTTAGTATTACTATCCGCACCATTAAAAAAACGAGATCTGATGGATTCCATATTTTGTAACACCTTCATTGGGACTTTAAAAATAGACATACGATATATAGGAATCGCGCCTAATACCGATTTAAGAAGAGTTAATCTTCCTCCTATTGAAAGAGTCATTAACTTCCATCTTGATAAACGAGATACCATACTCTCAACTATATCATTCCAAGATTGTATCTGTGATATGAGGCCACCCACTCTTGATCCTAAATATGTGAACAGGGTTTTGAGAATCATACATCCCATCTTCGCACTAGCCTGTTCCACCTTGCTAATGTCCACATAAATACCCATCAACTTACTTTTATTCATGTTGATACGAAGACCCAAAGCACGGTGAAAAACTTCCAACACATGAATAATAGTATCAATATTAGATTGACTCCACTGACCCATGAATATAGCATCATCAGCATAAAACAGATGCGAAATATGAAGTGAAGGGCCCACCATAATCCCTTTGAATAAACCTGCATCCACTACTCTGTGAAACGAAACATGTAAGCTTTACATGACCTTCGGTCCACTCTATTTACAGTATAACACAATTTTTTATCAGTTTTTGTTTCGTATTTTCTGTCAATTTTATACTTTTAACTTATTAAAATTTATATTTTCTGTTTCATATTTTCAGTTTTATGGTTTTTAAATATAAATAAAATAGTTAAAAAAAAGTAAAATAAAAATAATAGTATCACTTGTAAGAAAAAAGGTATAAATAACCTAACCCATTATTTATTCAGTCTGTCCAAAATACTGTAATAATTTGCCATTTAACAAGACATTATATTCTAATTAATAGTTTGCCATTTAAAATACGGAGTTGAGTATTTTGGAATTGAAACCTTGAAAGTCGTCTTTAATATGTTAACAAACTTGTCACGACATCTACGAGTTAATTAAAAAGTTCAACAAGAATCTTTTCATAAAAAAATAATACGTACGTTGAGCTAGTGAACAAAATCAAATTTAATTACGACACCAATGCAAATACCTTTTTCTAGAGTATTGATCTGAACTCGATTAATAAGACTTTTATAATAACTACTAGCATCGAGGCAATTATGATGAACTGGCTAGTTTTCATGTAATCATGTGTAGTGTTTTAAAATTTGATGTCAATTTAATTTCATTATTCATTATATATATTATTTAAACAGAAAATTGTTTGTGGTTTTGTTAAAAAATATAAAATATACAACACCACCATGTTGGGACAATGAAACCACATCATATCAGGGCTAAATATATTATGGAGCAAAATATTAAATTTATACTTGATGTTCATCTACTTGCAACCAAAATATAGTGTTTGAATTTTGAACAAGAGAAATGGTAGAGACATGACAATTATAACAATGATTCTTTTTATTAGTAACAACATGAAAATGCGTAACTATGGGATGAGTTGAGATCGGACACTACAACAAAACTGGCTTAATGCAACCGTCCAAATACGATGCAAATCCGTTGCAAAAGGCTATTTGCAACGGAAATGCAACGAATTTCGACTATTGCAAAAAGGCTCCATGCAAATTTAATTTGCAACCGAATTGCAACAAGTAGAAATTTTTTTGCAACCGTTTTGCAACAGTAGATAATTCGTTAGAACTAAAGACTCACTTTGCAACGAAGACTTTTTCTCACAATTTTGCAACGAATTTTTTTTGCATCGACATATAATTTGCAACGGTTATATTTTCTTATGGGTTTTACCAAATACCTCGGGTCAAAGTCAATGCTATTTTGTTTTTTGGTACAGTTTCTTAATTAACCGCACCTTAATCTTTTGCTTTAAAAAATATATTTGAATTTTCTTTTTTTTATCCAAAAATTTTATATCCAAATATTCAAAACCAAACAACACCATTTACCACATACACAAAAAATATCTAACAAGCACAGCACTTCATATGTATTATGTATACATCAACAAAGTATATATACACAACATTATACATTACAACTATATAAACAACATCGCTATAAAATGATACATTTACCACATAAGCAAACAATATCCGTAAATGTAGGTAAAATATCAAAATTTCGGATAATCTAACATCTAGCAACAAAAGTTACAAGTTAGTGATGTTAACATCCTGTTATTTCCGAATCGCTTACTCTATCAACTTCACATGCTCCGGTGTTATCCGATTTGGTCTTTAGGGCGCTACACAAACTTACATCTCTTCTCTAACTATTTCCTTCGATCATCTTCCGGAGATTCCAACTCGTGTTGACGCTATAATATTACTTGTACGTGACATACCTGAAAATTATATAAGTTGAGTCCTTAATGAACTTGAGTAGCTAAAACCAACATGAGTAGCACAACAACAATAAACATCATACTATAGTAGGGAATCAATTAAAAGTTGAACAAAAAATAATCCTAGGATATTAAATTCAGCAGCGAACATCAGCAGATAACAACCGATCCTATTCTTTGTTCGTCAACATTATCTTTGCAAATAGGTTGTCATACACCATTTGGCCACAAAGAATTAGTAACTATATACAACAAGCAAACATGAATAACATTGAATCATTTGATATGTTGGCTGTCAAGTGCCAACAAGACATGTATTATGAAAGCCACATACTTAAGACTTAATAATTTGTAACAACTAATTGAATCAATATAAAGAATCCTATCAACAATCAAATCAATAATGACTTGTCATACACCATTCATGCTATATAAATATTCAAGACTTTAGATGGGCCAGTAATCCAAAAAATACAAAAGTATGCACTTTAACATTTAACAGAACAAGCTAGAAACTTTTATTATAATAAAACCATGTAGTCTTGAAAATTAAGCAGTAATAAGAATACATACAAGAGACTAGTTTGTCATAAGCATCATTTGTAGCAGAAAGCATGTTCCAAGCTCATATAGATTGGGGCTTTCATGAACCCTAATTCCTATAATCACCCAAACAAGAAATTGACTCATGACCACCTCAAATTGATGATTAATTAAGGATATAGTAACACATAAAGTACCTGATATGTGATTTGATTTCGCGAGTCACAATGGTGAATCGCCATGGTCTGGTGGGTGAGGATGCAATCGACGACCGGCAAGGATCAATGGAAGTGATGTTGATGACCCAGAGAAAGAGGATGTGAGATAAGATGAAGAGGATAGGGTTGGGCTATGTGAGGTAGATAATAGGTGAATGGATGGAGAATTTGATTTTTGGGGAAAATTTAGGGCGGGATACTGAAAATGTTGAGAGGGAGATTAAATTTTTTTAAGAGGATTGATAAAATGTAGGGGAAAATTGAGGGCGGTATATACTTTATAATACTCCATTCTTTAATAAAAGAAAATAATCATGAGCAACTTACAAAAAAAATAACTATATACACTCTTTTGTAGACGGTTTAGGTTATTCGAAATATAGCAGTATTAAAATTTTTAAAACAAAAAACATTTTTATAAAAAAATTTACTTTGCTAAGCATAATAATTTAGCATACACATAAATTTAAAGAATAATTAATGTCTTAAATTCTCATACTTGTAACATTCTCCAATATTGATGCATTTTAATTTGAACTATATGAAGCCTCGTAAAAAAATATAATAAATTAAAATATGTAGTTCACCGGAAATTAAATCGCATAAAGATATTGTTAGAAAAAACATATATACGAAAGAACATTTGCTTGCCACAAATATAGTCACTAGGTACCCGCCGTAACATTGCGCGGGTACCCTTCTAGTCAAATATTGTATCTATAAAACTTAAGATCGTATATACAAGAATTAAATATTTGTTTCTATTAGGGGTGGAAACGAGCCGAGTCGAGCCCGAGCCTGCCAGAGCTCGAGCTCGGCTCGTTTATATTTTAGAAAGCTCGAGCTCGAGCTCGGCTCGTCAAGGTAGAGAAAGGCGACCAAGCCAGAATCAAAGGGAGGATAACAGGCGTTAGGAGTCTGGATTGAGAGTCAATATTCAAGTTTTACATTTATATTTAGCCATACTCTACCTAATAGACACACACCTTCACGGGCAGTGTATCCAGTCGGATGTAGCTAGTGGAGTAAGTACGAGTTCGATCTGGGTGAATCTCATATCTCAACCCGTTACACAGGTGGAAAGGCTTACATAACAAAATACTTCCTATTCTCTAAACAAGAAAATAAACCACTACTCAAAAAACATTAGACTCGTATGAGAACAAAATTACTTCCTACCATGGCCTCAGAGCTTGATGTCATACGTGTCATAAAGAGCATCCAAATTCCCTGGAAGATCGTAGACCTGATCCGCATAGTCATCATAATCATCTTCACGATCATGACCACCACCGAATAGGTTCACTGACTCATCAAAAGTGTTCACAACCTCCTCTTCATCACTGTCGGAATCAACAATATCTCCCACCTTAGAGAATGGGTTAACCCTCTTAATAGAAGAAGTAGACGGAAAATCCTTTTTATTACCCGGATAATCAACCTTTTTATCAGGATTACCATCATCATCAACAAGAGTAGCTTTCCCATCACTAAGAAGCTTTTCAAACTCCCCAATTTTCTCAACAATAAGGGTAGGACCAACCTCGTTAGCTTCCATTGAATCACTCACAAGCGGTTCATGCGATGTATTACTATTCTTTGGAGACTCATTCTTCTCTTCTTCCAGTGTACTACCAACGTTCAACTCAACCCCATCCTTCGCCACTTGGTTATTCCGTTTATTAGTGCAATGATTTACATGTAACGTATCGGTGACATCAGGTGGTATGAAATTATCTCATTGGTCTAGACAATACCCCCATACTCTTATCTAACCTAGGCTAGAGCTACATACGTCGTGTGCTCTTCACTGATTGCATACAAAATTATCCAAATAAGCTCCAAATCATGTGGTTTTTCGTGTCTTTTCCATTATTGCTCCATAAATACTGAAAATACTAAAATAGAGTGATTAAGTATCAATTTAGCTATAAACATATAATAAATGAGCAATATACATGGGGTAAATGATACATAAATATAGTATACTATTATTAGTTATCAAGTTCATCCATATACAATGGATGTATATAGGATTTTGTAAAGACATTTATATTTATGATTGATCTTTTCACGCGTTCGCTAGTGAATTAACGGGAAATGATAAATGAACAGGATTTGCGACGACAATCCAAAATAATTTATTTACATTTTATTGTAATATTTAGTTGCACCCGATGCAAAATTTTGAAATTTGCAGCAAAATTGCAACAAAAAGAAATGTTAATTTTTTTCATATTTAAACTATGTCTTTTGTTGTTATTTCGTTCAAATTTTAATTTTTGCAACAAAATTGCAATAGAAATTAAGGGATAATTTGTTTTAGATTTAATTTTGTCTTCCGTTGCTATTCGGTTGCAAATTTTGAAAATTTGCAACCGAATTGCAACAGAAAAGAAATGATAATTTTTTTAGATTAAAGTTTTTTCTTCGGTTGCTATTCCGTTGCAAATTATGAAAACTTGCAACGGAATTGCAACGGAAAATAAATTATAATTTCTTTTATATTTAATTTTTGTTTTTCGTTGCTTTTCCGTTGCAAATTTTTATAATTTGCAACGCATTTGCAACGGACGAAATAAAAATAAATGTAAAAGAATTTAGTTTATCTTTTGCAACAGATTTCCAACCATTTCCTTTGTCGTTGCTATTCGGCTGGTAATTCGTTGCATTACGGTTGCAAAATTGCAACGAAAATCTACCGTTGCAAATTTTCGTTGCATTAGCCTGTTTTTGTAGTAGTGGGATTTGGATGAGGATTAGGGACAATTGGATTAGGCACGGGAGAAGGAGGTGGGTTGGGTTGGACAGCTGGTGTTGGGCCGGTAGTAACTGGTGTGGTGTTTGGGTCAATGGTAGGAGGGATATGAGTAGTTGGGGCAGAAGTAACCGGGGTGTGGGGAGGGGAGTTAGGTCGATGGGCTAGACCTGTGGTGTTGGGCCGGTATGAACCGGTGTAGTGGTATGGCTGATGGTATTTGGATTAGGTGTTGGGCTGGTAGTATTTGCGTTAGCGGTTGGTTGTTGGAGAAAGGTGTGAGAAGGGGCATCATTATGTGTGACGGAACCGAACATAAAAATGGTCTCATCAAAGGTGACATGACAAGAAATGATGATTTTATTGGTGGAAAGATTAAGGCAATGAAATTCGCAGTGGTTTGATGGGTAGCCATGGAAAATATAAATAATGCTAAGACGGGAGTGGGCCTGAACTGTATGTATACCTGCTGTTGGGCGTGAAACATTTGGTGTAAGCAATCATATTGGGCTATTAGTCTTTGTTAGGCATGTGCAAGTTGTAAAAGTTGGGTTTGTCCCATTCCGCTTAGGTCTTTGACCACGATAAAGAGCTTTTAATAAAAATAATTCTCTAATATTGAAAATGACGTGCAGTGACCACTTAGTGGAAAGTGATGTCAGATTAAAGAGCCTCAGCAACTCAGTTAGACCAAATGCATGACTAGATGCTCAAAGTAAGACGACCACAGTCACAAAAAAAACAATATAAAAAATAAAATAATATAAAAAATAAAAATTCTAACATTTACAAACACTTTCAATTTATTTGGTCGTCTGGCGGACCAAACCTTACAATTTTTTTTGAGGAGGAGGGACGCGTCTTGAATGATCGTGTTTGGGTGGGGGGGGGGGGACACTGTCACAATTGGCGACCGACCGATGTGTTTGGTCTACAATTATCGGGTTTATGATCGGTGGTTTGTTTGTTGATTATCACAAACTGCTGACGGAAGTGTAGAAACATGAAAAAGGAGGAAAAAATTATTAGGGTTAATTAAGAGTTGATCGAGGGTTGTGATATCATGTAAACTTGCGTAATTTTTAAGACTGAACAATAAATTTAAATACAATATATATAAAACTAAAAGATCAAACGGGCTTTGCTCAATACAAAAGATGCTAATCCTAAATAATATTCCACTAACAATTATTGGTATCTATCACCTCTCGGTAGCAAAACAAAATCAAGCTAAAATCATTTTTGTACGAAATTATTTATGCTTAACTTTTTTGCATGATTGTTTTTATGGCTAACAATTAATGGACGGAGCTAGGTTGGTTATCGTGGATGCATGAGACACTCATGGATTTCGTGCAATGTAATGTTATTTTTGTGAAATGCACATAATCATTTTCAATCTGAGTTCCGTCCATAACTCTATTGCAAAACAGAAAAAAACAAAACTCGCCTCAAGTTCATTGTTCTTTAGCATGTTATCGACAATTGCATGTTGGCTATCTGACTTAGTACGATATGCTGTCCACGTAAACCGACTCAATGCTAATTAACGTCATCAAGCACTCGTCACCATTCTCACATCACATGCACCCTTGTTTATTCACACCGTCCAAAATAATGCTTATTTATTAGCCATTTAACAAGACATTCTAACTATTAATTTAAAATTATTGTGGAACGGGTAACCTTAAAAGTCGTCTTCAATAGATCAAACTGGCCTCCTCTACTCCACCCCTGGGATTTCGTCTAAAAGAGAACTCCAACCCACAATGAGACAATTTTGACGCAACATCTATATTTTTCATCAATTCAAGCGCATACAATCTAGGAACCAAGACTTTAAACGCATCCCCACGCCAAGCTACATCCCAAAACGATGTATTCACCCCATTGCCCAATTTAATAAGAATAAAACTAAGTAAATCAATACCTTTCGACTTCAGTAGCTCAACCTCATGAATTATGCTAAGCCAAATAACGGATGACTAAGCTTTATCTTCTTACCAATTTTACCATCTTTATCTTTACCATGCAACGCTTTTATCACCCTAGCCCATAGCGACGACTTTTGAGAGATAAACCGCCACACCCACTTGAACATAAGAGCTCTATTTAGCGCGAATAAACTTGACTCACCAAGACCACCTTTATCTTTAGAAGCCATCACAGTTTTCCATCTAACCCAGCTCGTCTTTTTAGTATTACTATCCGCACCATTAAAAAAACGAGATCTGATGGATTCCATATTTTGTAACACCTTCATTGGGACTTTAAAAATAGACATACGATATATAGGAATCGCGCCTAATACCGATTTAAGAAGAGTTAATCTTCCTCCTATTGAAAGAGTCATTAACTTCCATCTTGATAAACAAGATACCATACTCTCAACTATATCATTCCAAGATTGTATCTGTGATATGAGGCCACCCACTCTTGATCCTAAATATGTGAACAGAGCTTTGAGAATCATACATCCCATCTTCGCACTAGCATGTTCCACCTTGCTAATGTCCACATAAATACCCATCAAGTTACTTTTATTCATGTTGATACGAAGACCCGAAGCACGGTGAAAAACTTCCAACACATGAATAATAGTATCGATATTAGATTGATTCCACTGACCCATGAATATAGCATCATCAGCATAAAACAGATGCGAAATATGAAGTGAAGGGGCTACCATAATCCCTTTGAATAAACCTGCATCCACTTCTCTATGAAACAAAACATGTAAGCTTTACATGACCTTCGGTCCACTCTATTTACAGTATGATACAATTTTTTTTTATCAGTTTTTGTTTCGTATTTTCTGTCAATTTTATACTTTTAACTTATTAAAATTTATATTTTCTATTTCGTATTTTCAGTTTTATGGTTTTTAAATATAAATAAAATCGTTAAAACAAAGTAAAATACAAATAAAAATAACAGTATCACTTGTAAGAAAAAAGGTATAAATAACCTAACCCATTATTTATTCAGTCTGTCCAAAATAGTGTAATAATTTGCCATTTAACAAGACATTATATTCTAATTAATAGTTAGCCATTTAAAACGGAGTTGAGTATTTTGGAATTGAAACCTTGAAAGTCGTCTTTAATATGTTAACAAACTTGTCACGACATCTACGAGTTAATTAAAAAGTTCAACAAGAATCTTTTCATAAAAAAATAATACGTACGTTGAGCTAGTGAACAAAATCAAATTTAATTACGACACCAAAGCAAATACCTTTTTCTAGAGTATTGATCTGAAGTCGATTAATAAGACTTTTATAATAACTACTAGCATCGAGGCCAGTATGATGAACGGGCTAGTTGTGTAGTGTTTTAAAATTTGATGTCAATTTAATTTCATAATTCATTGTATATATTATTTAAACAGAAAATTGTTTGTGGTTTTGTTAAAAAATATAAGATATACAACACCATGTTGGGACAATGAAACCACATCATATCAGGGCTAAATATATTATGGAGCAAAATATTAAATTTATACTTGATGTTGATCTACTTGCAACCAAAATATAGTGTATGAATTTTGAACAAGAGAAATGGTAGAGACATGACAATTATAACAATGATTCTTTTTATTAGTAACAACATGAAAATGCGTGACTATGGGATGAGTTGAGATTGGGTTTGGATGAGGATTAGGGGCAATTGGATTAGGCACGGGAGAAGGAGGTGAGGTGGGTTGGGTTGGAGAGCTGGTGTTGGGCCGGTAGTAACTGGTATGGTGTTTGGGTCAATGGTAGGAGGGATATGAGTAGTTGGGGTAGGAGTAACCGGTGTGGGGGAGGGGAGTTAGGTCGGTGGGCTAGACCTGTGGTGTTGGGCCGGTATGAACCGGTGTAGTGGTTTGGCTAGTGGTATTTGAATTAGGTGTTGGGCTGGTAGTATTTGCGTTAGTGGTTGGTTGTTGGAGAAAGGTGTGAGAAGGGGCATCATTATGTGCGACGGAACCGAACATAAAAATGGTCTCATCAAAGGTGACATGACGAGAAATGATGATTTTATTGGTGGAAAGATTAAGGCAATGAAATTCGCAGTGGTTTGATGGGTAGCCATGGAAAATATAAATAATGCTAAGACGGGAGTAGGCCTGAACTGTATGTATACCTGCTGTTGGGCGTGAAACATTTGGTGTAAGCGATCATATTGGGCTATTAGTCTTTGTTAGGCATGTGCAAGTTGTAAAAGTTGGGTTTGTCCCATTCCGCTTAGGTCTATGACCACGATAAAGAGCTTTTAATAAAAATAATTCTCTAATATTGAAAATGACGTGCAGTGACCACTTAGTGGAAAGTGATGTCATATTAAAAAGCCTCAGCAACTCAGTTAGACCAAATGCATGACTAGATGCTCAAAGTAAGACGACCACAGTAAAAAAAAAACAATATAAAAAATAAAATAATAAAAAAAATAAAAATTCTCACATTTACAAACACTTTCAATTTATTTGGTCGTCTGGCGGACCAAACCTTACAATTTTTTTGAGGAGGAGGGACGCGTCTTGAATGATCGTGTTTGGGTGGGTGGGGGGGGGGACACTGTCACAATTGGCGACCGACCGATGTGTTTGGTCTACAATTATCGGGTTTATGATCGGTGGTTTGTTTGTTGATTATCACAAACTGCTGACGGAAGTGTAGAAACATGAAAAAGGAGGAAAAAATTATTAGGGTTAATTAAGAGTTGATCGAGGGTTGTGATATCATGTAAACTTGCGTAATTTTTAAGACTGAACAATAAATTTAAATACAATGTATATAAAACTAAAAGATCAAACGGGCTTTGTTCAATACAAAAGATGCTAATCCTAAATAGTATTCCACTAACAATTATTAGTATCTATCACCTCTCGGTAGCAAAACAAAATCAAGCTAAAATCATTTTTGTGCCAAATTATTTATGCTTGACTTTTTTGCATGATTGTTTTTATGGCTAACAATTAATGGACGGAGCTAGGTTGGTTATCGTGGATGCATGAGACACTCATGGATTTCGTGCAATGTAATGTTATTTTTGTGAAATGCACATAATCATTTTCAATCTGAGTTCCGTCCATAACTCTATTGGAAAACAGAAAAAAACAAAACTCGCCTCAAGTTCATTGTTCTTTAGCATGTTATCGACAATTGCATGTTGGCTATCTGACTTAGTACGATATGCTGTCGACGTAAACCGACTCAATGCTTATTAACGTCATCAAGCACTCGTCACCATTTCACATGCACCCAAATTGTTCTTTCACACCGTCCAAAATAATGCTTAATAGTTAGCCATTTAACAAGAAATTCTAACTAATAATTTAAAATTATTGTGGAACGGAAACCTTAAAAGTCGTCTTTAATATATTAACTAACTTGTCACGACATCTACGAGTGAATTAAAAAGTTCAACGAGAATCTTTTGATAAAAAAATAATACGTAAGTTGAGCTACTGAACAAAATCATATTTAATTACGACACCAAAGCAATAGTGCAATACCTTTTGTCTAAAGTATCCAGCTGAACTCGTTTAATAAAACTTTAATATATAAATATTCGAAAAAGTATGATCAAATGAGAAATAAAATTAAGATGAGAAGAAGATGCATCAATAAAAATAGATGCATCTTCATATTATTTATTTTTTCTTATTTAAAATATGTGGCTACAATTCTTTCTCACTCTTTTCATTTAAATAATTCTTCTCACTAGATCCACACTCAATATTCGAAAGCTGTAGTATAAAAATGATGTTAATTAACTAAAAACTTGGTTAATGGGCTACACCTTTTTCTTAATAAATTCTTCCTTGTGAATAATAACAAAGTAACTTAATTAACAATATCGATCAGTATATATATCACTACACATATACACACGATTAAACTATTTGATATGTTGAGAGTTGAAAAGGAATAGTCTTTATTTTGTATTGATATGTTTATGCATATATATACCTTTTTTTTATTTTTATTTTTTTAACCAGGGTTTCAACCTTTTGATCGACTAATCAATATCGTTTGAACCTATCGTCACACAGACTCAAACGGTTCAAACCAGATCAAACCCTTTTTTTGTCTGTTTATCATCAAGCGTGTAGAAATTGATACAACTTAGAAAAAAAAAATTATAGTTTTACAAGTCAAAATATCTCAGTTTTCACCCTTTTTATACATAGGATGCGTAGAACAATTTAGAGGAAAAGACTGCGATTTGCTACATCACATGATCTTTTATGTACGAGGAGTTTCTGCGAATAACTTAATTAGCTGATACTCTAACAACGATATAGATCATCTTAAGAATGAATATCGTGATTTTATTAATCACATCTCTTACGCGTGAGTTGATCTATTGTAATGGGCTCAAGCCGAGTTCTAGAATATTATGTGTATACACTAATTTATGTACCGATATTTACAATTAATGATAGACAACTCTTTATACGTTTACATGGTATCACACCTAAAACTATGTGAACCTTAAACCCTACTTTTTTGTTCATCTCCTACTGTTTCAGTCGATTGATTTTGTTGGTAGATCGTTGGTTCCAAGATAACCAGTCGCCAAGTTTATTATCTTACGGTGATCGTTGGCTTTGTGTTGATAGTCAGTCAACGTGTGTTTGTTCT
>BPTQ01000005.1:46707768-46983373 GCA_019973895.1 Chrysanthemum seticuspe
AAAAAAAAAAAAAAAAGAAAAGAAATGGAACTTCGATTTTTTTTATAAAATAGTAAGTACGCCAAAAATATATCAATATTGTGCTCGTTTTGTTCGTAATACATAGCTATTCGCAATGGATTTTTTATTAAAGAATTATTTAGGTATTTTATAGATATTTGATGAATAATGTTTGATATATAAAAAATTGTAAATATCAAGAAGTGCGGGGTCATTTTTATAAGTCGCCGCATAGTTTAAGGGTAAGTTTTAAATTTTTTTATTTTTTTTCCTCAAAACGATAGCGTTTGGTTTTGTCGTTTTACTCTTTGTTTTTGTCACTAAATTGTCGTTTGACAATTTTCTTACACTGATAAAACAGCGTCGTATTCCACCTTGTTTGATATAACTAAAATAAGCTAAATATTATAATACTTTTTATATTTACACAATTTTATAAAAACGAGGTGAAGGAACCCGTCGCGTTGCGGCGGGGTGTTTGCTACATTTTTTTATGGTTGCTGCCGCTGATGCAGACGCATACTTTGGTGTTTTGGCTAGTGTTAACAAAACTGTGAAACGAAATTTCGAGCACATGCTTCAATATTTGTGCAAATGAAATATCACATTCAAAGGTGTTTCTTTCAAATGGTTTATATACCCAATTAAACAAAACTGTTACTACGCATTACAAATAATAAAACATTAAACAATTATTTGGCAACATAAATGTTGAAACATATTCGGTCCAACTTCAAAACCATGAAATACAGAAACTCAGTAACCATTCACCTTATACGCCGATCACACTTGTTCCAGCCCCATTTAGTCACTTAAAACCCATCTATTTCAGGCCTCAAACGCAACCGTCGTAGACCCTGTACCGCATTCTTGAGGCCATCATTACAGCTGGTTATAAAAACAAAAAATAAGTGATAGTCGCGTTCTTATTTTTTTGCCGTTTACTTATAGAAACATTTGCCAAAAATTTCTAAACGCAAAAATGATCCGTACCTGAGTCAGTGGTCATTAGAATACACAAATAGCCTCTTGATAGAAAATCGGAAATGGTAAGGATGTCCTTTTACCTGCAAAATAGATCAACGGCAGAAGTCAATGTATAATGCAATATTTTTGCATGGATAATGAAAACGCAAGGCTTTTTAACGCTTGCTATTTTTTTAGGTTATTGCAGCGCGAAGTTAGATGCTATTGTTGTAGGAAAGCAGGGTTTAGTTTACATAAAACATAAAACTTACACTCTTATACAATCCGTACCAC
Organism: Chrysanthemum seticuspe; assembly: GCA_019973895.1. Taxonomy (NCBI): domain Eukaryota; kingdom Viridiplantae; phylum Streptophyta; class Magnoliopsida; order Asterales; family Asteraceae; genus Chrysanthemum; species Chrysanthemum seticuspe. Next base: position 46,709,029 of record BPTQ01000005.1, read on the forward strand.
TGCATCTTATTTTCGTTTCTTAAAAAAAAGTGTACACTACATATCAGTACATACCTAATGGCTGCACATGGCTATAACTTCTGTTGGTGTTTCCGTTTTGTTTGTTGCGTAAGCATACTGTGACACACTTGGACTACGCTCTTCCAGTTGCTGTTGCCGCTTTCTTTGTTCCATGCTTGAGCCATATATTTGAATACTTATATTGCTGTTCAAACAACATAAATTATGGAATCATATATGATAATAAACATAAGGGGTGCTTGGCTAAGGTTATTTGAGGTACTCAATCGTGTGCCTGTTTGCTTATTGAAGAGCTAACAAAGTTTTTTCGTTACTTTTTAGCAACTGTTAAAAATGGAGCCAAAATATATTATAAGTCATGACAAACATAAAGAGTAATGACCTCGTAGTCTTGACAATTCACCCCGACCCATATCCAACTTGAACTTGCCATTCTTTGCGGTGGAGATAATCATGCCACCATCTTATTATTCTGAAAACAAAATGTTACTAATGAATACTTAAGGCCACCATCAACTAAAAAAAGTATATATGTATCCAGTTACTGTGTACATATTTTATCTAAGAAAGAACCTGAGCGCGTCATACGTAGGTTCAGTTCGTTATACACCGTTGCTTCATCCCGTATAAACCCTCAAGCACTCTGCAAATCACAAACGCCAAAAAGGTGATTTAGCTTAATCTGAGCTGTAATTCATATAATAATCAAATTACTCGTCATAAAAAAATCTAGAGCCACTATGTTGAAGCAAAAGTACTGGGTAAAGGGACATAAATTAAAGAACATCAATTATATAGGTGCTAACCTTTTAGAATCCAAGCGCTTTTCCAAAAACTTGATTGTTGTACTCCTGTCCTGGGATAACAAATTGGAACCATAAATTTTGAAGTACGTAAAAAGTCAGTTAGGTATGTACAGTTTGAATAGGATAAATGATAAGCTAAGGTGCAGTCGTATACCTTTATCAATTAATTTCATTCGTATATTTTCAGAAGCAACAAACTGACAGCGCCCCGGCCATCATACAAAGGTAATTTAATACCAAGTGTCGACCTGTTAAGAAAAAAATGTATTTAATGATAGTTTGCCCAACACCATGTTTTTCTTACATGGACAATAACCTGTCATTTTGTACAATTCAAAGTTTTCACAATATAGAATCCTATGGACAATAATGTGTTGCTCTTTTTTTTTTCAAAAAGAATGAAAGGCCTAATGTCCTTACCCTCTTTTTTCTCTTTGTATATTGTTGCTTGCGCAGGTTGTTTTTCTCCACATCATAATCCTACTATATTAATACATTTTGTTTTTGCAGTCTGTTATACTAACTGCTTGCCTATTTCCTATGTGTCACTTCTGCATCTAATCAATATTATACTTTATGGTTGTTATACATTTCCCATATATTAGCATACCTACTTTTTAACTAAGACAGTGCCCTTTAGATTAAGAATTTTATCTTAGACGTATGTGCCTATTTTATTTGCTGATAACATTTTCCCAACAGCGTGAATGCACATAATCTATGAGTGTTATCTATAAGAGAAGAGGGAGTGGTCACCTAATACCCTAGGTGCCACCTCACCTCTATCCAATAAAAACCTTACACCTCAAAACTACCCAATTTTACCCTAATACTACCCTAAGTGGAGGGAGTGGTACCCGATCCTACCCAATTCTACCCTAACCCCATAAAAAACACATACACTCACACAAACAACCCTTTTTTCACACACAACTCAAGCGGTTTGGGAAGCCGAATTTGGTACCCAATTCATGAACCCGATCATGTGGCGGCGGTGTACCCGATCGGGTACCTCTACCCGAATGGCTTACCCGAACCCACTCCCTCCCCCCTAACCCGGTACAAATATATCTCCTACTGCTTATCATCAACATTTAATGGGTATTGTGACATCTAAACGACGGTAACATTCCCGCATTACGTATAACGTAAATGGTATGTCTTTGGTATTTGCCGGAAACTATACTTGTATACGATTTGCATCAGAAATTTTCTTGGTATACACTTGTTTGCCCAAAATTTCAGCAACAAACTCAATCACGGGTAGTGGTTCTATAAATGTAGTTGCCAATGTATCTGTGTAGATTAAATAGAAACATATGATGAGAAAGTGTTAACGACAATAGACTCCTTTAGATGAAAGGCTTCAAGGCATACCTATATTCAGCTGAGAAAACCATGTTTAAACCGTGCTCTTGATGCGCTCAATATCCTATAATGAATATAACCTATCATAGTTAATAATCAATCAATATAAATATCAACAAAATGATTTCAAAGCATATATACCTGAGATTGTGTATCTGTGCTCCTCTTTAGAAAATTGTCTTTTCACTGCATTCCATGTTATTTTTCATCGTGCTTCATCTCCCACAGTGTATCAAATCCGCATGAAATTCTGTATATGTGCGCACCTTGAGACGGTGTTTTGTTTTATTTGCCAGAGTAAACGATTCCAATTCCTGTTGATCCTGAGATAACTGCGGTATCAAAAGTTGGAGTCTTCAACTTCACTACTATGATCAGTAAATGACACCAAATGATCGAACTTCAATCTTTTAAAGAAACTGATAAACAGGACAAAAGTGTTGCTACCCAACGATAACTGTTCTGAGATTTTAGATTTACCTATTGAATCCATTTAGGACAAAAGTCTAGCTAACCCAACGATGACTGTTTCGGATTAATCCGTCGAACCCATTTAAAATCTGTTTACCGGCCACTTTGGACCCATATTAAATAGTAACCTATTCCGACCTATTATGAGAGCCATCGACCGAGCAATTATTCTTTGTAATTAGATATAAAATCCATATTAGAGCAAAAAAGGTGTTGGCTTTTAACCCATATTAGATTGTTACCCATAATCAGCCATTCTTTAAATGGGTTAGTTCAACTTAAAATGCCCGTGTAATCAATACAGCTAGAATTTACAATAAAGCATACAAAAACCAAAATGAACATAAACTAACTCTTATTTATCTTTAAGCAAACCATTGTTCTCCAACTTTAGCCTTTTTCATACGTAAATCTCCATATCATTGCCCTGCTTGTCAACCTCACAAAGGGCATCCACATCATACACATCTACAAACTAAGTTATGTTACTATCACCAAACCACAGTCACTATATTTGTATAATTATATAATTAACATTGTAGTAATGATTACAAAAAGAAAAAATTTTCAGTAACAATTTGACTCTAAATACAAACGACTTCGGAAGTTGTACACATTAGAATTAAATTTTGACGGCTTTCACTTTAACACATACATCTTAAAGCTAAATGCTCTCAGTTTACCATGTTGCCCGTTTAAAAAACATACAATCACACCACCTTTAGCTAAAAGCAAACAAAATATGAGATTAAAAAAGCCGAAATACCTTTGGTCGCAGTTTATCAATGAGCTATCTTTTGCACCAAGTTCTTCAACAAATATACGACTTGCATAAGCTCCAGTAACCTATGAATCTTGACTTCCACTCTCACCACTGCAAATCCTTCCTGAAAAGTACTAAACCAATAAAATTCAAAACTTTTTAATAGTCCGCTAAAAATAACAAACGCAGCAATTGCATGCATAAATCTCATATTTTGTTTTTCCATCATGAAAAAACACAATCCAATCCATGTATATTGATGATGGAAAAACATGAAAAAAAAAATAATAAATCCTTAGCTACAATTATACACAAACCCACAAAATTAAACCGCATAACTTTAATTATCGCTCTCTCATTGCCTCATACCGCAAATCAAAACATAAACCCTTGACTCAGGTTTCTACAAAAATGCATCTACACAAAAAGGAGCAATTTACCATTTTCATATTTTACCTATAACCAATAGGAACCCTAAAAATTAATTAATAAATGGAGTAAATTACCACTTCTGAAGCCCCATCCGACAACCACCGCCACTAATAACCGGGCATCACCACCACTAAAATCAGTTAGGTGTCATTTGTGTATTAGGCGTCATCTGTGTCAGAGAGAATCATTAGGCAACTTTTTTGTTACATCTGATATTCATAAGATTGAAGACATAGGTTATCTGTGTGTGGTTTGATGAATCACTGTGTGTAAAAGAGAAGGAAGACACGTATTAGGGAATGAGGGAAAGAGAGACACGTAAGGTATGGCATAACTATCCCACCACCAACTTGCCATCAATATAATAGTATAAACGATTAAAATAACGTGTCAAGACAACACTGGCTTGAAACAATAAAAAACGAATATAAACCATTCATGCCGGACGTGTAAGAGCATCATTGGAAGCACGGGGATCAAAGGCCTCGTCCCATGATATATAAAGAGAACGAGGTGGAAACCCCCCGCCGCGTTGCGGCGGACTTTTTTTAAATTCTTTTTCGAACCCTAGATACGTTGCATTAAGTTCGGACAGTCTGTATTTTTTTGGGGGAATTGCATATATATCCCTCCAAAGGTGAATAATTCCATATATATCCTTCTTACAAGTTTTTGATGCACATAGTACAATGATTTTTATGCATGCAAAGGATATATATATATGCAATTTTGCATCTTTGGAGGGACATATATGCAAATGACCTTCTATTTTTTTTTGGTTGTTTAAACATCTTTCGCACTGTTAAGAAAGCAAGAGATGTACTTCTAAATAATAATACAATATCATTCTTGTTAGTAGTATACAACTCATAAGGACTTACTTCTATTGCATCCGTAAGTATAGTCCATGTCTGAAACTAAGGTTACAAAGGACCCATTTCAACCCGAAAACTGTTTGGCTGGCTACACAATATGCCCTACATGACTTCGAGATGGATCAAAACCAACCCACCCTTCAATGCTGTTGTTATCTTTTTGAAATAAGAATCTCTCGAGTTCAAATTCATTTGGATTATCCCAAAAATATGGAGATTATATACTCCGTCGGTGTCCTCTGCATCTGTCATACATCTGTGCCGACGGGGTCCTCCAAAACTATTTGTCACTACTTTGTTGACGTTCCGCTGTGGCCCCGTATTGGCTGCGACATTTGGTCTCGTTCCAGGTTCACCCACTATTTTCGGCACATGTGTAAACAGTTTCGCATTAGGAGAAATGTCAAGTTTTATACTCACCTTAGTCTCAAAGCCAAAATAAGATAGCAAATGTTAAAAAGACTCGATATGCAACGGAAAGAGTGATACATTGAATAACATTGAGAAGTCAAGTTTTCAGGTCCATAACCACAGTTTTAAGAACCTACGGGAGAACCATAGCCCTGATAAGAAAAGGAACCAACATAAGTTTCCTATTATGACTCGTACCTGACTTGTCGTGAAAATAATATTTATTCCTTGTTACAGGTTAAAAGTAAAAGTGACAAATTTTACCCATTTCCTTGTCAAGACTTGAATTCATTTACATTATCTATACCCATCTGATTGAATGAAAGAGCTAAATCACATTATGCAGTAAAAAAATAGATTTCATCAATATGAATAGTCTTTGCAATTGTATTTTACACACCCATTAGGTGGTTTGGGTCAACCCGACCTGACCACGTCAAGAAGTCATAGGCAGGTTCAAAACTACTGTACCAAGTAATGGTCTAACAAACTATATAGGATATTGCTCTTATGTTATTCAATTTGAAACATAAACATTCACTAATTTTGACACCAATGGAACTCATACAGGACTATCATATTGGTTATGCATTAATTAGTCATTTTAAAGAAAAATATTTAACTGCTTCAACAATGCAATAAAATATAAATAAAGGTAACCGATATAATATAAGTAATACCTGCAGATAGGAAATCTCCACGCCATCATATGCCGGAGATGCACCACGAATGATGTCCTCAAAAGCGCTGACCATAATCCCTCTTTCAAATGCATCATCTTTGCCTAATTTTCCTAAGTGTAAAAGTTTTAGGGGTTCCGGTTTGACCACAAGACATAAATGTTCCATTGTACCCATTGCCAAGACAGTTCTAATTTCTTCATCAATAATGGAAAGATACCACCATCATTTAAGAGGTAAAAAACGGAGATTTACATTCGCATTATGTATAAAAATCTAGATTAGCTAAAAAAATCAAATATACATGTTGCTACTTTTAAGGATTAGTCATCAAAAAAACTATTGTTAATATACAACAACAACAACAACAAACCCAATCCAGCCGGGGCAGGGTATGGGGGACGTAGAATGTGGACAGATCCTACCCCTACCCCAAGGATAAACCCGGGAGTAAGGAGACTGCTTCCAATGAGACATTAAAATAAATAACATATATCAAGTGTAAGTTACCAATAGTATTATCCCCCACTGACCGGTGAGAAGCACTGGGTTATAAAACCTTGTTTTTAATCATATGGGGATCGAAATACTCAATAAAATAATGCAGACACCTGATAAATTTCACTACGCTGTTTAGCTTATTCAGAATGACAGTAACTATTAGCCATCAGTTTTCTTTCGCTTACCTCTGTCTTTATACCCAATGCCAAGGAAGCAGCTGCATCCACCATCAAGATGATTAAAATTTTATCTCGGCAAGCATCAGTTACGAATCTCTGTAAGAAAACAGTGCATAAATTTTAACTATAACACATCCAATCCTATATAATGTCAAAAGTTGCTCATACAACAAAATCTAAGAATGAAGTATACATACCCAGAAGCTTCTTCCCTTTTTACGTGGGTATGTGTTTGACCCATAAAACTTTTTCCCCTCCAGAATGTTTGGCTCATCATCATGAATTCCCTTATCAGGATTAGTGTTTAACGTTTCTGACAGTCCTTTGACCTAATAGAAGTAATAGGGAGAAAAGCATGGTCTCTCCTCAATGAATGTTAATGTATGTATTCATGCATGTATGTATATATGTATGCATAATGAACTTACCCCTCCATAATTTTGCAAAGTAGATAATTCATGATCTCTAGTCCTTACAGCAAGTTGATCCGGACTAACACTATAATCACCCGTAGAGATAGGAGATGGAGGTGCTGTCTTGGTTCCTGTTGAAATGCAAAAAAAATTTAAAAAAATAAAAATAAATAATGAATAAAAACAATGTTCGTAATCGTAATCGTTAAATCAATAAATCATACTATCTTTGAATGGATGTAAGATGTAGATACGATGTCGCATTGCGATAACTTAACAAAAAAAAAGTACCATTTGGCTGTGCTCCAGCCGCTTGGAAGAGGTAGGCTGCCTCAAAGAACAGCAATAATAGCTTGCCAATATGATCAACTTTCATAAGATTAAGTGCAATAATTAGGTTAGTAGAATTATTACTCGTATGACCTGGACATGGGTCCTGATCTTGGCTATAATTTGTATCTTCTCTTCCTCCTTTTTCAAATCTAAGATGTATAGAAAACGACGTGATGCATTCAGCACAAGCGCCGCTTGCTGTACCAAAAATTAATTTGTTACTTCACATAATTACGTTTAAATAATTGAAGAATGAAAACAGCGAATCTATTGAGATTTTGAGGTGTCATATGATCATTCAGCCGCTAAATCAAGTATAATATATTTACTTTGTGTGGTAATATGATGACATAAAAAACTCAGCTTAATAAACATACCTTAGCCAGGAGCATCGTTTTCACCATGATTCTACTTGTCCAATTAGCACTGTAACATCTACTTCTCTACCATACCCACAGTAAGCACCATAACCTGTAACTCGCTATCCATCTCTTCTACCATATTCCTCTTATTCTTAGCATGGAAAACCTATTGAATGCAAACAAAAAAAGATGTAACCAAAATAAATAATCACTTTATAGATGTTGTATCATATAATCAATTCTTTTTGTAATAGCAAACAGTTAACAGATAAGTCAATCAACCAAGTTTCCACCAACCTAAAAAACAAAAAAAGCATTTTGGTTTTCTTATAGTTTCTAGTGCTAGCTATGGTAATGTGCTAATGCGTTAATAATAAAAACTATGCGCCACTCTATAAGTTGATTGTAACCATGTAGTCACCATCTCATAAGCAAGTGTAATACAAGCACTATGTTGAAATAATAGACTAATACTATGCGCAAATGAATCGCAAAAAAAAAAAACACAACAACTTATGTCGATAAGGAATTAAAATATCGTATCCCATACATATAGCATTTATTTACAAAATACCAAACAATGATACCATGTAAGAGGTAAGCCCCAAAAAATTATAGCACCTTGAAACTTACAGTATAGTCCAAACTTTATTCTTAAAAGGTAATAAGCATATAAGCAGTCAACGAACGTATTAAGAATTCATATTAATCATTTAACGACAACAATAGTTAAGCCACCTCTTTGAGAAACTTGATATTGGAGATGTACAGGTAAACAATAGCCGACTAATAGAAATTTATTTTTAATAAGAATGCACTCAAGTTTAACATCAAAATTTACACAAGATTATCCAAGTTTTATCATTTATGTAATAAGAATGCACTCAAAAAAATAGCCAATGAACTATTGACCTGGCTTGTATGATTGGGGTCTCGTTAGCCAAATGAGGAGACTCGTCTATAAATTACAATTCTCCATTGCAACCTGAACCTATAAAAAATTTAGTCACCGTAAATCATAAGCATAAAAAAGAATACACACCTGCACCGTCTCTCTAAAAAGATGCGGAACCCAAGATGTTGTTGCCTCAAAATCTGACAGGAATAAGAAAAAAAGAAAAAAAAAAAAACAACAATCTTAAACTCAATTAGTCCCCTGACTACGCAAATCCAAAGTTAACAATTATGGCTTTATGTTAAAAAGCTACATACCTCCTTATACTTTTATCCCGTCATCGTCTTTTAGTCTTCCAAACTTCCATCCTTAAATCAATATCATAGGCGGTAAAGAATTAAGCAAAAGATGACCCAAAATAATTATTATTATACCTCTAATAAAGAAAATCAAAGCAATATCAGAAAATAGAACCTGATTCTGAAATTCTAGAGTAGATCCGGCTCTTTTTGGCCGGTCGAATGATACCACCAGGAGGGTAAGGACATCGAACCTCATACTGCTGATGAAGATGAGATCGCGTTTATGGCGGTGGAATATGAGCGTTGTAGTTATCCAGCACCTCCCCAAAAACTATACATAATTCCACCGACGTCGGAGATTAGTTAGATTTATCCGTTCGTTAGCTTGATGGGCTGCTAAGTTTGTTTCCCTTTTAACCCAGTTGGCCCAAAACCACCACCGACCATGACGTAGGAAACATTTTTTTAACGCCACCGACCTAGCGTTTTAGTATATAAAAAGTTGATTGTAACCATGTAGTCACCATCTCATAAGCAAGTGTAATACAAGCACTATGTTGAAATAATAGACTAATACTATGCGCAAATGAATCGCAAAAAAAAAAAACACAACAACTTATGTCGATAAGGAATTAAAATATCGTATCCCATACATATAGCATTTATTTACAAAATACCAAACAATGATACCATGTAAGAGGTAAGCCCCAAAAAATTATAGCACCTTGAAACTTACAGTATAGTCCAAACTTTATTCTTAAAAGGTAATAAGCATATAAGCAGTCAACGAACGTATTAAGAATTCATATTAATCATTTAACGACAACAATAGTTAAGCCACCTCTTTGAGAAACTTGATATTGGAGATGTACAGGTAAACAATAGCCGACTAATAGAAATTTATTTTTAATAAGAATGCACTCAAGTTTAACATCAAAATTTACACAAGATTATCCAAGTTTTATCATTTATGTAATAAGAATGCACTCAAAAAAATAGCCAATGAACTATTGACCTGGCTTGTATGATTGGGGTCTCGTTAGCCAAATGAGGAGACTCGTCTATAAATTACAATTCTCCATTGCAACCTGAACCTATAAAAAATTTAGTCACCGTAAATCATAAGCATAAAAAAGAATACACACCTGCACCGTCTCTCTAAAAAGATGCGGAACCCAAGATGTTGTTGCCTCAAAATCTGACAGGAATAAGAAAAAAAGAAAAAAAAAAAAACAACAATCTTAAACTCAATTAGTCCCCTGACTACGCAAATCCAAAGTTAACAATTATGGCTTTATGTTAAAAAGCTACATACCTCCTTATACTTTTATCCCGTCATCGTCTTTTAGTCTTCCAAACTTCCATCCTTAAATCAATATCATAGGCGGTAAAGAATTAAGCAAAAGATGACCCAAAATAATTATTATTATACCTCTAATAAAGAAAATCAAAGCAATATCAGAAAATAGAACCTGATTCTGAAATTCTAGAGTAGATCCGGCTCTTTTTGGCCGGTCGAATGATACCACCAGGAGGGTAAGGACATCGAACCTCATACTGCTGATGAAGATGAGATCGCGTTTATGGCGGTGGAATATGAGCGTTGTAGTTATCCAGCACCTCCCCAAAAACTATACATAATTCCACCGACGTCGGAGATTAGTTAGATTTATCCGTTCGTTAGCTTGATGGGCTGCTAAGTTTGTTTCCCTTTTAACCCAGTTGGCCCAAAACCACCACCGACCATGACGTAGGAAACATTTTTTTAACGCCACCGACCTAGCGTTTTAGTATATATATAGAATACTATAAAAACATTTTTTGCTACATATAAAATAAGTTTAAAATATGCCCATGATAACGATACCTCTGATTTTTAAAAATAATTGCAATGGTTTATAAAACGAAAGCATGATTATGTGAAATCTATGACTTTTATGGTTACTTTAGTTAAGAAAAAACATTTCAATTTAGTTAAAAAGCTTTGTATTCTGGTCATCCTAAAATTTACAAAACACGATTCACATTTGATAACATCAAATAATCATAAATATTAAGTGTCAATTTTTTCTGATAATGCTTGTAATTTATATCATTTATATGGATTTACACTTGTTTTCCATTATTTTCCACTTTCAGGTAAATTACGAGCATTGGAGCTTAAGAGACGCGGAATTAGAGAAGTATCAAAGATTTATCATAGTATGCTCACTTTGAAGAAGTTACGGCGTAACTCATCTCTCACATTACGCCGTAACTAAAGCATGACTCAGAAAGCCAACACATCAGAAGATTACGGCGCAACTCTCCTAAAAGATTACGACGTAACTTTATTAGGTCAAATGATGTTCCGCGCCGCTGATAACTACGCCGTAACTCTTGCATAAACTACGGCGTAACCAAGAATTATTGAAGATACGGCGTAACCACGTCTAAGGTTACGTCGTAACTAGCAGATCTAGTGCATTTTACGATGAAATAGAGGATTACGGCGTAACTATTTTATTAGTTACGCCGTAACCCAGATCTGGCCTATAAATACCCCACGATTTCCAGCATTTCAAGGCATCCTATTTCACACACCACAACCAAAGAACGTGGGAAGAAGCCAAAGGCAGGTCTAGAGGAGCGTACGGAGCTGTCTCCAAGGGAGAAATCACTCCCCTACGATAAGCATTAGCATTTTATCTTTTCTTTACATGTATTTCGTAACATTGAATATTGAATTGATTTGTATGGTTAATATGAGCGGCTAAGCACCTCTTGGTGCTGACCTAGTTATGATTCCTTAATTGTTTTGTTTGCGTTTATATTACTTCCGTATAATTATTTCTAAGTGTATACATGCATAGTTTATTGGTAGCTACCCTTGTTTCGGTAGTTTTGAATGGCGGTAGAGGCTAGTTGCTTAGGAGATATGACCAACTGACCCTAAATGAGTAGACTGAGACCGGAAGGGTAAGATATGACCAACTGATGACCTTTTCTACTTGTGCGATTTGACCAACTGATCACCTACCATTTGGATGAACTTAAGAATTAGGGGGTGAGTGTTTAAGTTGCTAACGCCCGGGGACTCAATATTATAGGTCTAGCATATAGCGGTACTTAATGACTCGGCTTAGGGGACCAGGAACAACTGGACTTATAAGGGGACACCTGACTTCTCCAGTGGTGGCATCTTTGCTGATAGGTTAGGGCGAATCGACCAAATGCTGTCCTCTCGACTTTGACCCCACCTGAAGTAATTGGAAGTAATTAGACGTAGACATTACTAGCTAGGATGAATAACTAGGTTAGCACCACTCTCCTTTATTGATCACAACCTTTGCCTTTACTTGCTTTATTAGTTTATTAATTAAATTATCTTAAAATTTGTGACACCTAGACTTAGTATTAATCCAACACACATAGCTCTTGGGACGACCTCGGTTTTACCGATTACTACACTAGACACGACCAGGTACATTGCCCGTTAGTGCATTAGTGTAGACCATAGGTATAACGAGACATTATAAATATTAAAACCTGGTCAGTAAAACTTGCATCAAGTTTTTAGCGCCGCTGCCGGGGAGTTATATTAGAATTGCTATTAAGTCTTTCATTTTTGTTTTGTTTTAAAATTTCTCAAATTCTCACGATCACTATTCAAGATTTCAGGTACCATGGAAGTTGTTAACATTGATGAACTCACTCTTGAGGAATATTTGGCGTTGACAAGAGCAGAACAAGGGCCGGGTCTCATAAGACTGGCGATTGGAGCTGATGTCCGTTTCGAGATTAAAGACCAATTTGTGAGGGAGCTTCGTGCTAACCCTTTTTCAGGAAACAGGGACGAGGATGCGTATGAGCACGTTGAAAATTTCCTGTACATCGCAAGCCTTTTCAACATTCCGGAAGTGTCTCATTACGCTGTTATGCTAAGGGTATTCCCCATGACTCTTACTAGGGCTGCCAGAAGATGGATTGAAAGATTGCCCGCCGGGGCAGTTAATACTTGGGCTCTACTAAAGAAGCACTTCATTCAGAGGTATTGTCCTCCGTCGAAGATTTCTAACCAGCTTTTGGAGATCCATAATTTCAAGTAAGAAGACGATGAAACGTTGTATCAAGCCTTGGATAGATACAACGATCTCCTTTACAGATGTCCTACTCACGATCTGAACAACCAGCAAAAGGTCAACATCTTTTACAAAAAAATCAACGTAACTACAAGACAAATTCTGGACTATCAAGGACCAATCCCGAACATGACTCCTACTCTAGCAATTGAAGCCATTCAAAAAATGGCTGATCATTCTCAAAAATGGCACGATGGAGGAAGCAAAAGAAACTAAGGCGGAAGTTTTGATGGAATTGCAGTCATCGCTAGCAAAATTGGAAATCTAAGTCGAGATATGCTAAAAGTCAGAGAAACCGTTCATGCCATCCAAGTAAGTCGAGATATGCTAAAAGTCAGAGAAACCTAGAATTGTCCTCATGGAGAAAATCGACCGTTTTACGGAGATAATCGAAATAGTAACGGGTATCGTGGAAATTACAACCGTGGCCTTATGGAGAAAGAAAGCCCAACCTTGAAGAGACAATAAACAAATTCCTGGAAAATTCAGCCCAAAGACAAAGAGAACAAGATGAGTGGCTAAAAGAATTCTAGGAAAATACTGACAAAAGTCTTTCCAATCACGACACAACCCTAAAAAACCTTGAATCCATGGTGGAAAAGCTTAGTGAGAAAGTAAGAATGAATAACACTAAACCAGAAGGATCAAAACCCACAATATAATGTAAAGTGATTTTTGCTGATAATGACTCGAAGATACATGCTAATTCTCACACTGAAGATGCGGATTCTGGAGAAAATTTCGTCGACAGATCGGAGTTACGCCGTAACCTATCTAAGGAGTTACGGCGTAACTATATTTTTGACAGCAATCGTGGGGTTATGAAAGATATTGATAAGAACGATTCAAGCGAGTTACGCCATAACCAAACATCCCAGTTACGGCGTAACTGGGATACGTGGGCAGACAAATTTCTCAAAGCGGACGAATTAGGAACGCAGGTAATTAACGGATGGTCCCACGATATTAATTTGTGCCCTCTGTCCCCATCTAAAAAGAAATATCGCTGGTGTAAAAAGATACCTGTCGCTAAGGGGGACTGGTATGATCTATGGGCCTCGCTAAGGGGGACTCGCGATGGAGGAAGCGATAAGGATAGGGTCAAAAATAACATGTTAATACAAATATCGTCATTAAACGTTATTTATATTTTTGATCTTTACCTAAGTTTTGTTAACGACAAAAGTAAATTTAATTTTTATAAAGCTTAAAGCTTGTCAAGTTTAATAGATATTAAAACAAGCTTTTTCAAATAATATCTTCATCACTCAAGCATTTACATTGTGATTAATCATATCTTGATATGACTTCAAACCATAATGTATGATAGTAGTTTTTAGAATGATTTAATTTCTTAAAAACTAAACATTACTTATGTATTTGCATATTTCTAAAAATAGAAAAACAAACACATGACATCATGTGATGCATCATTAAAATCATTGGAAGATTTCATTAGATATTTTGTGTAGATTTAGGCTCTACATATCTTACACAATCTTGCATAGATATGGTTGACTTTGGCAAGATTTTGATATCTTGCTGTCAGACCTCGGCGGCACCAAAATGTATAACAGGCGGAACCCTTTAAAGGGTTCCGTGGTCCGTGGTGCTTGCTGATGTTTTTGGCTATAAATAGCAAAGCCAAACCAAGTAGTTTTTCATCCTTTTCTATCATACTCTCATACATTTTTTTTCTCTCTAACCTTTCTAACTTAGTTTCATATCATATTAGTGATCTCTTTTGTAGCAAAGAAGATCAAGTCACATTCAAGCTTCAACGAGAAGTTGGAAGTCTTGTTTGTTTGGTGTTGTATGATCTTGTGTTGATTAATACTTAATTGTTGTACCAAACTATCATAATCTTGTGAGTGTGAGTGGTTAGTATTTTAGTCCTTAAAATACATTGTGTGTGGGAGTGGTTGTACCCTTGGAAAGAACTCGACATTTAGCTTAGTGTCGAAAATAGTGTAAGCGAAGTGTAAAGGTTTCTCCACCGGTGAAAGGAGCTTGTTGACTAGTGAAGTTAAACTCTCGAGTGTGAGACTCGGGGAGTGGAGTAGGGCAAGGAAAAAGAGTCCTTGTAGACTGAACCACTATAAACAACTTGTTGTGGTTTGATTGTTTCTTTCCTTATTTACTCTTTACATATTTCTTACATATTTCACTAACATATCTAAGATCAACATCAATTGATCTTTCAATAAGTTTCAAAACAAAGTTTTTAATCGGTAAACTATTCAACCCCCCTTCTAGTTTTCTACATAACAAATTCATGTGGGCTGCATATACTGATGAAGAAAGATTGGAAAAACTCTCCTTCGAGGAGGAAGAGAAACCGCCTATCACTCACTGGTGTACTCCAATCATCATAATTGACGATGATTCCACACGAGCATGGCCTACGTGCGACTCTTTCCGTGAGTATTGCAACGGTGGTAATAGTTTAAAAGAAGAAGAATAGACGTGCCCTCACGAGCTTGGAAGGCATAATATCAAGTTCGAAGATTTGACATTTGATGATTGGTACGCGATACAATTCGGGAATGCTAAAATTAACCCGAATCTTCTTAAAAAGCTCAAAATTGACTACAAGGATCATAGTCAGAAAAAGGAATTAGTTAATGATGACATCAACTGCATGGAAGATCCTTTAAGTGGAACTGATGACAATGAAACCCGAAGTCATTGGTGTGAAAAGATAAAATCTCCTGGGGAAGTCTTCTGGGCATCATGCAACCCTTATGACGATAAATGTAATGGGGGAAGCAGCTTAAGGAGAATGAGAGAAGATGAATTCATTTGGACCTCAACCAATGATAAGGAAAGGACAAGTTTGCCTTGGTTAGACAACTTGGGATTTGACAGTTGGGTAAAGATCAAGTATGGACTAGTAAATGCGTTAACAAAGGAAAAAATTTGAAAAGAATACATGAGTAAAGGAAATTCAAACGACGAGAGTCATAACAACTCGAGTGAAATAACAGTTGAGGATGACAAAGAGTTGATAAGGAATGAGAAGGAAGAATGCAAACGTGTACTGGTGGAGAATTTGCTCGATGAGGAATGGTTTAAAGGTACCGAGTCTGACGACGATGACATTGAGGGGATTTTAGATTATCTTGAGTTGCAAAGAAATGAAGAATTTATTGACCCCGATGATGAAGCGTATGAGCAAAGGAGGTGCAAACTCCTTGGGATTCCATATAAGAGGCCACCACCGATTATAGCCAAAAAATATGAGTTCACTCGATATCATTTAGGACTGGAGGAAAAATTTTGCAAAATTCGAAAGATCGAGACTAAAGAATACCTCCACACTGCCACAAATGTCGCTTGGGTTAGGCATAACTTGATGAAAGATGTGGAGGAGGTTGGCCAAGTCCAAAGGTCACCATAAAGCCCCGAGGCTCTGAGTCTAACTTAAAGAATCGTAAATAAAGAAAAGTGCTCTTTCGGGAGACAACCTGAATTATCCATTTCTTTTGCTTTATTTCCATTTTTGTAGGGTTTTGTGTTTTTAACCATTTTTGCAGGAAACAAGGACTGATTGCTGCTGCCAAATGCTGATCTGAATATAGTTACGGCGTAACTCACCTCAGTGGTTGCGCCGTAACCAAACCCATTGCAGTAGAATTTTGGATGCATCACCAATTACGGCGTAATTCCATCTTCGTGGTTACGACGTAGCTACACTCTTGCAGCATATGTCAGGTTTTGCCTAGTTACGGCGTAACTCCCTCTAAGAGTTACGACGTAACTCTCCTCTGCTTTACTTCTTTCATTTTAAACACAATAAACTTGTATTAGTATTTTAAATGAACTTTGTGGGTGTGTTCCCTGTAAACCTTCACGAGACTTCACTCGTCCACTTGGGATACCAAGTGGTTTAAAAGGCTTGTTGCATTTGCTAAATGCAACCGTGATTCCTACGAAAGTGAGTTATGATTGTTTTTCATTTTTCATTTTTTCTTTTTAAAGAATTATGCTTGTCGGTAGTGTGATTTCAGGGATTGAAGTTTGCTCGTGGATGCTTATACGAAGGCACGACTCTTTTTCTTGGGCCTTCTTTCTTTTTGGAGCAAATTTCAGGGAAGTTCTCGCTCTAATTCTACTTTTCTCTTCACCTTTATTTAACGCTCAGTACAAAAGGGACTTTGTACAATTCAAGTGGGGGGATGGGAGTAGAATTGTCTCTTGAACTTTATTTTGCCCTCGTTTTTCTAGTTTATTTTGAAAAATTATGCCTTTTTTAAAATTTTGATATGTTTTTCTTAACCTAACTAGATTAGACCTTAGCCGAGCACATACAACCCTTGATATTATATGGTGAGATTAGCCTTATCCGTTTCCAATATTTTACCCCAAATCCACCAAATTATGAGTGTGCCGGTAGCTTGTAAACTTTAGAACTTGGCCTTTGCATCATTTCGAGACCATAGACGAGGTATGTTGAGTTTGCTCGATGTATTTGGACTTTTCAGTTTAAGAAGGCAATATTATAGGATTATCACCCAAATAGCCTACCATTGTGTGTCTATCGATTAGTCACCTCGACTTCTCGACCCCCATGTGAAACCCTTTTGTTGCACTCACCTTTAGCGCAAGATACCCCTAGATACACCCATCTGAGCCATTCCTTTCATTTTGTTAACCCTATATATTGTTTCGATACACCCATACACCTTAGCCTACCCTATAGTCTCTATTTGTGATTGGGAAGTCATGATTTGCCTAAGTTCAAGGTTCAAGTGGAAAGGTTCGGGAATCACACTTTCGTCGACGACATATTCTTAAAGATCATTGAAGACCCCCTGAATTCTCTATGTTCATCTCAAGTGAGGGGATATTATGTTTAGTTGTTATGTTGAAAAAAAAATGATTCGAAAAAAAAATAGTTATGATATTTAGTTTATTGTAAAGTGAAATGTTATAAGCACTATGTTATGAGCTTCATATAGATTTAGTATCGAGGAGGCCACCTCGGTCACATTCGAAGATTGGAGTTGGTTAGTGTGCCAACAGTTAGAGAAAAAGTAGTGTGCCCATCATGACGTCCTCTAATGTCAGATCTACCTAGTATTACATGATCCGGTTTCTTGACTTCAAAGCTTGAACTTTGGGCGGACGGTAAGTGGTGATGACTTGGTTATAGATTTAGACTATCTGCTTGAATTTTATTTTACACCATTTATATATCCCATGTCTTATCCTACCCTTTAGTCATGAAGCGTGTCTAGGTGATGCAGCGAGCAATATTTGGTGTCTTGGCCATGGATTTGGTCATGTATCATTGATTTTGTCCACTTTGCCGTGACATGTTAGTAATGACGAGTCACCCTTAACCTTTGTCGTGTCTACCCATATTGCCTTCGAAAATTGTTTAGCCCTTAACTCTAGTGGTGGAGATTTGTGTAACTGCCAAGCTTATGATAGAATACATGCTATGACTGTGTGATTGAGTGATCACCCCGAAATTGATACTTAGAATAGTGGAGAGATTTGAGTGTTTCGTTCCAATTTCGTGAGGTGTTCAGCTTTGTTTTATTCTAGCATAAGGGATTTGTAAACTTATATTTTCCAGGTTATGGGAAATATCTTTTTAGGAATCTTTCTAATAAGGTCTACTTGAGGGCAAGTAGAGTTCAAGTGGGGGGATATTTGATAACATCAAATAATCCTGAATATTAAGTGTCAATTTCCCCCGATAATGCTTGTAATTTATATCATTTATATGGATTTACGATTGTTTTCCATTATTTTCCACTTTAAGGTAAATTACGAGCATTGGAGCTTAAGAGACGCAGAATTGGAGAATTATCAAAGATTATCATAGTATGCTCACTTTGAAGAAGTTACGGCGTAACTCATCTCTCACATTACGCCGTAACTAAAGCGTGACTCAGAAAGCCAAATCATCAGAAGATTACGGCGTAACTCTCCCAAAAGATTACGACGTAACTTTATTAGGTCAAATGAGGTTCCGCGCCGCTGATAACTACGCCGTAACTCTTGCATAAACTACCGCGTAACCAAGAATTATTGAAGATACGGTGTAACCACTTCTAAGGTTACGCTGTAACCAGCAGATCTAGTGCATTTTACGATGAAATAGAGGATTACGGCGTAACTATTTTATTAGTTACGCCGTAACCCAGATCTGGCCTATAAATACCCCAATATTTATATCATTTCAAGGCATCCCATTTCACACACCACAACCAAAGAACGTGGGAAGAAGCCAAAGGCAGGTCTAGAGGAGCGTACGGAGCTGTCTCCAAAGGGAGAAATCACTCCCCTACGGTAAGCATTAGCATTTTATCTTTTCTTTACATGTATTTCGTAACATTGAATATTGAATTGATTTGTATGGTTAATATGAGCGGCTAAGCACCTCTTGGTGCTGGCCTAGTTATGATTCCTTAATTGTTTTGTTTGCGTTTATATTACTTCCGTATAATTATTTCTAAGTGTATGCATGCATAGTTTATTGGTAGCTACTCTTGTTTCGGTAGTTTTGAATGGCGGTAGAGGCTAGTTTCTTAGGAGATATGACCAACTGACCCTAAGTGAGTAGACTGAGACGGGAAGGGTAAGATATGACCAACTGACGACCCTTTCTACTTGTGCGATTTAACCAACTGATCACCTACCGTTTGGATGAACTTAAGAATTAGGGGGTGAGTGTATAAGTTGCTAACGCCCGGGAACTCACTATTATAAGTCTAGAATGTAGCGGTACTTAATGACTCGGCTTAGGGGACCAGGAACAACTGGACTTATGAGGGGACACCTGACTTCTCCAGTGGTGGCATCTTTGTAAGATATTGGATTTCATAAACACATAACACATCAATAATATGGGGCGTACACAATGAGTTTTAGAGAGAGAAAGTAGAGAGTATTGGGAACTTAGTGAGATAAAGAAAAATGATATTGAAAAGCTCCAACCCTTTGCCTTGCGAGGCAAAGGGTATTTATAGGTTCTTACAAGACACGCCTCCTACGGGCTGTGGATCAGGCATACAGTGGGTAAAGACCCGTCCGTCCTCCACGGTGTTACTTAAAAAACTACTTACTAACATTACATGACTACGAATACGAGCTTTCTAACGAATACTTATTCTTGAGGTGACCGAATCTTTAACAACCAGATTTTCGAAATCCTAACAATCTCCCCCTAAGGGAGGTCACCTCAATTTTCATTGAATACAAACCGATATTACACTTTGATTGTTCTTGGATTCTTGATTAAGTTCTTTGCTCTGTAGTCCGTAGCCTTTGATTCATGTACCGCATGTTTTTTTATTTCAAGTGGAGGTCTTTATCTGATCCACATGAAGATGAGTATTGAGCCAGCATTGAGATCATCTGCCACCATAAATCTCTGACGTATCCTTTGAAGTGTTGCCATCATGTAAAGTTGTGACTTTTGGACCGACATGCTCACATTCTGAATCATGATATCTTCTTATCAGAGTTGCGGAAGCTTTTGTTGATTCTTGATATTTGCAGCAGCGTAGCAGAAGCATGGAGTGAAGATATCAGAATCTGTAACATATTGGATTTCATAAACACATAAACACACAAATCTATGGGCGTATGAATTAGAGTTTTAGAGAGGGAAAGTGAGATGTTCTAGAGAGATAAAACACATGGAAGGTTAGATTACCAAATGAACATCCAACCCTCTCTCTTGTAGAATTTTGAAAATCGGTCCAAAAATCGGCTAGGTAAAAAATCGGCCAAAAATCGGCCGAATCGGTCGAAAATCGGTCAAAAATCGGCCGAATCGGTCAACTTCAAAAAAAATAATAATTTCACTTATGACGCACAATGGGGATTGTTTATTTCACTTATAACACACAATGGGCCTCATAATCAGAATTGGAGCCTTTTATTGAGGTTTGGAAACATAGTAGACTAGGAATCAGTTAAGATCTTTAATTTGGTCTCCAGAAATACCCAAAACTTGCAGGAAATGCCAATCCGATTAATCACCAATTAATCCCGCCTTGACCGATTACTCGCTGCAGGGTGGTCGACCGCCCGACTACCAATTCACGATTTTTGCAACATTGGAGAGGGCTATTTATACAAATGACTACGCCCTCCTTCGGGCTGTGGATCAGGCATACAGTGGGTAAAGACCCGTCCTTCTTCCACGGTGTTACTTACACTACTACTAATCTAACTAATATACTATTACGTCTACGAGCTATAATATGCTAAACATACGTTGGGGTGACCGACACTTCAGTATGGATTTTCTAAATCCTAACAATCTCCCTCTAAGGGAGGTCACCCCAATAATTACATTGAAAGAGTCTTAGCAATTAATTTAAAATCTTTGATGCTTTGGCTCGTAGACCATGTAGTTGCAAAGCTTTATCATCGTGTAATAGTAGTGATTCCGTGACTTGGAGTGAATCATAGATATGTGATCAGGAACTTTCTTTGAGATCATCAGCAAGTTAAAATCTCCAAATTATCCATTGTTGTGTTGCCATCATGTGAATTTGTGACTTTTGGGACCGACATGCTCACATTGTGGATCATGATATCTTCTCATCAGAGTTGCGGAAGCTTTTGTTGATTCATGATATTTGCAGCAGCGTAGCAGAAGCATGGAGTGAAAATATCAGAGTCGTTGATGAAGTTATGCACTTATCATGATTTCTTTAGATATGAATATGATGTATGAGCATGCGGCTATGGATTGACTTCTCAATTCTGAATAGCTGCAAATGTTGGGTGTACCTGCATACAACAGTTAGCAATAAAGCGCACGAAAGTGTCTTTGATCACTTTAGTTGAATTGAGGTACACGGCCTACGGTTCCCCGTTGATCAGTACAAGTACTGCTTGTGATCAGGTATAATTCCTAAGAATCTCCTTGACAGGGTTTTGCAGATGCTCTAGCTGTTCTCACACCGGAACGTCTCAAAGAAGAGAACACGGAGTGAGTGAACCAGCGAATTGAGATTCAATGATTGATGAAAAGTGATTTTGAAAAACAATCGTATATTGCTTAATATAAAGTGTTTTTCAATACAACGAAGGTTTTAAGGAAAATCAATTATCAATCATAAACACCTTTTATTTTGAAATATTAATACACAGTCGATGTGCAAGAGAAAAGAATTATTGAGCACAACAACTGGTTTTTCAAAGGTATCCGTCAATCCATTTCCTGGACCAAGGTTGATTCAATAATGAATCGCCCTATCGTTTCAATCCAGTTGTCACAAGTTTGATCTATTGTACAGATCTCACATGTCACCTACCAAGAGCTTGTTTGATGTTGGCTCTAGAAGGTTTTCCATCTATTGTGAATAAGTGAACATATCACTCAGATGTTCTGGCAATACCACAAGGATAATGCGAAGGACTCTTAATATATTCTTACTTTCCACATTGTGTGAAACAACAAGTCTTCATCAATTTAGTGTCCTAATGAGATATTGTGGATGATCTCTTGGCTCTAGACTCAATTGTGCACTTTGGTTTCCTATGCCGGAGACTAGGGAGAGGGTCTCCTTCTTCAATATCAACAATCTCTAAGAGAAAGTCGATAGATTATGTAGGTTCTCCGTGAGAATGAAACAAGTCCTTTTAAGAGGAACTTGAGTAGCTTGGGAAGTTTAGTGCAGTCCATCACTGGGTCCATGATGTATTGTCTTCAATACCGGTGTTACCTTAGTAACCACCAGTAGCATATGTATTGAACCCGGTTTCTGCCCTAAGGTTGAATTAATAGAGGGCTATTTCTTTTCACCCTTTTCTCATTTCATTTCTTTTTCATTCCTTAACCCCTTCAGTGCTTACCGAGACTTCATAACTAGAACCTTGTTGGGTTTATTCCAGTACTAGCTCAGTCTCAGTTCGCACTCTTCCCGTATTCTCATTTTTCTCCTTTTTTCATCATACCTAAGGACTCTACACTATCTAGTGGATTGTCCCTGGGTAGATCCCTCCGGCTCTGGCGGGATCGTGGGAACGAATACCTAACCTAACCGTCCTTATATCTTCATGCATAAAATAAATTTGGTCGGTCTTTTGGTATTGTTCTTCTGCCATTGAACCCAATTGAAAACTATTTGAAAATCAATCGAGGTACTTGTGATACATGATCATAGCATTTTGTACCTGAATTATTTTTGATATTTCAGAAAAAGCTCCCCCTCAACATGTGCATCATAGATTTGAAATTGCTTTAGCACATGGAGGTAAGAGGACTTGATAATCTCATATTAAGAATAAAGAATTCACTTCTTTGATCAACATTTTCTAAAAATATCAACATCACTTTCCCGATCAAAATTAGTATTTTAGATACTTAGTTAAAGATATTTTTGGGAAAGGATGTGGTTTTCAAAAAGTTGCTCCCCTTTGATGTGAAGAATTTTAGATACATTATAGAGCTTGTAGGGGGAACATGATACATACTTCACGATCGATGAATCCATAGAAACCTGTTAGGAATTAGAAAATTCAGTCATTAAAGTATCAGTCACCTCAAGTATATGTAATCGTTAGAAAGCTCGTAGTCATAGTCATTTAATATTAGTTAGTATTTAGTTAAGTAACACCGTGGAGGACGGAAGGGTCTTTACCCACTGTATGCCTGATCCACAACCCGTAGGAGGCGAGTCTTGTAAGACACTACAAATACCCTCTACCTCCCAAGGTAGAGGGTTGGAGCTTCAATACCATTTTTCTTAGTTTCACATAGTTCCCAACTCTCTTCCCTTTCTCTCTCTAAACATTTGTATATGCCTCATGTGATTATGTTTGATGTGTTTGTGAAATCCTATATCTTACAATTGGTATCAAGAGCCATGGTTTGATCACTCATCTTTCATATTCTTTGTTTTGGTGGATTTCATAAGGTTTTTGGGGTTATAAGTGTTTAGAAGTGTTTGAATCAATTGGTCAATTTCTAGTGGTAAAGTTTGAATTTTGATTGTACTTTTGTGTTTAGGATCATCATATGTGTTTAGGTTTTGAATTGGAAGGCTTGAATCTTTGTGGTTTAGCTATTTTTGATTGATAAAGTGGTTATTTTCGAATATTGTACAAAGCTAGTTGAGCTACGGTGTTGAGTTTCTTGGAAGCAAGTTGGTTTGTTATTGGAAGCGAGTTGGTTTAAGTGACTTGGCTATTAAGCGAGTTGTATTAGCAGCGAGTTGGTATATGCTACTTGGCTATTAAGCGAGTTGATTCTTAAGCTACTTGAGTGTTAAAGCGACTTGGCTATTAAGCGAGTTGTATTGTCAGCGAGTTGGTTTAAGCGACTTGGTGGTTAAGCGAGTTGTCTCTGTATGCGACTTGGCAATTTAGCGAGTTGATTCTTTATGCGACTTGAGTTTTTAGCGACTTGTCTTTTAAGCGAGTTGACTGTTTAGCGAGTTGATACCAAAGCGAGTTGACTGTTTAGCTACTTATCTATTGAGACTTGTCACTTCTTCGTGCTACATTTTTACGGTTGTTCTTTTGGTTTAGTAAAATCCCGTGAAATAATCAATTTCCCGGTTTAATCAAAGAATAGTAAAATCCCATAGAACTTGTAATCATGTCTAACAACGTGCCTACTATCGTCTCTTCTGCAGCTGAGGACGTTCAAGCAGCTGGATCAGATACTCGTTCACCTATGCTTGACAGAACTGATTATGACTCATGGGCTCAACGAATTAGGTTGTATTGCTTGGGTAAGGAAAATGGAGTTAACATTCTCAAGTCAATTGATGAAGAACCTTATCAAATCGAGACTACCAGAGATGTTCTTGAAACTACTGCAGATGGTACAGTGACCTTAGGATTGGACAGACCAAAGACGTATGATGAGCTCAGTGATAAGGAGAAGAAGAGATATGATGCTGATATCAGGGCTTCAAACATTATACTTCAAGGTCTTCCAAAAGACATCTACAAGTTGATCAATCACAACACTGAAGCCAAGGCAGTTTGGGATAATATCAAGATGCTTCTCTCAGGTTCTGAATTGACTAAGGAAGACAGAGAATCACAACTGTATGATGATTTTGAGAACTTTAAGATGAAACCAGAAGAAAGTGTCTATGAATATTACGTGAGATTCCACAAGCTTGTGAATGACATGAGGAATATCGAAATGACCATGCCAAATATTCAGCTGAACTCAAAGTTTGTGAACAATATGAATCCCGAATGGCACAAGTTTGTCACCTCTGTGAAGCTAACCAAAAGATTAAAGAACACTAACTATGAGCAACTGTATGCCTTTCTTCTTCAGAATGAGAGACATGCTATGTTTGAACGAAGGATTCTTGAACAGTTCAAAACTAAACAGGGAGAAACAAGTTCTTCAAATGATTCATCAGCCTTTTACACAAATGTTGGAATTACCACCAAAGCTTCTCAAGTCATACCCATGGGTAATGGTAATCACAAACTCATTCCCGATCCGAGGTTCAAGCAACCTGATGCTGATGCAGTCATGGAACACTTCATCAATCAACTGGCTCTTATGGTTAAACAAAACTTGACCCTCACTCCACATACTAGCAGTCTTCACACTAACAATGAGATCAGAACTGCATCCAATCTACACAATCATGCTGTTGTCAGAGATGGAAAGGTTATTGTTAGCCTTAATAGTTTTTATTAGAAGTGATGGTCATTCACATTTAGGAACTTTGTAACGTGTGTTAGATATCGCAATAGAATAGTCACCGACACGGGCTAAGCTAAATGGTTAGACGTTTAGATAAGCTAGCCTTGTATAAGTTCATGTAACCCAATCTAATCCAACACATATCCACGGCCCATGCCAATCCCAATAGGGTAGTGTTGTAAGGAACTATAAATACCCCTCAAAGTCTCATTTGAGGGGTGTGCTTGAGAGTGTGTGTGTGTGTGTTTTCATTTGAATATACAACATCTTGTTTTCATCCTTCTCTCTTCACATACACGTTTTTATAACATTCAAGTCACCATATTTCTCTTAATCTTTCTTCTTTATTTACGCATAACATTTGTGTTTGTTTCGTGTGTTCATCTTGTGATAAGGTGGTATATGCGTAAGGTTGGTGTAATAAAGTGGTCCTACAATTGGTATCAATAGCCTAACAATGGTTTAGGAGTGTTTTGGTTGAAGTTTTTTTTGTGTTGTTATGCGTAGTTCGTTCTCAATATTGTCACGCTTAAAACTTTAATTTTTGCACTAAAATCTTCAAGATTCTTATGGTTTGAGGTTCTTATAGTGTTAAGGATTCTAGTTTTTGGAAAAAGTTCAAAGCTTTACGTGTTTTTCTTCAGTTTTAAACTCGTATGTATTGGGTTGTTCGTTTCTACGCATAAGCAGAAAAAGCTCTTTGGGTGACAAAGGTCAAATCTTTCTTGGTATTTGAGTGTTTTGGAAACTGTTTGTGCATCTGAAATCGTCTGATAATCTGGGAATTTTTTACGCGTAAGAACAGAAAGTCAAAACCCTCTTTTTACGCGTAAGAAAAAGTCAAAACCCTATTTTTACGCATAAGGTTTTACGCATAAGCATTTGGTTAAGAATCTTCGTGCAACAATGGTGACTCAGTGCTTCCCTCACTTGGATAAGTTTGTGGAACACTTCGACTTGGGAAATCTCACTAGCTTGGATAAGTTAGAGAGATACGATTCGTGTTTTACGCGTAAGCGAGTTTTTACGCCTAAGATTTAAATCTTACGCTTAAGACTGTGTTTTACGCATAAGCATTAATACTTACGAGTAAGATATTGTTTATGCCTAAGAGTAACATCTTATGCGTAAGAATATTTCTACGCATAAGCATTAAGTATTACGCGTAAGGTCACCATCTACGCCTAAGGTTCAACTCTTACGCCTAAGGAACAAAACTTACGCCTAAGCAACCAAAACTTACGCATAAGCTTAAGGATTACGAGTAAAAACTTCAAACGGCTATAACTTTTGAATCGTAACTCCGTTTTCAACGATCTACCCATCAAAACGACCGTGAGAACGAGGAGAATAGACCACCGAATGAACTATTTGGGTCAACCTTCAAGTCCTAAAAATTCTCCGAACAGAAGTTATTGAGGTTTTTAAGTTTTTAGACCAAATTTTCACTACAACAACCAAGCTTAATCTTCATCAAACACAACTCCTTTATCGTTGAATCGATCCTACATCAACTTTATCATATCATACCTTCATCAATGGCAACTCAACAAGACATTCATGCAGCCGGTGCCGAAAACCGTCTTCCTATGTTGGAAAAAGGTGGTTATCTTCAATGGACAAGTCGTATGCTTCGTTACATTAAGACCAAACCTAATGGAAAATTGATGATTCAATCCATTACGAATGGACCCTTCATACCTCGACAAGTCCAAGACCCTGGAAATGCTGATGCAACACCTCCCGTCCCACCATTTTTTCGTGTTCAAAAGGAATCAGAATACACTGAAGAGGATCAGAAACAAGTCGAAGCAGATGACATGGCAATTCATATTGTCCAACTAGGTTTACCATGAGACATCTTTGCTACTGTAGACAGTTGTGAAATTGCTTTCGATATGTGGGAACGTGTAAGACGGCTTTGTCATGGAACATAAATTGGTCAACAAGATACGGAGAACAAGCTGCTAACTGCATGGGAGAAGTTTACATCTACTCCCGGAGAATCCATTGAATCCTACTATGGAAGGTTCTGCACTTTAATGAATGAGCTGATCAGAAACAAGTTGACACCCAGAACTATCGTGAGCAACATCAAGTTCCTGAACAATCTACCAGAAGAATGGGGACGATATGTCACTATTGTCCACCAAACAAAAGACTTACATCAAGTGAACTTTGATCAACTCAACGATTTTATGAAACAAAACCAAAATGAAGTGAATGAAGTCAGGAAAGAAAGATTAGCAAAGAATCATGATCCATTGGCACTCATTGCAAAGACTCAAACTCCAGTGAATATACAACAAGCTTCATCATCTTCCACTAACAACAACTTGCAGCAATACATTCCACAACAACAAGCTGATATCACTCAACAACAAATCTATCCACCAGCACAACAACATTACCAGGAACAAGGAATTACTGATCTTGAAATTTAACAAGAACAAGCTTTGCTACATGCATTTGCATTTTTGGGTAAAGCATTCAGAAGTCGCTATTCCACACCAACTAACAACAACCAAAGGATTTCATCAAACACTCGCAGCAGGCAAATTGCACAGCCGGGTGTGAACATGGGTCATCAAGGACAAATGGTTGGAGTTATTGCGAACCCAAAGGGATATGCTACTGGATTTCAGATGGGTAATTAGGCGGTTCCGAATCAGGGTAATCAGATGGGTCAGAATGTTGGGAATAGAGCAGTGGGTAATCAGAATGGGAATGTTGCAGCTCCAGTCATTGGGAATTATGGAAATGTGAATCACGGTAATCAGGTTATGTGTTATAACTTTCAAGGATTGGGTCACATGGCAAGAAAATGTCCCACTAAGCCGCAAAAGAAGAATGCTGAGTATCTTCGGAAAGCTATGCTGTTAGCACAGAAGTCAGAAGCAGGGATGCAGTTGAGTGCTGAGGAAAATGATTTTTTGGCTATTATGGATGATTTGGAAGATCTAGAGGAAATCAATGCAAACTGCATCTTCATGGCAAATCTTCTGGAGACTAAGTACGACACTGATTCTGACGCACCTCCTGTCTATGACGCCAATGCAGTATCTGAGGTACCAATCACTGATCCATCCTATAACAATGTCATATTTTATGTGTTTACTCATGACGAACATCATTCTGTGACATCATCACCTACTTATGATACATACCTGGACAATCCGAGTTGTAGCAATACTAACTCTGAGACTCCAAATGTGGATCCTAGTGGAGACTGTGTGGCACAAAATACTGAGACTGATGAGGAAACACGTGCTTATTTTGAATCATTAATCAATAAATGTGGCATTGAAATCGAGAAAGTTAGAACGGTCAATCGCGAAGTTAAGGCCGCGAATGCTAAATTGACCGTTGAGCTTGAGAGTTACAAGGAGAATGCAAAAGCCTTTGAATTTCATAAAAACAAAGAATCAGAATTAGAAATTGGTTATCGAAATTTGGTTTCTAAAGAACAACTATTGCAAATCAAGTATAACACACTTGATGTGAATTTGAACTTGAAAATTAAATTTTTAAACAAGGAAATTTCTGATTTAAATGACCAACTTTCTAAACAAAAAGAAATGTTTTCTGATCTTGAAAAAGAGAAGAAGCAGTTGATTACTGATTTTTCAAAACGAGAAGATTCTCTTCTTCTTGATAAAAATGAAAAAAATCCAAACTTTGGAAAATTTGCTTTTTAAAATGGGTCATTCTGCTCAAACAAACAAAATGCTTTCTAATCAAGTAAATCCGCGTTTTCATACTAATCATAGAATGGCACTTGGTAACGGCCCTTCTTCGTTCCTCAAGAAAGCTCAGAAACCTCAGAATGTGTTAAACAATGGAAATGTTTTACATGAACCAATTATTGTTCGTGATTCTCTTGAAACGTTAGAACTATCTAAGGAGAGTAGAGAAAGAATGAAACAAAAACATCCGGAAATCAAGCCAATCGACTATAACAAATGGAACAAAATTTCTGGAATTACTTTTGTTAATCAAAAAAAAAAATCAAAGTTTTCCATCACACCAAATGTTTCAAACAAAGAGTCAACACCTGTTTCAAAATCTGTTTCAAAACTAGTTGTTGTCTCAAATTCTCTTTCGAACATTGAACAAATGTCTTCAAACAATCCTTTAAACACAAGTGATGCGAGAAGTATTTTAGAAAATGTGAAAACTAGAATTGCGGATCTTCAAGACACTGTTAAAACTAAAACCAATATTACAACAAACATCTGGTTTAATAGTTTTGATAATGAAAATAAAAAGTATTTTGAAACTCAAATTGCCCCTCAGCTGAATAACATCAACTCAAGGGTAATTCATTTTGAACAAGCATTTTTGAAAGAAACAGTTGACTTTGTCAAGGACCATAAATCCCTGGTAAAGCAAGCTAATGACTGTGTTGAACACATCAAAGTTTTGGAAAATTTAAATGACTCTCTCTTCGAAGATGTTCTGACTATCGATATTATGTCCATTATTTTACAAACATATTCTGTTGAAGATCATAAAAGACTCCAGTCTGAGACCTGCAAAATTGTTTCAAAATATCAGAAAGCACTTGAGAAACTTGAAAAAGAAAATGTCTCATATTTTAAACAACTTGATCAAAAAACTAAGGAATGCAAGTATGACAAACTGTCGTATGAGCGTGCCTACAATGACATGAAAGCGAAAAATGATCTTTTGAGGGCTCAGCTGGAATGTCAAAAAGGAAAGGCAGTGGATACTAAGATTCCAAAACCATTGACTGAGGAGAAAGCAAATGTTCCCAAACCGGTTTTAAAACCAAAAATGTCTGTTTCAATGCCTCCTCCAAAAGTCAATGAGCAAAATGATTTATCAAAACCAGTCACTCCACCTGCCTTGCCTAAACAAAATGTTGATAAAGGAAAAGCGGTTATTGAGAAACCAAAAGTTTTAGCACTTGGCCTTTTTAAGATGAGTACCACTAATGCGTCTGCCTCTACATCTAAAACATATGGAACAAACGACATAAGTTTAGAAAAGCACTCTAAAGAGACTAGGAAAGCTGAAACCACTTCTCTAGATATAATTATGAATCCTAATGAGTGTGGCTTACCTTTTATAGGACTAGGAAGCACCTCTAGGAGCAGCAGACTAAAGCCTAAGAGCAATACAAGGAACAATCGAGTCTCGCTTGCCTCTAAGAGTAGTCGCTTGAATAAAGAGAAGAAAGTAGAAGAACACCTTAGGAATTTACCGCTTTGTAATAAGAAAGACATTTCATCTGAATGTAATGAACCTATGAAACTTGCTAAGTCTAATGAATGTGTTGAATCTCTTTGTTTAACTTTCAAGAAATCTTTAACTAATGTTCATGATGATTGTGTTTCTAAGAATGAGATTGTTAAGCATGCTAAGAAGAATGTTCCCAAAAGAACTTATGCTAAACGAATAGGAAGACTAGTTGCGAGACTTAGGCTTTACACTACTGATAGGGAGCATAATGTTTACTTTAGGGATGACATTTGGAAACCCACGGGTAGAACTTTCACACTCCAGAATGGTAGAATGAGTGATGAACCTGTCTTACCAATAGATAACTTCTATGAGTGTGATCAGGATTTTATCTCTAACCCAAAGGAACCAAAATCAAAATGGTTTCCAAAATCTTGTTCTTTTGCTATTGGCAGGTTATCGAAATATGTCTTTGGATCGTCGACTCGGGTTGCTCCAAGCACATGACCGGGAATCTGAAGCTGCTGATCAATTTCGTCTGGCAATTCATGGGAACCGTACGTTTCGGAAACGATCAAGTAGCATCTATCATGGGTTATGGAGATCTACCTTTTGAAAATTATTTGATCACTCGGGTTTACTATGTAGAAGGGTTGGGACATAATTTGTTTTCAGTCGGGCAGTTCTGTGATGCAGATTTAGAGGTTGCTTTTAGGAAAAATGCTTGCTTCGTTAGAAACTTGAATGGCACTAATCTCTTAACTAGGAATCGTGATACAAACTTGTATGCTATCGACATTAACCAAATGGCCTCTTCATCACCAATATGTCTTATGACACGAGCATCTGGAACAAAGTCCTGGTTGTGGCATAAAAGATTATCCCATCTCAATTTCAACACTATCAACAAACTTGCCAAAGACAACATCGTCAATGGACTTCTAAAGTTCAAATACACCAAGGATCACTTATGTCCATCATGCGAACAAGGAAAAAGCAAAAGAGCATCATATAAACCCAAATCCGTACCTAGTTCGGAAGCAAGGTTGCATATGTTACACATGGACTTATGTGGCCCAATGAGAATTGAAAGCATTAATGGGAAAAAGTATAATCTTGTTATCGTTGATGACTATTCAAGATATACATGGGTTAGGTTTCTGAGATCAAAAGATGAAGCACCAGGCATCATCATCACCTTCCTGAAACGTATTGAAGTACTTCTTCAAGCTCCAGTAAGAGTAGTAAGAATAGACAACGGCACAGAATTTACTAATCAGGAGTTAAGAACTTATTTTGAAGATGTTGGAATCATTCATCAGACATCAGTTGTTAGAACTCCACAGCAGAATGGGGTAGTTGAAAGAAGAAATCGAACTCTTGTGGAAGCTGCTCGCACAATGCTAATTTATTCTAGTGCACCGTTATTTCTATGGGCTGATGCTGTTTCCACTGCCTGTTTCACTCAGAACCGATCCCTAATCCATCCAAGATTCAATAAAACCCCATATGAGCTAGTAAACAACAGAAAACCTGAAATCTCTTACTTTCACGTGTTTGGCGCTTTGTGCTATCCTACGAATGACAGAGAAGATCTAGGGAAATTGAAAGCTAAAGGTGATATTGGAATCTTCATTGGATATTCAGACAGCTCGAGGGCATTCAGGGTGTATAACAGGAGAACTAGGAGGATCATGGAGACAATGAACGTGAATTTTGATGAAATTTCACAAATGGCTTCTGATAGACTCGCTCTAGAACCCGCACCAAACCAGCAGACTTCTGGACACATCAGTTCAGGACTCGCACATCAAAGAGCTCCATCAACTTTTGCTGACAAACCTCATGAAAAAGAATGAGAGAATTTCTTCGAGTTAATGGTCGATGAATACTATGGTGGAACTTCGACAAATGCATCAAACCATCATTTCGCTGCACCCGCTCAAAATCATCCACCACCACCAACAGAAAGTGCATCTACAACGGTCGAAACCAATGCACCAACTCCATCAACATCATCTACATCTACTCCAGCAACTCCAACTCTTCAAACAATTTTACCAGCAGTTGATGAGCAAAACCAAAACATACCATTTCAAGAAGAACCTACTCAAAACCTGAACAATGCAACGTTAGATGCAGACTTATTTGAAAACCCATTTGCTACGGAATCAGCTGAATCATCTTCTAGCTTACGAGAACCATCTAACTCGCACTCGTATAATCTACGGTATCCTTTTACTCTAAAGTGGACAAAAGACCACCCAATTGAACAAGTTATTGGTGAAACTTCAAGGCCAATTCAGACGAGACGCCAACTTGCCACCGATTGCGACTTGTGCATTTAGCTTTGCTCAATCAGCAATATTGAACCAAAGAACATTCGGGAGGCAATGGCAGAACCCGCATGGATAGAAGCGATGCAGGAGGAACTTCTCTAATACCGTCTACATGACTCTTGGGATATGGTTCCAAGATGTTGGGATATGAAAGTGCTGAAGACATGAAAGTACTGAAGACTGCAAAGTACTAGAAGAAGTCAAAGAGTCAAAGTACTGCTAAAGACAAAGTCAAAGTACTGCACTATGAAGTCAAAGTACTGCAAGAATAAAAGAACTATTATATTCGTGTATGGAAAGAATTGTATTCTATGTTTAGATTACTTGTCGTACAAGGTTACAAATTGTAAACCGACTAGGATATCCTTGAGCCTATAAAAGGACTCCTAGATTGGCATTAGAGTTACAACGATTCCAAAAAGAGTTTTAGAGTTTACGAATTAGTGTTTTAGAGAAAAGTTCGATTATCTTAGAGTTGTATTAGAGTATCTGCATAATAAGCAGATTTAGAGTTTATAATAAAAGTTATTCTTCTTAGCTTTATTAAGTAAATTCCGCGTACTTGATAAAGATTGCTCAGTGTTTCTTTGTTAATAACTTAGGATTTATCCGAGGTTATTAAACCTTAACAAGTTAGTTAAAGTTAGTTTGATTAAAGTATATCGATCCAACAAGTGGTATCAGAGCTTGTGTGGAAACTCTGACTAGGAAGAAACCCTACTTCAACAATATTCAAGATGTCGACTGAAGCTGTTCCACCACCCTCAATAACCTCACTCAGAATTCCAATAATCAAGAAGGGAGAATATGATCTCTGGTGCATGAAGATGAGGCAGTATATTGCCATTACAGACCATGCCCTATGGAATGTAATAGTGAATGGGAATGAAGTAGTTCCAGAACCCATTGATATTCCTGGACAACCCAAAGCACCGAAGGCAGTCTTACCAGCAGCAACCCTAAGGAATCAAGAAAAGGCACTAAACATTCTCTTATCTGCCATTCCAGACGGTCATCTTCTCAAATTTCATGATGCTAAAGATGCTAAGCAGCTCTGGGCTGCTCTCAAGACCAGATTTGGAGGGAATGAAGCCTCTAAGAAGATGCACAGAAATTTGTTGAAGCAACAGTTTGAAACTTTCACAGTAGGTGAAAGAGAAAGTCTTGATGCTGCATATGACAGGTTTCAAAATCTCCTAGACATGTTGGAGTTATACAAGGCAGAAGTATCAGTTGAGGATGCTAATTTGAAGTTTCTAAGGAGTTTGCCATCTACATGGCATGTGATTGCTACTATGATCAGAGGACAACAAGGTTTGGATGTCATGGACTTTGATGATCTCTACCATCAACTGAAGGTGTATGAGCATGAGATGAGTGGTCAAACAAATTCCAAGTCTCACAGTATTGCTTTTCTATCATCTGAAAAGAAGGGCAGTACTTCCATCAAAAGTATTGTTTCTCCTCAAAGTACTGTTTCTCAAAGTACTACTGTTTACAATCCCCCTTCATATGTTCAGCAGGCCCCACCACCTACCACTATGCACTCAGATGAAGTTGTGTGCTCCTTCTTTGCACAACAAGCCAGTTTACCTGTCACTTATAAAGAAGATCTAGCACAGATTGAAGAAGATGCACTTGAAGAAATTGATATCAGGTGGCAAGTTGCTATGATCACTGCAAGGATCAAAAAGTACATGAAGAAGACAGGCAAAAGCATTGATTTCAAACCGAAACAAGGAATAACTTTTGACAAATCCAAAATTGAATGCTTCAATTGTCAAAAGACTGGTCACTTTGCAAGGGAATGCAGATTTGCTAAGTATCAAGCAAACAGAACATCTGAGAAGCCAAAACTTGAGCTCAAAGAAATTCCAATTACTGAAACAAAGGCTTTGGTTGCTCAAGAGAAGTTATCAGAAGTTGACTGGAGTGAAGAGTTTGATGATGAACCAGTGACTTACTGTATGGTAGCAGTGGAAGATGTAGTTGAAGAAACAGTGGAAGCATTGGACTGGAGCACTACTTTTGATGAAGAATCTGAACATGCTGCTTTGGAATCTGATGATGGCTTTGGAGGATTTGATTGGAGCAAAGAAAGTGAAGATGATCCTGTTCTTCTTGCAATGGTGGCTACTTCACCAACTCAGTCTCCTATCTCTGAGGTATGCTCAAACTGTTATGATTTTTATCAAAAATTACTTAACAGTTATGTAATTGAAAGAGATAATTGTGTTAGGGCTAGGTCTGAGGTAGCTGGTTATCAAATAAGCTTAGAATCTATGGAAGCCAAAATTCTAGCACATGAAACTAATGAAGTAGCTTGGGCTGAAAAATATGAACAACAGGATTACCAGTTAAAACTTAGTGAATGGAAATTAAACTGTAAAATTGTTGAAATTGAGAAATTGACTAAGGAAAGAGATGATTTGTTAGCTAAGTTTGCTGCTTGGGGAGAGTCTGGTCTGTCACATGTTACTTATGTTGAAAAACAAAGAAGAGCATACATTAGAACTGGCTTAGGGTTTGGTATGAACTTTGATAACATAGAAGAAAACCAACCTAGTGATCAGGATGTAGGTGATTTTGAGGACATAACCACTAGTGATGATGAACTCATTAACTATGTAGATACATCTAGTAATGAGGGCTCAATAAGTGAACCACCTCCTGAGTATAAGAAAGATAATGGTTATCATGTTGTTCCTCATCCCACAGGCATTCATCAACCCTCTAGGCCTGATGTTTCTCGTTTTGGAGTAGATAGTCTAGAGTTTAGGAAGAAGCTTGTAGCTCAATCTAGGTCTGAAAAACCCAAAGAAGTTGTTGAAAATAATGTTCAAAATCAAGCAGTACCTTCAAATCAAAGTACTGCTCCACAAGCAGTACCTTCAGCAAAACCTTTTCAAAACAGTACTGCTAAACCTTTTTGGGATAACTTTGGTCAAAACAGGTTTCATCATTCACCAAGAAGGCAAAATAATTTTGGGCATAGACATAGAAGAAATCACTTTGGAAGTATGGGTCAAAAACTGTGTTTTGTGTGTTTTAGTCCTACTCATTTAATCAAGGATTGTGAACATCACTCAGAATACCTTAGAAAATTTCCAAAGAACAGAACTGTCAATCACAAACCTAGAGAGCACAAACCAGTTTGGAATAATTCAAATAGGGTTAATCACCGAAACTTCACACCAGATCATAGATACCCACATCAGAGAAGACCTTTTTCAAAACCTTCAGTATCTCACAGTACTTTCCAAAGTACTGCTCAGCCAAAACAAGGTACTGATCACACTATTTGGAATAGGAATCCTAGGAGATCTCACTATCAACCTAGAAGGTATTACAATTCACATAGGGGATCTAGATCACAGGAACCACGTGTTAAACCAGAATGGGTTAAGAGGGAAGGTACTGCTGAGGGAAATACAGTACTTTCAACAAAAAGTGAATCTGATGTTTTTGTGATACAAGAAAAAGCTAATAATCTTGTAAAAGAGATTTATGTTGAAAAATCAGAAAGTTTTGAAAATCCACATGCTAAAGATCAAAAGATAATTTTGGATCATCATTTGAAAGATAGTGGGAATTACATACTCAAAGAATTTGAGTTTGTAACTCCACAAGGGGAACACAAGTCAGTAATGGCTTGGGTTCCTAAAAATCACTAACTCTTTTCTTTGTGTGCAGGACAACCCAGAAGAGGAGCTTAAAGATCATCTAATTGTGGATAGTGGTTGCTCTGGAAGCATGACAGGAGACAAAGAGATCCTGTCTGATTTTAGAAATATTAGTGGAGGAAGAGTTGCATTTGAGAATGATCCCAATGGAGGAAAGATTACTGGAAAAGGAACTATCAAAGCAGGGCTTATAGACTTTGAGAATGTTAGATATGTGAAGGAGCTTAAGTTCAACTTGTTATCAGTCTCTCAAATTTGTGATAAAAAGCATCCTGTGTTATTCACTGACACAGAATGTCTCATCCTTTCCTCTGATTTTAAGCATGTTGATGATGAATTAGTAGTCCTTAGAGTACCAAGGACAAATGATGTGTATAGTTTAGACATGAAGAGTCTACATTCTTATGGAAGAGCCACATGTTTGGTGGCTAAAGCAACATCTGAAGAGGCACATCAATGGCATAGAAGATTGGGCCATGTTAATTTCAAGAATATCAACAAATTGGTCAAAGGAAATCTAGTTAGAGGCTTACCTTCAAAGACTTACAAGAATGATCAATCATGCTTGGCATGCAAGAAGGGTAAACAACACAAAGCTTCCTGTAAGAAGCTTGAGGAGAGAACTATTAGAGAACCATTGGAGCTGTTACATATGGATTTGTTTGGACCTGTCTCTGTGGCAAGTTTAAACAAGAAAAAGTACTGTTTGGTTGTTACAGATGATTGCAGTAGATTCAGTTGGGTTTTCTTTTTGGGTTTTAAGGATGATACTTTTGATGCTATTCAGACACTCATAATAGCTCTTGAAAACCAATTGAGACTCAAGGTTAGAGGTATTAGATGTGATAATGGAACTGAATTCAAGAACAAGCTTATGGATGAATTTTGTGCAAACAAAGGCATAAAGAGGGAGTTTAGCATTGCAAGAACACCACAGCAAAATGGTGTTGCAGAGAGAAAGAATAGGACTTTGATTGAAGCAGCAAGAACAATTCTAGCAGATTCCCATCTGCCTATTCAATTCTGGGCAGAAGCTGTTAGTACTGCTTGCTATGTACTTAACAGAGTCTCAGTCACCAAACCACAGATGAAGACACCCTATGAATTGCTGATGGGCAATAAACCCAACATTCGTTTTATGAAGCCTTTTGGATGCCCTCTCACTATTTTAAACACCATTGATAATCTGGGGAAGTTTGATGGCAAGTCTGAAGAAGGATACTTAATGGGTTATTGCACTAACAGTAAAGGCTTTAGAGTTTACAACAGAGTTACTAAGAAGATTCAAGATTGTCTTCATGTTGAGTTTTTAGAAGATCAAGACAATGAGAAAGGTAAAGGACCTGATTGGATGTTTGATCTTGAGGTTTTAACTCCTTCAATGAATTATGTACCTGTACGAGAAGAAAATCAACCTGTACACAATGGAGAAGATATACAATATGTTGTTCATGGAGTTCATGTTAGACCGGATGCTGTTCCTGATGAAGATCCTGTAAGTCCAAAACAAAGTACTGATGTTCCCAAGCAAAGTACTGATACTCCAAAACAAAGTATAGTTGCACCACAATCCTCATTATCTGCTGAGGATCAATCTATTCAAGAGGAACTTAATCAGATGCTTCTTCAAGATGTATTAGCACATTCTTACACTGATGAACAAAGGAGAGCTTATGAAGAGGCAAAGAAGAAGAACAAGACTGCAGAGTACTCTCACAGTACTTTTGACAGTACTTTTGAACAAAGTATTGCTGCACCAGTTGACAGTACTTTAGATGATTTGGATGATCCTACCATGCCTGGATTAGAAGAAATTGATGATGAGTTTGCAGATGAAGGTATTTTCTCAGATTCCAATGAAGATGTTGATTTAACTAACTTGGATGATATGTATGGAGTTCCACAGTCTCCAATTTTAAGGATTCATAAGAATCATCCTACTGATCAAATCATTGGTCCTTCTACTTCTGGAGTGATGACTAGACACACAGCTAAGAGTTTTACTAAACCTCATAATGCTTTACTTAGCTTTGTCTACAAACAGAATAGACTGAATCATAAGGACCATCACACCTGCCTATTTACTTGTTTCATCTCTCAAGAGGAACCCAAGAATATTGCTCAAGCATTGACTAAAGAGAGCTGGGTTGAAGCTATGCAGGAAGAACTTCTTCAATTTAAACTTCAAGAAGTTTGGGTTTTATGTGATCTTCCAGATGGGAAGAGAGTTATTGGAACCAGATGGGTCTTCAGAGTGAAAAGAGATGAAAGAGGCAATGTTATCAAAAACAAGGCAAGGTTAGTAGCACAAGGCTACAGACAAGAAGAAGGAGTAGATTATGATGAAGTGTTTGCTCCTGTCGCACGAATAGAAGCAATTAGAATATTTCTTGCTTTTGCTTCTTATATGGGTTTTCAGGTTTACCAAATGGATGTCAAGAGTGCCTTTCTCTATGGCACTATTATAGAAGAGGTGTATGTTAAACAACCTCCAGGTTTTGAAGATCCTAAACACCCAAACAAAGTCTACAAGGTGGTTAAGGCTCTTTATGGCCTTCATCAAGCACCTAGAGCCTGGTATGAGAGGCTCTCTACATTCCTATTGCAACATGGATACATAAGGGGAGCTATTGACAAGACTTTGTTTATCAAGAGAGACAAGAAAGATATCATGTTAGTTCAAGTCTATGTTGATGATATCATATTTGGGGCTACCAAACAGTCCATGGTTAAGGAGTTTGAGCAGCTGATGCAGAAAGAATTTCAAATGAGTTCAATGGGAAAGTTAACTTTCTTTTTGGGACTTCAGGTTAAGCAGTCAAAGGAAGGAATTTTTATCAGTCAAGATAAGTATGTTACTGACATACTTAAAAAGTTCAATTTTGATGATATGAAGACTGTTACTACACCTATTAAATCTATCAATTCATTGGGAAAAGATGAAGATGGCCAACCTGTTGAAGTCAAGTTATACAGATCAATGATTGGCTCTCTTATGTATCTTACTGCATCAAGGCCTGATATCATGTTTGCAGTTTGTTTATGTGCAAGATATCAAGTATCCCCAAAGATCTCTCACATGAATGCAGTGAAGAGAATTTTCTGTTATTTGAAACAACAACCTAAGTTGGGGTTGTGGTATCCAAAAGAGTCACCTTTTCACTTGGAAGCTTTTTCAGATAGTGATTATGCAGGTGATAATTATGATAGAAGATCCACCACTGGAGGATGCTAATATCTTGGAAGAAGGTTAGTGTCCTGGCAATGTAAGAAACAAACAATTGCAGCAACATCCTCTACTGAAGCTGAATATGTAGCTGCTGCAAGCTGTTGTTGACAAGTTTTGTGGATGCAGAATCAACTCTTGGACTATGGGTTCAATTTTAAGAATACTCCTATCAATATTGATAATGAGAGTACTATCTGTATTGTGAAGAATCCAGTTTATCATTCCAAGACCAAGCACATTCAGATTAGGCATCACTTCATCAGAGATTGTTATGAGCACAGGCTCATTAATGTTGTTAAGGTTCACACAGATGACAATGTAGCTGACTTACTCACCAAAGGCTTTGATGTTTCAAGATTCAATCACTTGGCGGTGAGTATTGGCATGATTAACTACTGAGCTACATTTGAGGGGAGGACTATAAGGTGTTAGTATAGTCCTATGCATTGTTTAAAGGGAGGATATTTGTGTATACTTAGTTTATACAGAAGAATTTGGCAAAAGTACTGTTTTCCTGAAAGTACTGCTTGGAAAGTACTGCATACGTGGAAAGTACTGTTTGTCTTATTAAAGTACTGTTCCAACGGTTATATTGAGGGGTAATTAATGCTAACGGTAATTTTATTTTGGGCAGTGATTTTTCAAATCTCACCTATAAATAACTACTTTCCGATTTTCCCTCTTATATTATTACCTTAGCATCGTTTCCATATTTCTCTCATTCTTATTCGATTCCAATTCTTATTGTGCTTACATAATCATCAATGGCGAATCGACCTACTGTTTCAAAGCATAATATGGTGGCCAATATAGACAAGACTGA
This sequence comes from Chrysanthemum seticuspe, assembly GCA_019973895.1. Classification (NCBI taxonomy): domain Eukaryota; kingdom Viridiplantae; phylum Streptophyta; class Magnoliopsida; order Asterales; family Asteraceae; genus Chrysanthemum; species Chrysanthemum seticuspe. The sequence goes on from BPTQ01000005.1 coordinate 46,749,896, forward strand.
AGATAATGAGGCGTTTCATGATATTATTGATTATCTCACTGGGTCGCCAATCAGTTATGCTCTTTTAGTGGAGCCGGATATTATTGAACCTTGGATTCAAGAATTTTGGGCTACTGCAAGGGATAATATAGAGAATGAAGAATTTTATATTAGGGCTACAGTTGTTGGAAGAACTGTGAAGATTACTGAAGCATCTATTAGAGAAGATTTGTTGTTTAATGATGACGATGGTGCTATTCGTTTTGCTAAGGAGTTGATTTGGGAAACTTTTGGGCATATTGGTTATGAAGGTTCTTTAACAGAACAAACATTCAGGAAACAACTATTTTGTCCTCAATGGAAGTTTTTAATACATGTATTGTTACATTGTATTAGTGCTAAAAGTACTTCTTGGGAGCAGTTTGGGTCAAATATAGCATCTGCTATGGTGGGATTGGCTACAGATCGTGTTTTTAATTTTTCAAGGCTGATTCTTGATGGCATGCTTTCTCACATCAATCATGGATCCAAATGTTAATGTATCCCAGGTTTATACAAGTTTTCTTGAACAAACAACTTGCTGATGTACCGAAGCCTACCGATTTACTTCATGTTATTGTACAACAAGCAAAGATTTTTACTTTTATGGCTAGAAGAAGTGATCTATTCAGAGGTCCAGATACGCCATTAACTACTTCTATGATGGAAGTTGTTCAGGCTGTTAGAGCTGATGTTGAAGATGCTGCAGCAAGTGAAGGTACTGCACCTGCAAGTACTGCATCTGCAAGTACTGCTTCTCAAGAAGGTACTGCATCTCCACAGGGTACTGTTTCCCCAAGTACTGAAGTTCAAGAAGACATTGCAGAATCACCTTCTCCATCTCAACAACAATCTGTTCCTGTTTCTCAATCAGAGGAACATTCATCAATTAAAAGAGATGATTCACATACTATACCCCCTGAAGAAATGACATTGGACAATTATGTTTTAACAAGGGAGTTAGTTAAGTTGCAAAAGACTACTAAGGCTCAAGCCAAGCAGATAAAGAAATTGAAGTTAAAATTTATAAGGCTAAAAACTTTTGTCTGGCCTTTGGTTAAAGAATTTCGTATCTGGGTCAAATCAAAGAAGAAAGCACAAAGGTAGTCTAAGACAAGTAAACACCACAAGGTTCATAAACCATCTTCTGTCAACTTAGGGAGGAAGTTAGAAGAACAGAACTTGAAAGAAGATATGGTTAAAGAGAATGAACCTGAAAGTTCTAAAAAGTCTGAAGAAAAGATCATTCAAGATACTGAGGATCAAGTTCAAGTTCAAAGTACTGCTGATGATCAAGGTACTGAACATCAAAGTACTGCTTTTCGAAGTACCTTTAGACAAGAGGTAATAACTCCAAGAGTGTTAGATTTTGAAGAGGAAGCTGGTCCTTCTACAACAGTTATACAAGAAGAGGAGACTATTCTCAAACCTATTCATTCTGCAAGTGATGATGAGTTCATTGCTACAATTTTAGGAGATTTATCACAACCAAGAGGTGGAGTTACTATTAGAGAAGTACAAGAAGAAGAACAACAAAGAACTTCTCAACCTGCAATTGATCCTAAGGATAAAGGAAAGGGTGTTCTGGTTGAAACTAAGAAGAAAAAGCTAACTTTGGCAGAACTTAGAGAAATTGAAGTTGCTAGGAATGAAGCTGCAGCTAGAAAGTATCAAGAAGAGTTAAATGCTAAAGATAGAGAAGCTCAGGAAGCTCAAGAAGCTAAGAGTAGAGAAGCAGCTAAGAAGTTACAAGATGAATTAGATGCTGAAGCTGCTGCTGAACCATTACAGTCACCTACTCCTGTTAGATTTATGCCAAGAAGACTTAATAAAGCTAAAGACAGAAATGCTATGATGGCTTATCTTAAAAGTCAAAGGTATAAAGGATTGCAGAAGTTTAATTATTTTGAGATGAAAAGATTGTATGATGCTGCTAGGGAAGATTATAAGAAGGATGTTGCAGGCATCAAAGATTTTAGAGAAGAAGCTACTTGGACTGAAGCAGAAAGGAAGAAGAGTTTGAAAAGAAAAAGGAAAACTGAAGTTACAGATGTTCAGTTCTCAAAGAAAGAAAAAGTTGAATTAAGATCTGAGACTAATGATGAATTAAGGAATTATCTCAGAGTGGTAGATTTTGATTATTCAAAAGAAGATGCTGACATGAAGATGAACAGATCACAGATTAGTGCTTTTGAAGTTGTGAAATCCAAAGATGGAGATTATATGATTTTTCATAAAGAAGATGAAAGTTTCAAAGTTTTCAATAGGCTATGGGACTTATTGCACATTATAGATAGAGTAGATTTATTCTATTTATATCATGTGGTGAAAGCTTACTTTGAACATAATCCATTAGAAGGGATTGGTTTAGTTTTACACGGTGGTCTCATAACTGCATGGGAAACTGAAGAAGAGAGCACTGATGATATTTGGAAGAATCAAGAAAATTGGGAAATTGTTTGCTGGAGATTCTTTGAAGAGTCTGGAGTTCATGTTTTAGAGCTGGAAAATGGAACAATGATACACATGTTTGCAGAAAGAAGATACCCTCTCACAGTCGAGCTCATGAGAAGAATGCTAGAGCATGGAATGGAAGTAGAAGAGGATAATGAAACTGCTTGCATGGTTATCAACTTGTTTATCAACTGGACTACCATTGCTGAAGATTTGATGAAAAACTGGTATGAGACTTAATTGAATAAATTATTTTTGATAAATCAGTACTTTATTCAAAGTACTGCTGATCAAACAGTACTTTAATCAAAGTACTGCTTGCAGTTTTTAACCAGTTAAGTGATTTTTGAATGTAACCTTTTACTAAGTAACAAATTTTTTGAAACAAAGGTTAAGTGAAATAAATGGATTTTGAGATGGTAACAATAGGTCATCAATCCACCATGGTTACAAAAGGATTGGCTAATCCATGAGCAAACGGCTCTGGTAAAGATATATCAAATCCGTTTTTAGTTGACAACTTGCTAATAAGTTGGATGGTAATCAACTCACCATATCAGTAATGTGAAGAGTTGGCTAGCCTACAAGAAAATGGCTTGTGGTAAAGGCTGTGGAAAAACCATTATTGGTAATTAGTTCACCATTAGATAGAAGAACTAACTAGTCCAGAAGGGTACAGCTTTTGGTAAAGACAAAACAAATATGTTGATAGCTGATGATTTGCTAAAAATCATATGGTTATCAATGTACCATGGTCTTACACAGCAAAACATTTGGCTACTCCAGAGATAATGGCTTTGGTAAAGAGATCTAAATCCATTAAATTTTCAATGATTCACCTCTCACAGGAGTTAACACACCTGGAAGTGATGAGAATATAATGCAACTTTAACTGAATTAATGTACAAATTGTCATATGTTGTTGTGTTGCTGAAAAGATGGAGCTTGCTGGATGCTGCTGTGAAAGAATCATTCTAAGAGATACTTTGACAAGCACAGACACTACAGAGATACAATCCAAAGATTAAGAAATAATTTGTCCTTTAAGATGAAGCTGTTAAAGATAAATTTACAAGGGAACTTGAAGTCAAGCAAGTAGAATTCAAGTTAGGGGAGGATTGTTGGGATATGAAAGTGCTGAAGATATGAAAGTACTGAAGATATGAAAGTACTGTAAGCTGCAAAGTACTGGAAAAAGTCAAAGAGCCAAAGTACTGCTAAAGACAAAGTCAAAGTACTGCACTACTAAGTCAAAGAACAAAAGAACTGTTATATTCGTTTATGGAAAGTATTGTAACTCTAGAATATTCTATGTTTAGATTACTTGTCGTACAAGGATACAAATTGTAAACCGACTAGGATATCCTTGAGCCTATAAAATGACTCCTAGATTGGCATTAGAGGTACGAGTCTTTGAGTTTTAGAGTTTACGAATTCACAAGTTATTTATTGTTTTAGAGAGAAGTTCGATAATCTTAGAGTTGTTTAGAGTATCTGCATAATAAGCAGATTTAGAGTTTATAATAAAAGTTATTTTTCTTAGCTTTGTTAAGTAAATTCCGCGTACTTGATAAAGATTGCTCAGTGTTTCTTTGTTAATAACTTAGGATTTATCCGAGGTTATTAAACCTTAACAAGCTAGTTAAAGTTAGTTTGATTAAAGTATATCGATCCAACAAGTATTCAGATTAGGATTTAGGATTTACGGATTTTTCGTATGATTTTTTTATTTATCGTATTTTTTTTTATTTTCCGTATTGTAGTTGTATTTTTATTTTAAATGAATGAAATAAATTTTATTTTGTTTGAAAAATATGGAAAAGAAAAAAAATGAGGGTGGGTGGGGCCCAAATGAAGAGGTTTGAGTTAGTTGTGATTGGGGAGTATTTTTAATTGAGTGTGTTGCAGTGATGTGGAGGTGATGTGACACAAATGAGGCCCAAATAAAGAGCCATGGGTTCACCACCATACCCGATGCTCTTACATATTTCATCATTGTCATTTAACTTTGATTTCTATATCAGCTAAAATACAAAACTCTCTCTATATATATTTGAAAGAGTTGAATTTATGTAAATATAGTTTTGCTCTAAAAAAGTTGTGTGTATATATGAGTTAATAATATACAAACTTTATATTGTAGATATTTTGATAGTCGGGTACCTGATATCAATTGGTTAGTCTTTTGATTTACTTAATAGCTTGCCACATAGATATATTTGACTACATTTTCTACCTTTAGGGTCCGTTTGGTTTGCTTATAGGAATCACAATTAATATTGGTATGATAATATGGTGGTATGGAAATGAGTTTGATAGTTTAAAAAATGTTGTTTGGTTTATATATTTATGTTTAAATATTATTTGATAAATATGAAGAAAAAGAGTTGGGTGAGTAAAATTAGTGATGGAATAGGGCTCACATGAATGATTTAACAAAATCTATCAAGTCCAAGTGGTATGGATCTATGGGTTTCATTTGTATGACCCACATGAATGATTTAACAAAACCCCTCAACCAAATAAACATAAATGGTATCAAACTCATACCCTCATTCCCACACCTTTATACCAAACGGACCCTTAACCTCTAAATGAATGTATTTCCCAATAACCATAGTAATCGAAGGTAATGAACGTTGTGCATAGTATAGTGAGCTAAAAAAGCACAAAAATAGTATAATGACTCGAGCGAAAAAAATAAAAGTAAAATGACTTTTTTTTTTCAATTAACATTTCAAAGAAAATAAATCTAAGACAAAATTACACGGTTGGTCCCTGTGGTTTGCTCGTATTACAAGTTTGGTCCCTAAGTCGTTTTAATTACACCAGAAATACTTATTTTTGAAACTTTGCACTCATTTAGTCCCTATTTTGGATGGCCGTTAGTGCAGTCCGTTAAGTATTTTTCATGGTTAGTCCTTTGTTAATAAATTTTGCATCGTTAGTCCTTATTTTTTAAAATATAGTTTTCCCCAGTTAGTCCATCCGTTAATAATAGTTATCGACCGTTTTTATCCGTTTTTGTCTGTTTTTTATCCTTTCGACCGTTTTTATCCGTTTTCGTCCGAAACAATAAAAAGCATAACCAAGGCCACACCATTTGGTTCCAAGGTTTCATCCGAAACGAAAACAAACTAACAACAACAAGAATAACGGAACCAAGAATAGCATCAAATTAACACAACCAAGGCCACACCATGAGCTCAAGCTCATGGCTAAGCGCTCGACACGCACACACGACCCAAGAACCGGATACCAAAATATGTATAGCCACGTTTTTGTTATCAAAACTTGTTTTTCCCATGTGTTCTAGCCTAACCCGAACCAAGAGTGATTCAACTCGTGACTCGGTGACACGAGTTAAAATAACGTCGATTCACAACGCGTGTGACTCGTCCCTACCTTTCTTCTTCACGTATCAAAGAGATGGTGGTGCTAGGGTGCGTAAAAGGTATCGCGTAGGGTAGAGGAAACGGGTGAGGGGATGAGTTTGGGCGCGTGGTGTGGTGGATCGGAAAGAGGAGGTGTAAGGGGTTGTTTTGGTGTAGGCGGTGAGGAGTGGTGGCCGGCGGTGTGGTGGCGGTGGGTGGATATTCCAGCGGCGGCTAGGGTTGAGAGGAGAGGGAGAGAGAGTTTGGTGGTGATGGTGATATGTGTGTGTTTGTATGTGAGATAAAAAAATCACATGGACCATTTAATAATTTACTCTTTAAAATAAAATAAATCAATAAAATATGAGAAATGCTACACCCACATAAAAAATAAAAAATAAAACGGGCGAAAACGTAAAAAAAAGGGACGAAGACGGAATAAAAACGGTCGAAAACGGATAATAAACAGACAAAAACGAATAAAAACGGACAAAAACATATAAAAACATATGAAAAGGGATAAAAACGTAAAAAACGGACGAAATTTGAATTTTTTTTATTCAATTTTTTTTTTGAAATTTGAATTTTTTTTTTTTTTTCAAATTTGAAAATTTAAGAAAAATGTTAGAAAAACGGACAAAAACGGATGAAAACCGATAAAAACGTAAGAAAAACGGATAAAACGTAAGAAAAACGGACAAAAACTATAAAAAACGAAAGAAAACGGACGAAAAACGAAAAAACGGGGGGAAACGGATAAAAAACGAACGAACACGGACAAAAACGTAAAAAATCGGGCGATATCTATTATTAACGGAGGGACTAACTGTGGAAAATTATATTTTAGAAAATAAGAACTAACGGTGCAAAATTTATTAACAAAGGACTAACCATGCAAAATACTTAACGGACTGCACTAACGGCCATCCAAAATAGGGACTAAATGAGTGCAAAGTTTCAAAAATATGTATTTCTGGTGTAATTAAAACGACTTAGGGACCAAACTTGTAATACGAGCAAACCACAGGGACCAACCGTGTAATTTTGTCTATATCTAATATGATAATATGTAATTATCTTTAATCTACTAGTGTATAAAGTTCATTGGCCATATTATTTGAATAAGATGTAAAGTAATATGATGTTATTTAACTTTTATCGAGTCTATATGTGTATTTTTGGCAAGTTCATTCGAGTGATTCTGAGTCTACATGCTTGTCTTTTGTTTACGACACGTAGTGGGGGCATTTTTTCGATTATCTTGCCCAGGGCATCAAAAACCTCAGGACCGGGCCTGGTTAAGAACATTCGACATCTTTACCTAGATTGTAATCTTGATTCTTAGATAACAGTTACATCATGACTCCCTAGATGGCATGTTATTGTTGTAGCTTTATATGTACATTTCGTAATAATAAATATACATATCTTAAAACTTTTTATATTCATCGTCAAGAAAATTTTCTTTTAAACTAAAACGAGCTGAGCCGACAACCTCTTGACTGATGAACAACTCACATACGCATGCACGCTATGCCAAAGGTTCTTTGGTTCATTCATTACAATTGTTATCGTGACAGTCTCTGTCTTCATCTTTGTTGACACAAACATTGATGATAAAAATGGACCATTTAAACATCCAACACCACATTTTTGAATGGTTGAATGCTCGTTAGAGTTTAATGATGCACACGTGCATAGTACAACAACTTTCATGGGCATGTTTGTATTGATTTGAGTTCTGATATCTTGTCCTTGTCTATGCGTTGGACCTAAATTGATTTATGCATCTACCCATACTTCATTCTTGCATTATTAATCTTTTCAATGCACCAATGCATTCATTAATCATTCCAGTTAGTTCAACTGGATTTATACTAGTGGTTTTTCTTATCTATCAAATGTTGTAGGTTAGAATCTCAATTTTGTACATGTGTAGTGAATTATTATGTGGTGTACTCATAAGGTGAGCACATTGTTAGATACTTAGATGATAGGTTAAGGTCCAAGCCTAACTGTGAACTTAAAGTCCATTTGGTTTAGGGTTAGGATTGCTTGTTCTGTAAGCTATTTTAACACTATAAATACACATGTAATGTTACGTGTGTAATTACAAAAACACAATTCAATAACCTATCATCTGACACATATAAAAAGCTCCTACTCATGCATTAGTTGCAAACGGGTATGTAACTGCGATAGTTCCCAATAGCTGAGGACATGCAACTTAACATAAAGTTAATGTCATGGGGTGTCCTTTAATCATGTTTATGTGATTTACTTATCTCATGTTGGCTCACTCATAGAAAACCATCAGAAAGTCGAATTTCCTTTTTTGTTGTAAATCGATAATAAATATCTATTTTGGAAATTGTAACTCAACTCGAGTACTTCAAGAGATGACGAGAAAATTTGTGTATTCAATATTTCTGATACAATATTTGTTCCAACAATCCGACATGTTTTCGGTTTCTCATTAGCTGTAGAATAAAGACCTTAAACTATTTACTCATCATATAGAGTAACGTTAAAGACAAAAGGTAAAATAGCATAAAAGGTTTTCTTTTACTCACAATCGCATTGGTTTTATTTATAAAACGACAGAAAAATAGTTGAAAACGGAAAACAGGATATGGATACAAGTGGGGATGGCTTTGGGAAAATTTGTGACCACAAATCTTAACCAAATATTGTATGTGTATATATTAGTCGGCAATTGATCATCACTACCATTTAGAGAAGAAAAAAAAAAAGAGTCAAATATTTTTTTTAAAGTATCATACTTACTATCATTTGTTTTTTAGTAGCGAATAATTTTTTTTTCTTTTATTGGTATTTATTTCGTTTTTTTTATCTTTTATAAGTAATGATTATTATTTTACCTTTTTAAATTATATAAATAGTCCTTGTTTTTTTTTTTGAACGGCGGCAATTTTATTAGAAAACTAGCAAGGCGCTAGAAATTACAAAGGAAATTTAAGCCAATCATTCCAGCTACTGGACATTCTACCTCTATGATTAAGCCAAGAAAAAGAGAATAAACGAATAAAATCATAAATGTCGCTTCTCCTCAATGAATGAGGGTTAAAAATGACACTATTTCGATACCGCCAAATGAACCATAAAGAAGCCGCAAAGATAGCATATAGCCGATGCTTTTTGTCGTGAGAGGCGTGCCACGATGACATCCAACCCAACCGCTGATCGTTCGAATTAAAAGGGGGGAAAACGTCTTCACACCACCTTCTAATAGAATTCCAAACCTCTTTAGCAAAGGAGCACTCGTAAAAAATATGGGTATTAGATTCCACATTTCCGTTGCAAGAAGCACAAGAGATCTCCGGGATTTCAATACCTCTAGATGAGAGGTTAAAACGATGCGGGAGCCTATCTAAATTCAAACGCCACATGAAGACATTAACTTTGCGGGGGAGAAACTTTTCCCATGTCGTTTTAGAAACCAACGAAGGCAACGTGTGATCATCAATAAGGCATCTCAAGGAACCCACTGTGAAAATACCATCTTGCGAAACAGCCCATATGCATTTATCCATGCCTTCTATAACCTCAATATTACTAATCTCCGTTAACAAGTGGTTGAGGGACATAGAGTTTCGAGAACCAAGAGCATCACGAGACCAGTTCCATTCCCAAAGACCATTAGAAATGCGATCCGAAATAAGACAATCTTCATTACGATCCAACCGGAAAAGTCTATTGTAGCGAAATTGTAGAGGGCTAGAACCAAGCCAGGTATCTTTCCAAAATCTAATAGTTGAACCACATCCTACTTGGTATCGAATAGAATCAACAGGGAGAATGGAGCTAGAATGGAGGTAATTAGATGTCCCAACAATCTTGGACCAAATACCATTGAAAGCGCAGCCATTTTGATCGAAACCTCCTTCGCTACCGTGCAAAAAGCGAATAACTTTGGACCATAAAGAATCTCGATCACTATAGAAACGCCATCTCCATTTATGAAGAAGAGCAAGGTTAAAGGATCTAAGGCTACCAATTGCTAAACCCCCTTTTTCAAATGAAGCCAAAACATGTGACCACTTCAACCAGGAGACTTTTTTCGAGCCTTGAGAACCGCCCCAAAAAAATGAAGCACGAAGGTTTTCCAAGAAATTCAAAATAGTGGATGGAACTTTAAAGAGGGAGAAGTAGTAAATACCTAGGCTGCCCAAGACGGTTTTAAGGAGCGTAAGACGACCGCCATAAGAAAGGAGGTTAGCTTTCCAAGAAGAGAGCTTCAAATGGAATTTGTCAACCAAAAGCTTCCAGTTGGCCGTAAGAGACATATTGGAACCAATGGGAAGACCAAGATAAGTGATCGGAAGCGAACCAGCGCTACATCCCGTAATGGAGGCCATATGATGAATTTCTTCAGAAGGCACCCCGACACCATAAATACTAGATTTATGGATATTAATTTTCAGGCCCGAAGCAAGAAAGAAGACCTTGAAGATGCGAATGATGTTCTCCACATCATGAGAACTCCAATCCGACATAATAATGACATCATCCGCAAAAAACAAGTGGCTAAGGATAACATCTGAGGAACCAATTTTAATGCCGCGAATAAGACCGGAACGAACTGAATCCGAAATAGCCACGTGGAGACCTTCCATAATAATGATGAACAAGAAAGGAGACAATGGATCCCCTTGTCTCAAACCGCGTCTAACATTAAACTCAGAAGTGGGGCTTCCATTAACTAAAATAGAAGTACGAGAAGATTCGAGGCAAACCTTAATCCAAGTCCTCCATGTGATCCCGAAACCTAGATTACTAAGCATGAAATCAAGATACCTCCAACTAACCGAATCAAAGGCTTTTTCAAAGTCGATTTTAAAAAGCAGCATCTTTTTATTTCTTTTCTTGTACCAATCTATAACCTCGCTGAGAATGAGAGGCCCGTCCAAAATTTGACGGTTCGCGATGAAGGCTGATTGCTCGGGGCTAACAATGTTATTGATCACTTTAGAGAGCCTGTTAGCAAGGACTTTGGCAATAATCTTGTAGTGTATGCCTATGAGAGAAATAGGCCGGAAGTCGGTGACGTGAATTGGATTAGTGACCTTAGGAATTAAAGTGATGAAAGATGAATTGGCTCCAGCAGGCATCTTTTTATAATTGAGAAATGAGGTCACGTAATCGAAAATATCAGCTTTGAGCAAGTCCCAATATTTTTTAACAAAAGCAAAAGTGAAACCATCGGGCCCGGGGGCTTTGTCACTACCACACTCCCAGACAGCTATTTTAAGTTCTTCCATAGAAATATGATCTTCTAAGAGGTCTCGATCGAGGTCATTGAGCCTTTTAGAAGTGATAGTCGATGGAAATTCGACTGAAGAAACGTTGGCTTGGAACTTTTGTTTGAAAAAGCTGAGAAAAATTTCTTTGATGTGTTGCGGATCAGTTACTCAAATACCCTCATGCATAATGCCTTTGATAGAGTTATTTCTTCGTTTTTGATTGATCAACTTATGAAAAAACTTGGAATTTTCATCGCCTTCTACGTCCCATTTAATGCAGGCCTTTTGAATCGAATCCATAGCCTCTAAATTGTCAAGCTTATCAATCTCTTGAAGAAGTTTCAGCCGATGGTCTCGATCCTCAAAAGTAGCATTTCCAGTCTCAATCTTGGCGTCTAGAGACTGTAAATTCTTTATAGCATTAAGTTTGAAAGAACTTTCTTTGCTACTGATATTAATGTGCCACGTCTTTATTTTTTGTTTCAAAGCTTTAAGCTTTACATGAGAAGCTAATGGACAGAGGTTGTGTAACTCAGATCTGATGAGGTCATCGAAGCCTTCACGGTTGAACCATGAGTGATAAATTTTGAATGGAGTCGGGCCGAAATCAAGTTTGTTGCAATGAAACAAAATGGGATTGTGGTCGGACCACAGACGATCAAGAGCCGTAATACAAATATCAGGAGACAAGTTGACAACTTCTTCGGATATAAGAAAACGGTCCAATTTGCTAAGCTTCGTACCCTGCTTATTCATCCATGTAAACGAGTATCCTCCCATAGGAAGATCAATAAGGTTAGCATTAGAGATGAAAGAATTAAATACTTCGGCTTCACTTCGAGAAAAAACAGAACCACAACGCTCTTGAGCGCTTCTAACTTCGTTCATATCACCAAAAAGAATGTATTTGCCCCTGTTAGAATGCATAAAGGTATTAATACGATTCCATAGCATCGACTTGGCCAAAGGATCTTGGGGACCGTATATATTGACCATGAAACAATCGCCAATCGTGTTCTTCCATTTTCCTTTGACTATAATGAAAGCTTCGTCACACCAGAAATCTTCTTTTACGAAGTTATTAGGATCCCACATAGAAACTAAACCGCCCGATCTACCACGAGCCAAGCTGCAAACGTAATCAAAAGAGTAGTTTCCCCACATGGATTTAAGACGAAAAAGTTCTAATCTAGTCATCTTAGTTTCTTGAACCCCTAAAAACTGAACATTATGTTTGAAACACATATCTTTAATCCATACTCTTTTCCTCCTTTTCCCCGTGCCACATATGTTTATAGATAACACATTCATTTATCAACTATATGAGCTCCTATTCCATTGATCATATGGTTTAGAGATTTACAGCAACCTCTAACATCAAGGCCTAATGAACCTCCAACTTCAATCAATCGTCCTTGTGGGTTACCAAAATCTGCATCCACTATCCAAAAGTAAATTATTTCAAAAAAAATCGATTTTCTTTTTTAGATTTTTTTTCCAATTTCTTTTTTTGAAATTCTTTTTTACGAATTTTTCTTTTCCAATTTTTTTTCCGAAAATTTTCTTTTCCAAATTTTTCTATTTCAATTCTTTTTGTCGGAAAACTTTTTTTGGGAATTTGCTTTTCGAATTATCCGTTTTTGAAATTCTTTTTCAATTTTTTTTCGGAATTTTTTTGTCGAAATTTTTTTTTTCTGAAATTTTTTTTAGAACTTTTTTTTTGGTCACATGTGAAAATGTATAAAATGAGATGAAAACGTATTAAAATGGATGAATAAAAATGGACGAAAACTCAAGAAATCATATTAAAAAGTATAAAAGTATATGATAACGGATAAAAATGCATGAAAACCTAAGAAAACGGACGAAAACGTATAAAAACGGAGGAAAACGTATAAAAATGGACCAAAACGTAGTAAAACGGATGAAAACGTAAGAAAACGGGCGAAAACGTATAAAAACGTAAGAAGTGGATCCACACAAAAAGTTTAGGGACGGTGGATGCAATTTTCGCTAAACCAGAGGTACCATTTACGTAATTTACCCTAGGGACGGTGGATGCAATTTTCGCAAATTCAGTGGGTAAAATGGTCAAAACAAGTTTTCACTACCCATAAAAAAAAAAAAAAAAAAAAAAAAAAAAAAAAAAAAAAAAAAAAAGTTCGCTACCCAAAAACAAATTATAACAAGTACAATACTTTTTAAAAACATTGTTCATATATTAAACATACATACTATTGGAGTATTGGTGTGCTATTGGTATAATATAGACAGAAAAACCCACCGATCTTCACCTTTTGGAGAATATAGACAGAAAAACATTTTGAACATTTAAAACTGTAGAAGTGTTTATATTGGTCATGGAGGACGTTTAATTATAGAAATGATCAAGTGAACACTTTAATGATTCGCCGGCATAAAGGTTTTTGGGATTGCTTATATTTTCTGTTTGTGATTCTGCTTAAAAATAAGCACTTATAAAATAAGTACTTTTACAACTAGCGTTTGAAATTACTTGTTGCAAATTAAAAATTAAAAAAAAAAAAAAAAGGCATTGATATTTGTAAAATAATTATTTTAATATAAATTATCAATTAATTTCACTTGTAAAAGGTTTTAAGTCAAATATGAAAGTGAAAAATAATTTTAGTTTGATATCAATAAACAATACGAAATAAGCAGCTTTTAACCTTTTTTTATGAAAAACTATTTTACTGCTTATAAAAAAGCAAAAAAGAAGAAAAAGATAAAGCAATCCCAAACGCCTTCTAAATTACAATCTAACTGATCCTGTAACTTAAATTGGGCTATTGCCCATCAATTTGGGCCTAGCTAAGTTATGGCCTTTTGCTTTGATTACTCAAACATTGCTTCTAAAATTTCTTTTGCATGAAAACTTATAAGTTATAAGAAATGTGTATAGACCTTATTCGACAATACATAATGTTAACGTATACTAGATATTTAATTTGATTGTGATGAGATAAAACTCTACAAAACACTTAGCTAGTTGTAACGGTAGTCGACATATGCATGAAAACTTCGTCTGTAAATAGAATTTTAATCCGTTATTCTTTAACTTTGAGTTGTAAACTAATCACTAACTTAAAAAGGCTAGAAGTAGCAAGAACATATCGTTTAAAAAAGATCATGTGACGAAATTAATCATATGCTCGCTAAGTCACTTGCAACACTGAAAGCCACATCATGCATACGCTGGACTATTGAAGTTTATCGATCAGTCCCCAAACGAAAGTTAAAACACCCATAACTTTTAAGTTTTTTTTTTGGCAAAGTTTGTCCATCCAAACAAACCCAGTCGGATTCGACTGTTTTATCTTTGGTCCCATTTTTAATTATCTTTAAATTAAGTAATTAACATAGGATGATTTTGTGGCATGTGAGAACAAGGGGCTACTTTGGCATGTATTAAAGGGTGTGGGCTATCTCTATGAAAATGTTGATTGAAGGATGAATCAAGTGTTGAACTTTATGGAGACATTTGTGTGTGACCCATCCATGTGTGCACATGCACCCCTTATCACCCTTATTCTCAAAAACCATTACAATTTGATCATCATAACTCACTCTTTTCCTACTTTAGCTTCTTTCAAATCATAAAAGAAAACCGTTTATACAAATGAAAATTTATCGACTTATTTGTCACGACACACCGAGAGAAGAATCCTAAGCATATGTATGGTTCAAACTTTAGATCGATAACCGACATCAACAAGTGAATAATTTTGTTTCTACGTCGTTATCTGAATTTCGATACTTTTATGTGGTTAGCAACTATAGAAATTTCTAAAAAAATTAAACTAGCTAATACTATATCATGGTAGCATGTGTCAAGGACTCAAGGGTGCACAAGCTTGGTTTGCTTCCCACATTCTCATATAACATGCTCATTCCACAACTTGTGCAACTCTGTCTCCCTTTACTTTATGATATTGCCACCTAAGATATGTGATGAAAATGATACTTTGTTCGTTAATGTTATTTAATATTTTTGTATTATTTTATTTGATAGAATACAATAATTATATATAATTTCAAACATACAACCTAGACCTGCTAAAAACAAATACGGAGTATTACCTAGACATTAAAATACACGGTACATGAAAACGTTTGTAAGATAGAATTATGGGTATTTTCTTATCTTGGAGATGTTCTTTTAAGCACAATGAAGGTGCAATGTAGGATTGAGATCTTTATATTTTCAAATCTCTCATGTTAGCATATTATGAGAGGGAACAATTTAGTGGATCTCAAATCTCTCATGTTAACATATTATGAGAGGGAACAATTTAGTTTTATTTGATTGGTTACAAGAAAAAATATGAGAAAAAAGAATATCCTCATCCAAGTAAAAAATAGTTATGAATTGTTTCCTTTTTAGTTTTAAGGAATCAAGGCAAAGCTTACACACATTTAAAATTTGATTTAAAATCATTTGAGGACAAAAGATTATTTACATATCAAGGGATCAATCTTCATTATCCATTTTTATTTGATCTAATGGATGAGATTAATCCCAACAATTTAAAAAACCCACTTTCATCATCTTTTTTCAAATATTAATAACTTTCAAACAGTTAATTGTTAAGCGAAAAAAAAATCATTGCGACGAGCATATTTAATTATCTTTCTATAGATAGGCACTTTGATATACTTTCGACAAAATAAAAATTCGTATTTTTCACGTTTTTTTTTTAAGTTTCTTCGTTTTTTTACGTTACTGAAATTTGTATTAGTGTTATATCATATATGATATATAATATCACATGTGATATTAGTGTAATATCACATGTGATACTAGTTATAATACCCGTGCACGCACGGGGTTTTGACAAAAAAATTTTATTTTGTATTAATACTGAATATTTTGTATTTAAAGGTAATTACATATAATTATATACTTATGCACGAGTTTTCCATTATATATTAATATCCATTAGAATTTGTTAAAATAAAATTTTGTAAAAATTTTTCTTAGATAACTCAAGATTTAACTATATTTAGCAGACATATATGTTGATGTTGCAATTTAAATTTCACTATTGATATTATGTTGTACACAAACTGCGAGTTTAGTAACACGTAATTAGCGTCGATGAAGTTAAAATATATTCCTTAAAGTTTTAAAAAAATGTTTTTCTACATATCCTTATATAAATAAATAAGAATTACATGATTCGTTGTTATAAGTACAATCACTTATATTTTTTTCATACTCCGTATTACAGTAACCCGTACTTACAATTTGATAGTTATATTTTCGTTTTCAAAAATTTAACCGTATTTAATATTCAAATTCGTGTCCACATAATCATACTTTTAAAATAAAATAAATGAGTCCTTACTGAGCTTACATAGTAAAAGAAATATTTTGATATTTATAACCTATGCATATTTATATGTTGTAATTTTAAAACAACATATATATTGTATTTTTAATATATAAAGTTTCTAAAGTTATTATAAAACATGAAAACTTATAATATTACACTTAACCTTATATAATTTTTAAAAATTCAACCACTAAAGTTTTATTAATTACCTCCTATTTTTTTAAGTTTTTGGTTTTACAAATATTTTTATAAGTATAATCGCGTATATTTATTTTTATATTAAAGTAACCCGTGCTTACAATTTGATAATTATATTCTCGTTTTCAGTAATTTAGCCGTATTTAAAATGTAAACTCGTGTCCACATAAGTTAAACTTTTAAAAATGAAATAAGTGGGTCCTTATTGAACGTAAAAAGTAAAAAAATTGATACTTATAATCTTATGCAAATTTATATGTTGTTATTTTAAAACAACATATACATTGTATTTTTTAAGATATAAAGTATAAAGGGTATAAAGTATAAGGGTGTATTTGTTTATAATCCAAAGTTATTAAAAAAACATGGAGGCTTATAATATTACACTTAACTCTATATAATTTTTAAAAATTCAACCACTAAAGTTTTATTAATTACCTCATCTTTTTTTAAGTTTTTGTTTTCACAAATTTGACACCTATATTTTTATGTGTTTTTTCTATCAACCAAAATTTTTCACCAAATTTATTAAAGTTTGACCAAAATCAATTTAATTTTGACTTTTATTAATCAATCACATCAAACGATTTTGCTTACGTGGCGAAATCGAGCTCTCATATTGGCCCAATTGTTTTTTCAATAAGAATGAATTCTCTCCGATGACCAGACACGACCAAGTTGCCACAGTCGATGACCAAGTTTAAAAAAAAAAGATTGAAAGGAAAGTGTGTGTAAATATTGGTTGAAAAAACAACCGATTTTTGTTTTTGGGTTGCCTCGACCGATCCTCGACCTACACCTCACATTGGTCATTTCAAAGTTATTTTGTCGAGAAAGCTGATGTGGCACCCGGTGACCTGGGTCACGACTGTGTCCAGCTTTAAAGGTTGACCAAAATCAATTTAATTTTTACTTTTATTAACCAATCACATCTCACGATTTTGCTTACGTGTGTGCCCCAATAGGCTCACGTATTTCTAACCGTATAACATGCATATCCGACTCACATATTCGAACATTCCTACCATAAAATTCCCTATATAGGCACTAAAACACATATTTGGTACATTAAAATACATTCATGTATTATCTAAATCAGCAACTCAACTTAATTATACATTCATACCTTGAGCAGGCATATAAAATCCTTCCACGACAATCATGTGTTGATACTTAATCCTCTTCTAAAAAACCTACACAAAAAAATTGCATTACACTTTAGTATATGCGATAAGATCATAAAACTGCAAAAACCACTAACATGTTGCATTATAGTGAGGATAACAACAAAGTTAGTCATAACATAAAATAAGAAAACTTCGGATTAGAACAAAAGGGGTGTTTGGTATGCTTATTAAATGTGCTTATTGGCTTATTCAATTACCATAACACAATAAGTTTATGATAAAGCTATAAGCTTTTTTGAGAAGCTTAGTAAAAAAAACCCTAACTCACAACTAATTATATCATAGCTTAGTGTGTTTATAGTAAAAACACAAATATTAAGCGTAGAACTTTTCAATAAAACATTAGGAAAAAAAAAAAAAAAAAAAAAAAAAAAAAAAGTTACTAAAAGTTGGTGTGTATAACAAAAAAGTTAAACCATAAAAAAAGTTACTAAAACTATCAGCTAGATAAGGCATAAGCCAAAGTTCTGTTGAAGTCTCTTTCGGATTCTATTCAGAAGCAAAAAGAGGTTAACACATAAATCATAAGTATAGAAGAATGGTTGTATCTCACATCCGTGATTACCAACTCAATAAAAATTATCGCAGTAAAGTAACGTAATAAACTGATTAAAAACTTTATATTCTTGCTTAATAATTATCATGTACATACTTTTATTTCTTTACAACGGCCAACTATTACGTTTTTTTTTTTTTTTTTTATGAAACACCACGTCAATAAATAAAGTTAGGTTATCACCTACGTAGTTTTTTCTTTTTTTTTTCCTTTTTTTTTTTTGGATTTAAGAGGTGATTGTTATGAAATAAGGATTGTGATGCGTGCATTTTTTTTATAATTTAAGGAAAAAACCTTCTAAATTAACCAATATATGACTATCTAACCCATGTATTTGTTTGTTTTTTTAATAATTAGCTTTGTAAACCATTTTTAACTGACATACATGTTTAGGTTGAGGCTGATGTTGATGTTTAACTTTAACTATTGATATCATGTTGTACAAAATGTGCGAGTTTAGTAGCACATAATGAGCGTTGATGAAGTTAAAATATGCTCCGTAAAGTTTTTAAAATGTTTTTATGGATATCCATATATAAATTTTAAATAATAATTCACGAGTCGTTGTTATAAGTAGAATCGCGTATATTTATTTTCATATCACAGTAACTCGTGCTTACTATTTGATATTTATATTCCCGTTACTAATATTATAAAGTATAGGGGGTATAAAGTGTAAGGGGTTATTTGTTTTTTTTTCTAAAGTTATTAAAAAACATGGAAACTTGTAATTTTACACTTAGCTCTATATAATTTATTTAAAATTCAACCACTAAAGTTTTATTAATTACTCTCTCTTTTTTTAAGTTTATGTTTTGATAAATTTAACACCTATATTCTTATGCATTTTTTTTCTTAACCAAATTTCTCCACCGAAATTATTAAGTTTGACCAAAACCAATTTAATTTTGACTTTCTATTGACCAATCATATTGCTCGATTTTGCCTACGTGGCAAATTCGAGCTCTCCTATTGGTTTAATTTTTTTTCAATAAGAAGGGTTTTGCAAAAACACTTCGAAATGATTTAATTCTTTTATTATATAAAAGATTAGTGTAAAATCACATGTGATATTAGTGTAAAATCACATATGATATACATATCATATCACATGTGATATCACATATCATATATGATTTAACACTAATATCACATGTGATATTTAAATTAGTGTTTAATCATATATGATTTATTTCATGCAAATTTCAAGTAATGTAAAAAAAACGAAGAGACGTGAAAAAAACGATTTTTTTTCCTTTTTTCGAAAGTATATTAAAGTGTCCGTCTATAGAAAGATAATTAAATGCTCTTCGCGACGGTGTAATATTTTCACTTAACGATTAACGGTTTAAGAGATATTTAAATTATAAAAAGTATGTGAAATAATAAAATGTTTTTAATCTCCGCCATTGATTTCTTTTTAAATGAATGGTGAAGATGAGTCCCTTGGTATGTAAGAAAATTTTGATATGTAAAATAACTCTCCTCTTAAAATTAACTGCCTGGATACAGAATTTTTATAGTTTATTTTTAGGGTTAGAGTCAATTGCATATACCCACTAAAACTTGCATATTTGCATATATACCTAAAACATGCTTGAGTTGCATTATACATCATGCATTAAAAACTTATATTATGAGAACATATGCAAATTTTTAAGTTTTAGTGGGTATATATGTAATTCCCCCTTAAGGTTAATATATAAATATGGTGTTAAACTTTTCAAACAAATGCGCTTATAAGTAATGAATTTTCATTTTATTCATTTATGTTACTGAACTTATGAAACATTACATTTTGTGGTTACCGAATTTATAAAAGTATAAGTAAACATCACCGAACTTTTCAAAATACGAAATTTATGTTAATTAACTATCAAAAAATATACGCTCAGTAACCCTTAAAATATGGAAAGTAATTTAATATTAAGTTCAAATTAACAAAATGAAAGTTCGATACTTTAGGCGCGTTTTTTTATAAAACTTAGTGGCATGTTTGTATATTAACCCTTTATTTTTAAGGTGATGTTACATCTTTTTAAAAACATTTCTAATTATCATCTTGAATGTATGTAGCTTCTTTTTATTTGTCGGAAAAAATGTCTGCTTTTTTATAGTCCAATCAGAAACAAGCATGTGGCATTAGAAATTATGAACATTTTTAGGAGCATAAATCATTTCCCTCCTTGCTAATATGATATATATATGAGTGTGAGTCACATATAGGGTGGAAATGAGCTAAGCTTGATTGTGAATGAGCTCAAGCTCGTTTACAGTTATAAAGCTTGAAATCAACTCGAGCTTATTTTAGGATTTTTACTCTTAAATCAAGTCGGCTCGTGACAAATTTTACAAGATCGGACTCGACTTATTTTCATGACGAGTTAAACGAAACAAAGCTTGAATCAAACTTGGATTGTTAAGCACACTTGGCTCCAACTCGTTTATTTATCTTGAGCTCGTTATTACATAGTTATATGGATAGACAGTTTATATAAATATATATATTCTAAGGTTTGTTTAGCCTTTCGACCGTAATCGATCTTTGTAAATGAAGCTCAGACTCGTGCTTGATTATTGATTGAGCCCCAGCTTAGGCTCAAGCTGGTTTAAGCATGAGACATTTTGATTTTTGACCGATATGTTCGGACTTTTTCAATAGCAGCTTGACTTGTTTCCAATCTAACGTTTTTTAGTTTTCCTATGTTTTTATATTTCGTAATTTTTTTAATTTTTGTATTGTTTTTTAAATTTCGTCTGCTATTTTTATTTACGTATTGTACTTTGTATTTTTATTTAAATGAATGAAAAATTAGTGTCTTTTAATTATTATTGATGTTTTTCAATAAAAAAAAAAAAAAAAAAAGCGTTCGGTCACAAGTGCGATCCTCTTACTACAAGTATTTGGTCTGTGTTTGATGTAGGAGAGAGAAAGGTGATTTGGCATTAATGTGGTAGTGTTATTTAGTCTCTTGTTGCGGTCTTGTTACTAGTAGTCTAAGTGGATGTTGAACTTCAGTTGTAACGTGAACAACGAAGTTAGTATTTAGATAGCTTTTAAACTGCCACAACTAGATATTAAGTAGAGGTGGCAAAACAGGTGGGCCGGGCGGGCACGGGCCAAGGCCTGAAAGGGACGGGCTTAAACGAGAGCGGGTTTAAACGGGCACGGGTTAAACGGACTCATGTTATACAAATCACTTTAGAAAAGACCCAAAACGACAAAATAAAATCCTTAAACGTAACATATCATTTATATTTTAAAATTAAAGTTTTTCCTTAAAAACAATTGTAATATTCTCTAATTGAGAGAAAATATGTGCCCATTAATGATCATTAACTTTTAAATAAGCCAAACATGCTTATTTTTTTCCAAAAAATATATGGTTAAATGTACCCAAGTCTTTTAAATTAGCCCAAATTAGTTCAATTTTTTTTAAACACAATTTACCACACCTAATATTCAGATTAAGAATCAAAAGTACAAAGAGATTTATTTATATTTGTTTACATTTAGTTAACCCTCAATAAAAACAGAAGTCACACAAAACCCCTTTCACAAGTTCTTACTACCACCATCTCATAGATAAAGCCAAACATAAAAAGTATGTCCCCTAATTGGGGTCAATCAATATTTTAACTAATTTAATATGGACATGAAAAGGCCATAAATTAAAAAATGATTTAATATTGCATATGGTTTTATAAATAAAGCCCACATTATGTTGAATTAAGTTAAATGATTTAAAATCAAATCAAATCAAATCCTAATTTGGAAAATCCAAGTACCACTTCTTGGATTTTAGGATAAGCCGTTGATTGCGGGGGCTGATCCCCACTTATGCAATAAATGAAAGTATGAAACACACCAATATTTCAAACCTCGCTTCTTTATTTATTACTTCAATTTAATTTAATCCTTTATTTCTTTTCACTTTTATAGTCCAAGTAACATGCACATCTTTTTATCTCTTCTATGGAATTGTGCAACTTATGGTCCTAAATATCACAATGGTAAATAAAGTCATATGTACAAGTACAAAAGATTTTGCCTTCATATATTTAAGTGAAAGTAACATGAGTTGAAAACGAAAAGTAAATGTACATTATTTTTTTAAGTGAAAGCAACATGAGTTGAAAACGAAAAGAAAGTGTACATTATTTTTTAAAACGTTGAGGCCAAAGAACAATATGAAGTAGAACAGTTTCAGCCTAACTCAATGACTCGCTTAAAAAGGTGTTCGTCGATTTTGTGATGCATACAACATACTATTTCTCTAATACCTGTTAGTGGATTAGTGGATTAGTATTTAGAGTTAGCATATTTTGTATTAGGCCAAACCCCATTTGAGCATTTAACATAATTTATAATGTACTCAAACTCATTATTCAATCATGAGAATTAGACAAGTTTACATGCTATTAGAGAATTACCGAGTTATATTACAGAAAGCAGACTTCAAATTTACTAATTATGTTGTTTCCTATTTATTTTAATTTTTTTTCTTGCATCAAGTATCTATATATTGAAATGAGTTTACGGGCGTATTTAACATGTTAAGTAAAGAGTGAAATTAGTTATGTTTAACATTCAGTAGTTTTTTTTTTTTTTTTTTTTTTTTTTTTTTTTTCTTAATGTAGAGAGTGATCATTGACAACAGAAATATCGAAATTCAATAATTGTATTTCAAAGTCTCGAAGTCTTTTATCTCTACCTATAATTTCCTTAGGTTTAGTATCTAACAAATATCAAAATGCTCCTTGTATATTTTGTAATATTGAACACTGCAAACTTGAAAATCTATTTTCTGGTGAATCTAATACATAAGAGTGATCGATGAAGATACATAATTTATATACCGGGGTAAGCCTTTATCAGAAAAGATACATTATTCATATGCTAATCTATACATCTCCGGGCACTCGTCATATACATTTTTCTCTCTCAACTTTTGCGTTTGAATATGTCTCCTCGTCTTGTTTTTAAGCATTCAAGTTAATCATGAGAATCATGTATTTAATCTTAATAAAATTTGATTATCAAGCCTAATATCCATGAAGCATTACATTGCAATATATATAGATCTTCTTTTCACATAGATGTCACTTCGGACCAAAACAACATTGTAACATGGACAGTAGGCTTATGGAGACAATATTATCTCAAGAACCGTAGCATAAGGCTTTTAAAGTCTCCATGTGAAGTTCCATGTGAGGGGTACAAGTTAAGACTTGTTTTGGCAAAGCCTTTATATGAAAATCCTTCCCAATTGGGACCCACATTTACCATAATTATTTTTGTTTTTAACCTTCAAACGATAAATTTAATGTAACATGTAGATGTAGTTGTCTTCTTTCGGAAATAAAATAACCAACAACTTGAAACTATGTTTTAACAAGATAATAAGCTTTTTTTATGGTCATAGCCTTCCAATCTACACACATTTAGGCATTTAGCTAGTTACATGGGGTGTTTGTTTAAGCTTATTTGTGGCTTGTGAGCTTCTTTGGTTTTTTTTATATTTCATAAGGCAATTTTTTGTTTTTGTTTTTTTTTTTTTTTTTTATCTTTTTTCTTTTTTTTAAAGAATTATGAGCTTATATAAGTTTATTAAAATATACTGTAATAAACATATATATGCCTTTAAGTCTCACAATAAGACAAAAAATTAGAGCTTATAATATATAAGTCGAAATCAAATAAACACGTGAGTCTACATATAAGATTAATCAAACACCCTAATAGTATCCTGTTTTAAAACTTATCTTTATAGCAATA
Source organism: Chrysanthemum seticuspe (assembly GCA_019973895.1). Classification (NCBI taxonomy): domain Eukaryota; kingdom Viridiplantae; phylum Streptophyta; class Magnoliopsida; order Asterales; family Asteraceae; genus Chrysanthemum; species Chrysanthemum seticuspe. Next base: position 46,774,083 of record BPTQ01000005.1, read on the forward strand.
AAATTCTGTATACAATGTTTGAAATTGTTAATAATCCTTATAACGAATTAATAAAAAGTTGCAACAATATCAGTCAATTTTATAATTGTTAAAAAAACATTTCAATGTACTATACTAAAATTATTTATACTTACCTTGTGGTTCAGTGGGAAACATGTATGGCATAATATATGATTTATTATTGCAGATATTCGCTCCATATTTATGAATTAAGTAAATATAATATGCTATGCCTCAAATTAAATAGCTTATAAATTACTAGCATGGTACCTGCGCAAAGCAGCGGATTCGGAGGCTAATTATGTTTAACGATTTTTTGATTTTACGTTTTTTTGCTGAATATTGTTTAACGATTTATATATACAAATTCAAAAAGTTAGTAATTTAAACTTTAAACATATTAAATTCATTATATAAGTTATATTTTATTATTGTAACTTTCATTCAATTTAATGTCATAATTTAATGTGCAATTAGTGTTTTTTTTTAAATTTTAATTTAATAAATAACTAATAATAGCAAGTGTGTAAGCTTATAATTTTTAAGACTTCTAAAAATAAAAATCCTAAATGCTTTATATATAGTAAGGATAACTAATAATAGCAAGTGTGTAAGCTTATAATTTTTAAGACTTCTAAAAATAAAAATCCTAAATGCTTTATATATAGTAAGGATAGTGACTTTTTTTACACAACAAGTTAAAGGAATATGAATGCAATTTAAAGAGATTAAAAATTAAGTGAATTTCATAAAGTGTGTTTTATATTTAAAAATTAAGTGAATTTCATAAAGTGTGTTTTATTTTTTGAATAGCTTATTTTCCCGCTATGCACACATATGCTTGATAAACCTACATTAAAAAAAACTAGTAGTATGTACCTCCTAAAATGATTATAATGCGTCTTTTTTTCCTTTTTTTTATAAATTTTGTTTTTATTATAAAACGGCGACACATAAAGTACGGAACATATAATATAAAGCTTGATAAGTCGAAAGTAGTAAACACAAAAAATACGGAGCAGAAACCTTAAAAAAATGTTTGTCCTATTGAAAAATTGAGTAAAATTATCAAAAAAAATTCAAAACATAAAATATAAAGTTGACAAATAACACTACCCTTAAGATAAAATGGCAGCGTAACATCTGCATGGGTGCCATATAATCAAACTTAGTCACATAAATACCAGAGTAAATTGATTTTGTGAAATGAATGTGTTTGAAAAAAGAACGAACTAAAAGGATAGAAAAATAAAAGCAAATATCACGTTTTAGGTGCAAAACATTTGAAATCTTTTTGTAACACCTAATCAGTTTTGAGTTGGGATATCGATCCAAAATAAAAAGCAAAGTTCACGTTTTAGATCCAAAATATCGATCTTTAAAGCTCCCAATGTGATTCTAAAACAATTAGAATCCATAAGAAGGCGCTTTTAAGAGGCTTTAAAGATGAGACAAACGGAATTTCATGGGTTAAGTGAGATAGTGTCCTCCAAAGTATTAAGTCGGGAGGTTTGGTTATTGGTAGTCTCAAAGCTAAAAACTTGGGACTTCTTGAAAAATGGTAGTGGAGATTCTTATATGAGAAGAATGCACTTTGGTGCAAAGTTATTTCAGCGTTTTATGGCATGGATGGCGGTTTCAATTCTAGAATTGGTTCAGGTCTACACAAAAGTGTATATGAAAATGTTATTAGTTCTGGTCATTCTATTGATACTATTGGTGTCCCTTTCCGACTTTCCTTTTTAAGAGATGTGAAAAGTGGAGGTAAAACTTCTTTTTGGAATGATATTTGGGCATACTCTGGTCAAACAATAAGTTCTTGTTTCCCCCGCGTTTATGCCCTTGAACATAATAAACATTGTCGTGTAAATGAGAGATGGGCTGTGATGAATGGTATTTGGGGTGGAAATTGGGAGTGGTATGCGAGCCCACGTGGTAGGACTTTAGATGAAGTCAGTGAGCTATCTTGTTTCATTGGGAATCTTGTTCTTTCTTCCAAAAAACAAGATGGTTAGAGATGGAAATTTAACCCGAATGGTAAATTCACTGTTAGTAACCTATCTAAGCTTACTGATGTTGCTATTCTAGGCTCCAATGTTATGTCATGTAAGGTAGTTGGAACAAGTTTGTCCTTATAAAAGTGAATATTTGCAATTGGAGAGCGGTGAATGATAAGTTTCCAAACCGTGTTAATTTGATTCCCAGGGGATTACCCATTTCATCGTCTCTTTGTCCTTTTTGTGGCCTTGAGGAGGAATCTATACATCACAACATCTTATATTTTTCGGCTCTCTCTCAGATATGGAGTAAATTTTAAAACTGGTAGCCTATTAAATCACCATCCTAATGCGTCGTCAATATTAAGCCTGTTGGAATTTTCACCTCCTATCTTAAAGAATCATTGTAAAATCTACCAAGCTTCAATATACAAATCTTTATTAGGGATATTTGGTCATGGCGTAATAGATTCGTTCACGCGGATCTGGTATCTCTAAGAGCGGTCCGTAATGAAGACATCTTTACTCATGCCCATCTTCTTTCATCGATTTGGATTTCCAATAGAGGAATTAAGAGTTCCATCGATTAGATCACTTAGAAGTCAAGCTCGTTTTCTATCTTATTGCCATTGATGTAGCTCGGTAGTTTTTTTTGGGTTCTTTGAGATAGTTTTTGTTTTAGCTTGTAACCTTTCCTTTTGCAGATTTTCTTATTGCATATTTGCTTTTCTATGATTTTCTTACTCTTTTGTGAGGCTATTAGCTATAAAAGCTTGGCTGTTAATAATAATAATAATAATAATAAAAACTAATCAGTTTTGACATATTCAAAGGTAAATGATGCCCAAAATTAACAAAACACCTTTACCAATAACAATAAAATTACCGCAACATTGAACATGTATGACTCGACCGAGTGACCTCAATACGCATCAATTGGACTAATTGCTCGCATACTTTTTATTTTTTTTAGAAAAAGCAATAAGCACTTAATAGTAGCGCTTTAAAACTATTTACAAGAAAATGATAAACGCATATAACTATTACAATTATGTTTAAACTTTAAAGCAACTCATGTATATTTAAACTTTAAACCGACTCATTGTGGTTAATTATCATCAAGCTAATTGAGATAGTTAACTGTCAGTGGGATCATTATTTAGTATACAGTTTAGTTTATATTGGGTTAAGCCCGTTTATTTATTATTATTTTTTTGTTTATATTGTCTATGAACATTATTTGTTTAATAGAAAACACATAATTGTTACATCAGCCTCATGTTTATCGGGACCCCCAACGTTTTGATCATGTGTGTCTTCTTTAGAGATCGTGATATGGTCTTAAACTGGCACCCATGTTTGGTTTTAGCAGTTTGCGAGTTATGCTACCCGTATTGGTTTTAGTCATATCATATGTGATTCTTCTTTGTTCATCTATAAGCAGACACATATGTTGTTTATTTAATCTTTTATGTGGATGGTATTCTGGTGACTGCTTCATCTAAAACATATCTAGAAAGTATTATTGCTTCTTTACATCAGGATTTTTCCATTACGGATCTTGGTCCGTTGAAGTATTTCATGGGCATCTCTGTTACTCGTACTGTCAAAGGGATGTTTCTTTGCCAGAAAAGGTATGCAGCGGAGATACTTGAGCGTGTTGGTATGTGCAATTGTCATTCTTATAGGACCTGTTGATACGAAGTCCAAGTTAGGGGCTGATGCTCCTCGGTTTCAGATCTAACACTCAATAGGAGCCTTTTTAGGGCTCTTAATATCTTACGTTTACTAGACTTGATTTATCTTATGTTGTTCAACAGATTTACCTTTATATGTTGATCCTCGAGAGCCTCACCTTGCCGCACTTGGGAGGATTTTACACGATGTTAGCGGTACTTGAGATTATGATCTTCAACTTTATTCTTCCTCGATTATTCTAATGATGATTGGGCTGGATGCCCAACCACTTGTCATTATATTCCAGGTTATTGTGTTTTCCTTGGAAACAATTTACTCTCTTGGTCTTCTAAGCAACAATATATTTTGTCTCGATCTTGTGCTGAGACTGAGTACCGTAGTGTTGCTAATTCAGTGACTGGGATTTCTTGGTTACATAATCTTCTTCGCGAGCTTCACTCTTCTAATCCCGAAGAGCATCAGCGTACGAAGTATATCGAGATTGACATTCAATTTGTTCGAGATAAGGTTACTACTGGACATGTTCAAGTTTTGCATGCATGTTCCCTCACATTATCAGTATGGCGATACTTTCACGAAGGGTCTTCTCTCTGTTTTATTGCTTTATTTGACGATTTTCGCGCCAGCTTGAGTATTTAGCCTTTTTTCTGCTCCAACAGCGGGGGTTGTTAATGGATCATTTTTTAGTATCTAGTATTCTAGTTTAGTTTGTATTAGACTAAGTATGTTTATTCATTATTCTTGTGTTTATACTGTTTGAGAACTTTATTTTGTTTATGAGAAAATACAAAGTTTGACATTTACATTATAATTAAAAAAAAATAATAATAAAAAAAACTCTTGCCTCCATCCAATGTTTTCAAACCCGGGTCGACCCGGCCGGTTCAACCGGTCGGACCGGTACCCGGGCACTAAAACGGGTCAAAAAAACCCGGTTTTCTAAAACCGGGTCAACTGGTTAGACCCGCCGGGTTTTGAGTGACCCGGGTCAACCCGGGTCATGAAACCCGGCCGAGTTTCGTTTTTTTTTTTTTTTTTTTAAATATTTTTTATATTTTTTCAAAATTTTTTTATGAAAACCGGGTTGACCCGGTTAGACCCGGCGGTCGAACCGGTTGACCCGGTGATCAAACCGGTTGACCCGGTCGGAAAAAATAAAATAATAAAAAATGAAAAACCGGTTGACCCGGCGGTCGAACCGGTGCCCGGTGACTCGACCGGGTCGACTAAAAAACCGGTTTTTAAAACCTTGCCTCCATCTTATTTAGCTTGTTAAATAGAACATTAAAAATTACATGTATCAAATTTTAAGAAAATTTAATTCACCAAATGATCCGTACCACAGTACGTCGCATACTGGTTTTCCATGAATTAAATGGCTAGCTACTAGAACTATTTACGGAACAAATAAAATTTAGAGTAAACTGCCCAATACAATGTGGTTTACAGTTTCTGAGACCTTACGTCCTTGTTAGAAACTATTGGATAGTTACATCATTCGTTAGCCAAACGTTAGCCATTCTACATCCTTGGTCACTAACTCTGTTAATTTTCTTCGTTAACTGCTAACACGAGTATAGAGGAGGGTTGTTTTGGTCTTTTTACTCATATAAGAGATTTATTTTGCAGTTTACTCTTTTACATATAAGAGAGATGTATTTTGCAATTTACTTTTATACTTTACTTTTTTTTTTAATTATTATTATTATTATTATTATTATTATTATTATTATTATTATTATTATTATTATTATTATTATTATTATTATTATTATTATTATTATTATTTTTTTTTTATTATTATTATTATTATTATTATTATTATTATTATTCACTCATATTTTATTTTCTAACGTTTTAATTCGTTTTCGTCCGTTTTTTTTATACATTTTCGCCTGTTTTTTCGTTTCGTCCATTTTTTTCCCGTTTTAGTCCGATTTTTTCCGTTTTCGGTCGTTTTTGTACGTTTTCATCAGTTTTTATATGCTTTCATGTGTTTTTCTTGTTTTTGCCCCTTTTTTTCCCCCGTTTTCTTGTGTTTTGTACGGGTTTTTTCCGTTTTTCATGTTTCTTATGTTTTTATACGTTTTTGTTTGTTTTTGTACTATTTCAACATATTGAAAAAAAAATCATAAAGAAAAAAATTTTGAAAAAATTTGAAAAAAAGATTTCCAAAAAAAAATTGAAATTTTTTCGCAAATTTGAAAAAAAAATCCAAAAAAATTTTGAAAAAAAAAATTCCAATTTTTTTTTTCGCAAATACCTTTTTTTTTATAAAAAAAAAGACTAAAATACACGGTTGGTCCCTAAAGTTGGCACGACGCATCGCGATGTGACAAAACTCGCCATTTTCATCGTCGGGGGTCCCTATTTTAAGGTTTATACTCGCTACAAGTCCTTTGACCATTTTGCCGTTAGTCAAAGACATCTTATGGCGTTAGATTAGTCTTTAGTCTAAGGGCATAATTGTCATTTCCACTTTTCAATTAAGCGTGCTTGATACACTTTTATGTGGGTGCTACAGTAACTAGGGCCTAATAAAAGCAACTTATATTCACCACTCATCCCTAAAGTCTCCTCTACCAAAAAAAATTATTATCCTGAATTTTTCCAATCTACTTGTAATAATGGTTCGTTGTGCTTGTGGTAGGCTGGCTGTAGTTAAAACTTGCTGGAATAATGTCAACGCTGGCAGGTGTTACTATGCATGTCCTGTTCAGGTTGGCTAGTCTTCTACATGATAATGCTTGTATTTTTTTAATTTAACATGTTTACTTAATAGTTTCATGTTGGAGTCAGCTTTTAAGTGTGTTCAAACGTTTGATTTCTGATTTTTTAGGGATCCAGGTGTCCCATAAATGGGTGGTTGGATCCACCACAGACCACTAGAGCAAGGGAGGTGTTCCTCTACTTGCAAAGGCATATCCACCGTAATGAGGCGACGTTGCAAGAATGCCAACAAGCCCTCATCAGCGAGACCATGGAGACTATAGACGCAGTCGCCAGGGCAAATGAGCTAGAGGCTACTCAAGCCGATACCCTAGCTGAACTCCTTCTTGAGAAGGAGAAACTCTGCTGACTGAGGAACTTCTGTGTTTTCTCCTGGATACTCATCATTGCCGTCTGTATATGGTTTATCTAGTGGGTTAGCAATGTCGGTGGTTTTTTGCCTTTTGAGTCGGTGGTATGTATGGTCTCTGTAAGTAGACTTCTGGCTATGGTTGACTTTTGAAAAGTCAAGTTTTGATGTACTTTGGTCCTTCTACAATATAAGTAGTTTTACTTTTATGCTTTAGTCCTTATGAGTGTTATGCCTTTAATACTTGCTCCTACCCTTTATAAATGATCAAACCCACATCCGTTGTCACACAATTATTATCCAATTCAAAGCATACCTTAGTAAAATGATCAAACTCATAACACAGCTACAAGTATCAAAAATGGATGAATGATGAGGGATGGATGAACAGACACCACTTTTGAGTATCAACATAAACTTGATATGGTGTTGTTCATCCATCTTTCATCATTCATTCCTGTTTGTTAACCGTATCCAACTCAAAACACAGATCCAAGTATCAAAGATGGATGAATGATCTGAGATGAATGAACAGACACCACTTTTGAGTATCAACATAAACTTGAGATGGTGTTGTTCATCCATCTTTGATCCTTCATTCTTATTTGTGATGATAGAATAATCGTATCCAACTCAAAACCCATATCCACGTTCAACATATCCAAGATTCATAGACGTATGAAGTCTCAAGGATGGGTGAACCGACACCATTTCTGAGTATCAACATAAACTTGATATGGTGTTGTTCATCCATCTTTGATCCTTCATTAGTGTTTGTGATAATAGAATAACAGTATCCAACTCAAAACACAGATGTATGAAGACTGTATAAAAACAATACAATAAAAACACAATTTAACCCATACACTAACATGACATGATTTCATACATAACGCAAATGGATATATTTCCAAATGCATAAAATTTTGTATCTACAAAGTTCAGAAACATACATTGTTTAAACACATCAAATATTGTTTAGGGGAATACATATTCGATGGATAACATTGGCTTTCATATGCTTAACTAGCATTTTTTTGTAGTGAAGAAAGCTTTGCTGCTATAATCTTGGTCTTACTCCAAAATTGTTTTGGAGACCCACCAGAAGCAGCATCAACTTAACTTTCAGATTGAGACTGGACCACACTTGGTTAATCATTACCTTCATAGTTGTCACCTGTAACCTTTGCCTTCTTCTTTGATGTAACTTTTGCCTGGGATGAACCTGTTTTTTGAGACTGTTGTGTAGTGCCTTGACTTCCTGTAACACCTCTTTGCCCAAGACATGTTTTCTTGTTGTGTCCAGCATTGCCACAAATACCACAAACCACACTCTTACTAGACTGTGACACGTTACTGGTTTTGTCACTATTATCATTTTCAGTAAAAGTCCTGGTTCTTTTCTTTCGTGGCCTACCTAATGGTTTATGATGTTTAGGTGGAAGAATGGTTGTAGGCACCTGTGACTTATACCAATGCTCATAACCATTTATTGGCTAGATGTGGTGTTTGTAAGTTTCTTCCCAAGTCTTAAGCAAGTAACATGGATGCACCCATGATTCAACAGATCCTATTTGCATTCCATTCAACCTCATACACTTTTTTTGCAGTTACAAAACTTTGACCACAGAAAAAAAAAAAAGATTTCGTCCTCTGTTTGTGCTGCCTCACTTAACTTTTGTTTTTTGTATGCCCTCAATTTGTTCCTCCTAATAACATAGTCATCCTCATTCTCAGAACCACTTGCAAAATCATTATCATCTAACATATCCAACTCATTTTTCTTTAAAAAATCATGTGGTAGCTGGCTGGTGGTACCTATAGATGGTAAATATGTAGTCTCGGTCACTTTGAACAAATTAACATTAAAATCAGGCTCCTCAAAAGTATTAGCCTCATCGACAACTGTGTTTCCATCACCATTGTTCTCAATATCATCATCGTCACTCATATAAGTGTCTGTCTCACTCATATTGTCATCACTTACAGCTTCATCAATTTCACTAACCTGCACAGATTTACCTTTTTGGATATGATCCACAGGATTACATGTTTCCTCTTCATGATGACCTAACTCTTGATCATTTTGAGATACCTCTTCAGGACTATCTATTTGGATATGCTCAACATGTTATCTATATGCTGGTTTACATCACCTACAACATCTTCAGTATGACAGACCTCTACAGATGGAAACAAGGGTTGTGTTTCTGGCATCTGACTATATTGTACCAAAGTATTGACTTCCAAGGGTTGATGTGTAACCTCACATATATCCTCTACCACAGACTTATTAACAATGTTTTCTAAGAACAATTTCTTTGAGCAATATGGAACAATAACAAGAGCTGCCTTTTTCTTTGTTGCATCCACATCATCAATAACTGTCCTAATTGACTTTGGTGACATTTGATCAACGTCCAATGTTGTCTACCATTTTCAACATAAACCTCTATCATCTTATGGTCATCAACAAGATCTTTCAATATTTCTAAATTAGCACTCTCACTTAAGCTATACAAACCATCATCTAAATTACTACCAGGCTTAACAAAGTAATAGTAATTTTTTGAACCGAGCTCATAACCCAATTCATACATAAGAACATCCAACTCTTCAACTGACAAACTATCAACATCAACCAAATCAACTAAACTTTCCATACCTCCAACGTATATTCTACCAGACCAGTATTTAAAGACGTCATTGTGATGAACCCTCATACTAAACATATTAGATCTACCACCTGAAAACATGTCAATATATGTTTAAAGCATTCTAAAAACTTAATTGGGAAACAATACATACCATAATTACAAATTCCAATGACTGTAATAAAAAAAAAACAGTACCGTATTTCTTCTTAGCAGAGTCGTATAGGACGGTATCATCAACTGGATAACCTGACTGTCTTCTTACTTTCCATAGTGTAAAGTCCATGTTTCAGTTTTATGATTGATAAACAGGGGTTTTGTGACTTTCAATTAGAGTTTGTGAATTCTGATAATTCTTGTAATGAAAGTTTTGGGACGAATGATAATACAGACTATGTGTTTATTGGGGCGGGAAGAGGGTTACATTACATGTGGCAATAATTAGGAAATTTTTAATTGAAATATGGAAATGACAAAAGTGCCCTTAGACTAAAGACAAATCTAACGCCATAAGATGTCCTTGACTAACGGCAAAATGGTCAAAGGACTTGTAGCGAGTATAAACCTTGAAATAGGGACCCCCGACGATGAAAAGGGCGAGTTTTGTCCCATCGCGATGCGTCGTGCCAACTATAGGGACCAACGGTGTATTTTAGTAAAAAAAAAAAGAAATTGGAATTCTTTTTTCTAAATTGGTTTTTTTCGAAATTCTTTTTACAAAAAAAAAATATTTATGAAAAAAAAATTGAATTTTTTTTTTCAAATTTTTTTCGGAAATTTTTTTTTTCTAATTTTTTTTTTAAATTTTTTTGGAATTTTTTTTTTGGAAAGTTTTTTTCAAATTTTTTTATAAAATTTTGAAATAGTACAAAAACAAACAAAAACGTAAGAAAAACAGACAAAATGTAAGAAAACGGAAAAAAATGTAAAAAAAACAAATAAAAACAGATGAAAACGGGCAAAAACGAATAAAAATAGAAAAAATGAATGAAAACGTTAGAAAATAAAATATGAGTGAATAATAATAATAATAATAATAATAATAATAATAATAATAATAATAATAATAATAATAATAATAATAATAATAATAATAATAATAATAATAATTAAAAAAAGTAAAGTATAAAAGTAAATTGCAAAATATATCCCTCTTATATGTAAAAGAGTAAAATGCAAAATACATCCCTTATATGAGTAAAAAGACCAAAACAACCCTCCTCTATACTCCCGTTAGCAGTTAACGAAGAAAACTAACAGAGTTAGTGACCAAGGATGTAGAATGGCTAACGTTTGGCTAACGAATGATGTAACTAGCCAATAGTTTCTGACAGGGATGTAAGGTCTTAGAAACTGTAAACCACGGGGATGTATTTTGCAGTTTTCTCTAAAATTTAATACGAAAACTTGAATGTGGCCATGTCTTTACTTATTTACCTACTAACTATTATCATATGTTCTGATAAAATTCTTATCATCTAGAAAGTAATGAGAGTTGAGTCGCGAGAATGAAAAGAATTTTAAAAGTATAAGATTTTTTCGAAATGCTAATAAGTATAAGATTTTTTCGAAATGCTAATATTCTTTTTGAAAGATTATAATTATAAATGATACTATAATAAACATTTGATTCGGTTTAAGTATAAATTAAGTTAGAGTTATAATTGCAACTTTTTGTTATTAGTAAATAGTTAAAAGGTACAAACCAACGTTGTTTATAAGGGTAACTAAACTTTCAAATATTTTGTATATTTCTTATGAACTACGGAGTAATATGTTACACTCATCAAAATTATTGTAATATTAGGCTTGTTTTAATCGTTTCTAAAACCTTTTAAAGGTTAACTTTCTGCAAGCAAAGAAATTATGTTGCTTCAGCATAAGCTAAAATTGGATTATAGCTATAACGAGTGTGGAAACCCGCGCGATGCAGCGGGATTGCTTTTGTAGACGTGAATTTGGATAGGGACTATTTTTGCCAAATTGCTATAAAGGACTTACTTTGCAGCGACACTTAAACCTTAGGGACTATTTTTGCCAACTTGGACTTACTTTGCAACGACACCTAAACCTCAAGGACTATTTTTGCCAACTTGCGAAAGTTAGCATTAAATGTGGGACACGTGGCATGTGAAGACTCATTCCCCGCCTTTTAGTTATATTAGGGCCCGTTTGGTTTGCATTAATGGAAATGAGACTATGACTTTCAAAGTCATAGTCCGTGTTTGTTTTGTTTTGTTTTGTGAGCCCGGTAATGAAATGGGTATATCATAGTTATAGATTCATTACACACCAATTTGGTGTCTATGAAATCCATTCCCGTGGACCCCTCTTTTTTCCACTACAAAATTAAAATATCTATACACTTTTTCATACCATATTTTATCAACCAAACATAAACAATCGTAATGATATACTTTTTCATACCCATTATCATTCCACCTCACTCCAAATCCGATGCCCATTGTCATTTCTGGCAACAAACCAAACGAGCCCTTAGATAATATTTTTGTTAATGAAAGATAGTTAAGGATAAAAGTTACTCATTTCGTTTCAAATTTATAGTCCACGTTTCTTTTTTGGATGTCCCAATTTAATAACTCGCTATTTAATACAAATATAGAAAGTTTGATCGAGTTTACCATATTACCTTTGCTTAAAATTATTATTACAAACTTTGAAAAAGAACTTAATTAATTATTTAAGGGTACAATTTTAATTTTACAAAAGGTAAGAGAGAAAAAATAATAATAATTATGTTTCTTACACATAGTCGCTATTTTGTTTTGTAAATATATGTAATTAGTGATCGATTTTGAGTTTGTGTGACTTTATATGTACATGTGTGGTCGATTAAGTACATAAGTTGTTTGTTATCAAATAAAGCTAGTTCAAGGCATGTGTGTCCTAAGAGTGCAAGGTGTGGGCTCGTCTTCACCCTTCGTCGTCCACCCTGGCACCTCGTCGTGCCTCGTTTTGACACCGGGGTGCCTCATCGTTGTTCGCCGTCGTTCACTTCATCGTGGTGACGACGAGAGAAATCACTGACACATATTTTTTTTCTTTTATCTTCTTTTTTCAATATATACATGTTAATATGCGTATGTGTTAAATTTTTATGTGTGTGTGTTAACGTGTGTGTGTGCGTAGACAAGATGAAGAAGAAGACCCACTTTACTATTTATTGTTATTTTTTTCTTTCTTTTGGGCTGGGTTGGACTAATATTGGGGTGGTAAAATGTGGTATGTTTTCATAATATTGGGTTGGACTAGTTGTTATTTTTTTTAAAAAATTTATAAAAATTGTTATTTATAACTTTTATAAAAAATGACTAGTAAAATGTTTTGGTTTCTTATTATTAGTATGTGTTGTATTTTTTAACCCGTGTCGTTTTTTTTTTTCTTTTTTTCGTATCGCTTTATCGTTTTTTTTTTTTTTTTTTTTTTTTTTTTTTATGTATTGTAGTTTTAATTTGAATGAAATAAATTTAATTTATTTGGAAATGAAAATTGAATAAAAAAAATAAAGTGGTAGTGGTGGGCCCCAAATGAAGAAGTTGAGGTTTGTTATGAGTGAGGAGGGGGTTTGTTGTGGTTTGTTGTGGGAAAATGGGATGCTGATGTGGCGCTGAGGTGGCGCGACGACGAAGTTTTACTTCGTTATGACACATTGCTCTCTAACTCCTATTGCTAAACTTGAAAACCTGAAATATATTTTATTACAAATTAAAATGAAAAAAACTTGTATTATATTTTCATAAAAAAAATTAGTAACGTGAAAGATTTAGAGTATTCCTTGTTAGGGTTTTTATGGGAGATTGTAGGCCATGTACTCCCATGTGAATGCATGTGCTGTGTCTTTCCTTCTCAACCCCACCACCTTCCCTCTTCTTCTCTTTTCAGAAAAAACAAATAAATAAAGCCTTTAACTCCATTTTCATTCTCCTCAATTCTTACATATCTCTCTTCATTTTCTTCTACATTTTTATTGTATTCAATTCTTTCTACACTACTAAGCTACTCTCTCTTCAAGAACCATTTTTTTTTTTTTCTCTCAGTTAGCTCCCATGGATCTTGAACAATAGAAGATTAATCAACTCAAAGCTAGAAAGGTACATTTACAATATGAATTTCTTGAAGCTTTGATGTGTTCTTTAATTATATTTTGCATGAACAAGATATTTCTATTCTTGGTCATGTACATTTCTTCAAGTTTGTTATATATGGATGATAATACTATTGAGTGTAGCTAGAAGTTATCAAAAAATTTGAATCCTTAATTCATATATCTTTGTCGGAGTTGAGACTTGAACTCACAACCACTTGAACACTTTAGGGGTGTTTAATTTTTTTTGTTATATTGTCATATAACTCTTTTATTGCATGTGAAGAAATAATTCTGAAAAGGTGACTTGTTTCTGCATGTATATAATGAAATAATAATTGCTTTTTTTAAGTTTTGAATCTAGAACTTAACACTAGATATTAATGTACACAAAATTAAGTATGCTTAACTTTTTTGTTGTAGGGAATATAAAAATGCATACTTCTAGCAAGCAGCTCAAGAAAGAATTTATCAAGAAATGGGTAAAGGGTCTTGAAATATGTTGTTCTTCAAAGAAGAAAATGGATGTGATGGAAAGAAAGAAGAAAATTAAGCTTTGTGCAGACATTGCTTTGGCTTCTGCCAAAAATGCCTCCACTTCTTGGAGCAATGCTCTCATTTACAATGCTAAAAAAGATGACGAAAACGCCATTCTTGTCGATAATTTATTAGGACCCGAGTCACAGTTCAACTCACAAAAGACTGCTCATCAAATGATCACTTTCCATAAGAGGGTTAGAAGCAAGAAGATCTTGAAAAAGAGTTGCACTGTTAGTCAAAGAATGAAGAAGGCAAGTCCTCCAACGTCGAATTTAGCTACTTCTATTGCGAAAAGATTGGTAAAGAAGCGAACCCAAGTGCTTAAAAAACTCGTTCCTGGTGGAGAAGCAATGGATGAATACTCCCTCATCAAAGAAGCACTAGACTATATACTTTCACTCAGGGTGCAAGTTGATGTCATGAGAAGTCTCGCAAATGCCACCGAGGTTTTGGATCAAAGTAATTCAACGATAGTCGATTAATACATAGATTTAACTATTTCATCCTACATCACAAAGAAAAAAACTAGGACTCGAGCTCTCGAAAGAAATCATGTACAAATCAATCTTGCATCTATCTTGCTGCGAAAAATATCGAGAAAAGGGTGTGTTTATTTTTGTACTTGAATCCATAGTTTTCAGTTTTAAAAAAAATAAGAACTTTGATGGTTGATTCAAGATTGGACAACCTATTTCTTTTGTTAGCTAGTATCAAGAGTTGAGTATAGATTTTCTTGATTTAGCTACCACTTGTATAAGTTATTTCATTCTATTCTCAGGTTGTTTGTCTTTGAGTTGTTTGGAAATATTGAATGCTAAGACATGTGTTGGCTTGGTACATGATGTAGGGTCTTCATGAATGTAATGTTAAAAAGAGTAATAGTTTGATTTTACTATTCATTCAGGTAATACCTGTGAGACATGAATGGCTTCTAAATAGCCTTTGGATTTGGAGCATTACATGCCTTTTCTATATATGTGTGAATGTGATACATAGAACTTTAATGACACATGTATGGTAAAATTTTGGGCAAATTCTTTAGGAACATGAAAAACTTGGTCTGGATTGATAAACTGATATTAAAATCATATCAAGTTAGTCACAAATGAAAACTAGTTTTGAAATTTATTGGAAATATAAGACTGATTATATAAATACAAATGAGCCAAATGATAACTTTTTATTCAATTTTGGATGATATGAGGAAAATAAAACTTCGTAAATCTTGTGGCCCCAATTTGTTTTCTTTCAGAAATTGTGTTTAGCCACAAAATTATAAATTTTGTTACATCATTCCAGTCCAAAAAGTATCAAGTGGTTTGTCATTACTAGTCCCTAAATAAAACAGTATGTTACATCTTGAATTACTGTTTTAAGAATGAATTTTTTCACCCCTGAACTGATAAAACAGGTTTATATTTTACTGTTGGTTCCAAACCGATACGGCGATACATCAACTAAAACACTAGTATGTGACAATAACGTCTTAAAGTCCTTTGTCATCATCCGAAGCACATTCAAGGTATTACCGTAAGGAAATCTTGGGCGTTATAATCGATTTTAGGTCTACGTCTGTCCAATTTACAATCTATTGTTACCTGAACATTTGTTTTATTTAAACAACTCAAATACATACAAAAATCAACTAATGTGTGAAATTAACTTGCAACATGTAATAAGTAGGAATTTCATGATTACACCACACTTTCTCCATGAACACCATCATCTGTCCGACGTCAACACTATGAATTCATACAACCACGTAGTTTTAACGACAGGCCCCTAATTTTTTTTTTAAATATATTAGACTGCCAAAATTGTAATTTCTCAAAAGACATACCCGAAAATCAGGTTTTTCTAAACTGAGGCAAATAATCAGGGACCTTGATCAGGTAAGCGAGAGGGCTCTTGAAGTGAAGTTAAATGTCAGTGCTTTAAGCCTCTGAGAGAGCATACACAACAACTGATGCTTGAAGATCTCGGTCCACCTTGAAATGAGCATGAAAGAATCTTTTTCTCTGGCAATCATAACACGAAACTCGATTTAGTGAAGTATATTAGAAAGGAGAAGTATAATTACTTTTAAAGAAAACTAAACATGGACAAAAAAGCATTTGCTAGCCAGCCCGAACGGTAATTAAAATATGTTGCCACCTCTAAGAAATACTGTACCTCTTCAAACGACTGCGAGAGTAGGAAATCTTTCAGATGTTTTTCTTCACTCTCGAATAGTATGATATGACTTGGTTTAGACCAGTTTTTTGCAAATTCAGATATGAAACGAATTGGATCCATCATGAACCGGTCAGACTCGTCTGGGATTCCCTTCACTTCACTAATAACAGAGTACCAAAATAGAATATAAATAGTCGTACATAAAAACATATGCATCAATGAAGAATAATACAGTAACACAATATGGGAGCTCAATGATAATGCGACTGTGGTATACCTTGGTGAACAGTCCAAGAAACGCATAGGAATATTCTGATGCAAGGTCGAATAGTAGGGAGTTGCGTGACACGGTGTTAGAAGCAGGATGCTGTTGACATTCCCCTGACGAGCCTCTTTGGCTAGATAATTCATAACATCCTCTGTTCCTCTCTGGTAATTACTTCATAGTAAGAACTAGCTAATGTCCAAATATAATAAAAGTTGTTATGAATTATCAGTTTTTGTGTGTATTATTGGATTACCACTTTTGTCAATCTTAAGTCAATCACTAGCAATCTACTTGTCCCCCCTAGTTACCCCAAAATTTGAAATGTATAGTATATGTCGACATGTTGTAGTATAGATACCCCATTGTGGTATGAGTAAAATGCACCAGGATTACTTTTGAAAGCGATCTTTTACTTCTCATCTCTCTAATGGTTCTCTAATCTCTTGGTAATCTTGTCATAAAACTAGTTAATCATAACATGTTATCAATTGCCATGGTCGTTTTAATTAAGAAGATTAAGAAAATCAATTCAAGGTAAACATTTCCTCTACCTTCTTTATCATAATGACTGTGAATCGTGCTCATAGAGTGTTATGATTAACAAGGTTTATGATAAGATTACCAATATAATCTTGTCATAAAACTAGTTAATCATAACAAAAATAATAACTTAAAAAATGATAAGACATTGTCATTAGTAAATTAGCACTACAGGCGGCAATTTTGACCCAGTTATTCATAATCGGGTTAATTTGGTTTATGTTTTTATATCAAAGAGATCGAATTTAAAAAAATTAGCTAAATGGGAATAGGTCATATAGTCAAACAGGTTGAAAGTCGTCCGTAGTCTATGTTAAAACATAAAACCTCCTAAATCATTTTATTTAAAATTCTTGATCATTATTGATATCGTTTTTGATCATGCTTCACGGGTTCATTATTTTATACATATATATTTTTTTAATATGATAAGAAAGGACAAAAAGTGATGGCGGTCAACCCAATCTCGCCTAGCCAACTTTGACCCGTACCAAAATATTACTCATTTTGACCCGAATCTATTTTGACACGTGACCCAACCCGCTAATCTTGCCACCTCTACTTAGCAGTTATGAAGGGCCGACTATACATCCCATCAAGCTTGTTAACCGACTCAATTATTGCTAGTATAATGCTAATTGAAGAAGTTGATGTACCTGATGAACCATACTCATGTAGATGGCCATGGGAAGATTTGTTGCAAGCAAGAACAAGACTGCTGCTTTGATCTTCCAGGAGCTTTTGGTGCGTGTACTTGTGGTTTTCTTGATCTTTTTACCAGATGAATATTTCCGGCTTAACATGGCCAACGAATAACCAGAGAAAGCTAAAGCTATTGGAAGCACAGGGAGGACAAACCTGTTAGTCATACTTCTAACCGATGAGTATCATGTACAAAAAAAATAATAACCCTTTCCATCCATTACGGGTGATTTTATGTTGTAAATGAACTACCATATTTGTGTAAAAATGAAAAAAAATACATATATATTTTTGCAATAGCAATTAGTTTATAGATTTAGGAACCGTAGCTGCAAAAATAAATATTGCACTCCTCATCTTTTTGTCCAACATAGCTTATTCTTACAATGCTTGGTGCTAAATATTCATTTTCGCAAGAAGGCCATTTGTTAGAAAGAATAACCAAGTATGATGGTTCCTAATATATCAGGTGGAAGGTGTGGCAAAATGGGCGGGTCAGTTGGGTTGAGCTAGCTTGCAACCACTTCTTTATTCATTTTCTCAAAGTTTCTGAATAATTAAAGTATTAGATAGCAGTTGAGGAGCTTATGCATTTATCAACATTTCGCATGACCATCAACCAGTTTGAGCAGTTCAAGATAACACATAACCCAAATCAACCATTTGTAGGTAAACGGGCCCAAATTGCCACCTCTTCCACATGGATTGGCTAACTCTTCAAAAGCCTAAGAATTGGGAGATACATTGTTAACTATGGAGGCAAATATACCTGAATTCTTTGTGCCCTAATACACTATAAAGTGCTAAAACCCACAAAATGAGTCCTGAAAGCTTCCAGTTTTTAGATTGGATGATGCCAACCACCATGAAAGGTAGGAAAGTAAAGATCATGACAGTAAATCCCTGGGTGAAGTACCAGTGCCACGGATGAGTTCCATAATAGTCACCTCCGGAAGATAAAAAATTGAACTTTAAAAAGTTTAGAGGCACTAAAATCCACGAACCATACATCCAACGGTCCAGCAAGAATGTCAGTCCAAGCACAATGAACCTGATAATAAAGTTAAAAACATAAGCGCTTTAGCAGTGGCTAAAGGGTCAAGAGTCGAGGCGGGTCAACTTTCTGTACACGTAGAATTAAGTTGGATTTATTTGGGTTGACACGTGCACATTCTTTGGCCAAAATCTTTAATAGGAACTAGATAAATAATTAATATGTTATTATTAGTACAGTAATAATCTAAATTCCCAAATCTTTGATAGATTTAACAAGCTGTATACATTTTTCAACCCGTTTGACCCATTCTCCTTTTAGCTAAAGCTTTTTATTTGACACGTTTGAAACAAAACACAAACCAAAGTGACCCGTTTATAAGTAACGGTGTTGAAATTTCCACATCTACTATTATTCTTGTGGAACAAGCCTTTCAAATAAAAATAAATAAATAATTATTTATGTGGAACATAACTGGCTATAAGACCTACCCAATAGGAATCACCTCAAGGAAAACGAACTTCAGCCTATCACGAGACACAAAAAGCTCCATGAGGCCTACATAAAGCCATATTATAGCACTTGTCGGCCGAATGGCACAGGCAATGGCAGCTGCAACCAAGGCCCAGGTTCTAGAAACTGGAGGGATATTGGTTGATTTGACCCTCAAACAAGGCCAGTAGTAGAGACTGATAACTGTTAGAACAGTCTCTAAACTATTGGATAGAGTGCGTGTGATACAGTAGAACATAAACCAGTTTGATAACTGTGCAAAGAGCTGAATTAGAATTAAGTACAACATACAAGAAATGTGATATCCATAAACTTATATAACTTTTCATTACTATTATTATGGAGCTCAATATCAAAACCATGTCTATTGAAAAATTCCATAAGGACTTTGAGGAAAGACTAAATATAGAGTATGACACAAAAGGATACAGCCCACTGGGCAACACGACCACCATAGAGGACATGAGAGAGTTTGAACAAGTAGAGATCACCAAAAGCAGACAACAAAGACTGCAATAGTCGTGGAGCCTTAATCTGCATTAACAGACATTATAGAAAGACAGAAAACAAATTCTCAAACTGTTTAAAAGATAAGCACGCACAAACCACAATATAATATATACTTAACACCATAAATTTAACAAAAACAAAAATAAGTATCTTACCATGAACAGTGGTGTATCCAGATGTAAAATTGATAGAACTTTGTAAAGAACTGCAAATAACATTGGATGCAAATAGCTACGTATTCCCTTTGTCCATTCCCATGTTAAATGTCCATATCTGTCAATAAAGTAATAAAGTTAAACCCTTATTAACAACAATATCTCAGTTCATACAAAGTCGAATGGAACACGTAGACATACCCAAAGGTTATTCGATGTGCAACTTCAAGCGCTTGCCAATGCTCATCCGGGTTGAAATATGTTTGCACAAATAAGGAATTTGCCATTCTGAAAACTAAACATATTACAAAGATTTTCATAGACGACGGAAACTGACTGGCTCCTTGTTTTCTATCTTCATGCAACGATTCGGGATTTGATACTTCATCGCTATGTGCTGACACAACAGCGTTTGTTCGCTTTCTCATTACTGACTTGACACCAAATTCCAAATTTTGAGCTTACTAATAAGAATGGGTTGTGGCTGTAAATATTCTGTCTATCTTTGGCCAAAAACTTCAATCAATGCTGTTGGATTCAAAGAATTCGGCCCGTGATCGATTGTAAATTTGGATTTTTGAGAAAATAACCACGCAGATATAAGTCAACAAGGGGATAACAACTGTAAATGATATACCACAAAATCTAAATCCAAACATAAGTCTTGAAAAGAGTATGTATTAGAATAATGTTAAAATTGACAGTATTAGTCTTGTACATTCATACTTTTCCTACTTTAAGTACTCTTCATTATTTTACCACAATTAAGTCGCCATAGTATTACTAAATTAATAGTTCTGTCGCTTAACTTACACACTTGGTATAAATCAGGTATCAAGGTGACTTACAAACGGTTAGGAGAGGGTTTAGTGCCATGTAAGCATCCACGTCAGAAAAGATAGACCAGGCCAAGACGTCAAGCTCTTTTTTTGGGTAAAAAGACGTCAAGCTCTTTATCTCATGAATATTCGTGTTATCCCTCTATTTCTTCTCAGAACAAACATAAACACTGCCCAAAATTAGGGGTTCCCTACCTCATGACCGGTGAAATGATTAAGCCAATTTTAAAGATCCTAAAAAAATAGGTTGCAAATGCTAGGGTGATATATCTGTAGCAAAATATTGTTGAGTACTTAAAGTGGGAAATTTGTAAAAGTACAGAACTATAACAGTCATTTTCCCTCGAATAATCAACAAACAAGCATTTATCTTGATGAAAGCCGTGTATGAAACTCGTGTGTGAATGCAAAGTCAGGATCTTTCACAATGTGCATCAAATCACCGACGAAATGTGATTCAATACTCAAATAATTTAATATGTTTATGGCAACATTTATACATTGCTAATCCAAAAAATGATTTGCTAATCGAAACTATACAAATGTTTACTATACGCAATTCTTAATCCGCAACGTAACAAATGCAAAGACGCAACTTGATCATGTTAGAATAAATTACAAAACACATTCATAAGCACTAACTAAAAGAGTGTTCGGGTTGCTTATAAGATGCAGCTTAAAAATAAGCACTTCAGGAGAATAGTGTTTGGATTTGCACATTTTGTATAAATGCAATAACACCCGGAAAAAAATAATGGGTTTTAGTTTAGATACGACGGTAAATAAGTTAATATAGTTTTATCTCAAATAAGCACTTTGAACTAAGCATGTTATTTTGAGGGTGTTTGTTTCGGCTTATATAACCGGCTTATGACTTATTTGGTTTTGGGCTTATGTTTTTTGTGGCTTATTTTGAAACTTTTCGGCTTATATAAGCTTATTATAATATAAGAAACTTATATAAGCCGAAAAGATTCAAAATAAGCCACAAAAAGTGAGCTTATGAAACATAAGCCCAAAATCAAATAAGCCATAAGCCGGCTATGTAAGCTGAAACAAACACCCCCGTTGTCGAAAATAAGCATACAAACTGCTTAAAAAAAGCTATCACCCTTATTGCATTCTCTTGGGACTTTTATCAAATATCTTATATGCACAAAATCTAGCTTTAACTTATTATAAATATAAACTAACTAATCAAGAAACTAAACATTACATTTCGAATATGAAAAACCATTTTATCTATCAAATAGTAATAAATCATTTCAACTTACCTGATTTAGAAAGGATGTCGCTAATGCTTTTACTGTATTTGAATTGGGGCTATTGATTTAAATTTAAATTTTAAAATGAAATATACTTGTTGTAAATCTGAATACTAGATATGGGCTTATTGGGCTGTTTAGGTTAAGGCCAACAATAAACAGATAAATGGATTTCGCTTTTTAAACGTTATGGTTTGGCCCAACAAACATACACATAAAAACATCTTTTGGTTTGCTTTTCTAGATACATTTTTTGTTAAGTTTTTCAATCATGTTAAATTTACTAATTTTGTCTCATAACCAGGGTCGTCTCATGGAATTTGGAGGCCCTGTGCCGTAATTTTAAAGTAGGCCCTTTAACAGTGAAAGACGGAATATTTATGTAATTAACTAACGATAACTGTACTACGTAGGCTTATTGGTATCGATCAAATAACAACGAACTAATCTTACTATAGTTCAAATACAACTTTTAGACGTAACCATCGACTTCTAAAATATTACAACATTTTTATAAGCCTCATATTTGTTTCAAAAAATTAGCATAGATAAAAGTTTTTCACAAGACATATCTCAAACTGAAATATTATTCTTCTAGTGAAATTATTCTGTAATTGATAATTGTTATGAACTCTCACGTAAAAGACTTTGGATAAAGAATATTAAATTAAGATAGGGGTTAAAGTATAATAAACTATAAAGACAAAGGTTATATTAGAACTTTGAATAAAAAACCATAAAGACAAACTCATTTTAAAGGCTAACACACAATCTATGGGTTGTCTTCTCCGACCAAACCAAACCAGATCCTCATTATTCTCCATTAACTTGCATGCTCAAGCTTAACTTTTTTTCTAGAATAAAAATCTTCTATTTTCCATCATATGTGTCAACACTATTAAATCCGCCAAAAATGTTTATACATTTAAAATGAAGTTTAAAAATCGGAGGCCCCCAAAAAATGGAGGCCCTGTGCGGTTTCCTATGACGCACATGCTCAAATCCGGGCCTGCTCATAACAACTGTCTATATCCGTTAGGGTGTTCACAATTTGGGTAATACCCACTAGAATCGAAAACCAAAACCGAACCGAATAAAAAAAAGAAACAAAATTTGTGACCGAACCGAATTGGCTAAAACCAAACCGAACCGAACCTCGATTTTTGGTTCAGTCTTTGGTTTTACTCAGAAAATAATTAAACTAGTTGAGTCGAATAACCCAATAATTGAACCAATGAACACTACTAATATCCATCTCATAATAAATGTTCACTACTACTGACGATACACAATTTTAAAAAAGTCATTGTCAACCAATAAAATTTATATTTATTTTAAATATTTTTTGATCTGTCTAAACCTGAAAATCAGCTCTTATTTGATAAAAAGTATAGAGTTTGATGAACACTTATTTTGGAACAAAAAACTGACTAGGTTTAGAAAATGGTGCTTTGGCTTTAGGGTCTAATATGATGTGTGAAATCCATGTATGTTTGTATGTGCATATGCACTTAGACATGTATATCGTAGGCAGAGTCGTCCTTAATGGTGGGTAAGATGGGAAATCGCTCAGGGCCCAAAAAGTTCAGTGGTTTCAATATTTGTTCCCTTAACAATTATATACACTAGACGAATATCCGCGCAAAGCGACGGTGTATAGCAACAAATAATTATACTTGCGAAAAATCATGATTTTGGTTGGACCCTTGATGCAAAACTTATGGCATCATCATCCGAGATAACAATAACATCATCCCAGTTCCAGTTTAATAAATTAGGATTGAAAAACGGATTGGAATTCGGAACGGGATGAAGCTGTTATATAAACAAACAAAAGTAATGCACAAGTAGGTGTCATATAAACGAACATAAACTAAAGCATTCAATCAACAATGACGATAGAATAAAGTGTCATAATGTACTGATCTCAACATCAACATTTTTTTGATTATTTATTTCAACCAACTTAACTATAACTTATAAGTTACCACAAGAATAAGAAGAAGTTTATGGTGTTTATATAGTATAAGTTACCAAAGCAGATTATTACTTGGAATGTTTTGGAGAAGAAGATTGGTAATGGTAATGATACCTTTTTTTAGTTGGATGTTTGGGTGGGAAATCAAAGTCTTCGAGATAAGTTCAATAGGTTGTACAAGCTTGACATGGTTCCAGATTGCATGGTTAGTTCAAGATTTGTAAATGGTGCATGGCATTGGCAATGGCGTAGAGAATTGAGAGGTGGTAGAGAGCAACAACAGTTCCATGATTTAATAGCATTAATTAGTGGTCAACAATTGCAGGATTATCCGGACTCATTTGCGTGGAATCTGGATGCAGAGGGATTGTTCTTGGTTGGTACTACAAGGAAATTTATTGATGACAATAATATGATTGATGCGTTAACTGTAACACGCTGGTGTAAATTTGTGCCTAGACGAGCTAATATCCTCATTTGGAGACTTCGTTTGGATAGACTTCCTCTTCAGTTCAGCTTATCTAAACGAGGATGCGAGATAGATACTTTGAATTGCCCTATTTGCAATGACGGTGTTGAAACAAGCATGCATTGTTTTCGGGGTTGTGACGTAGCTAATCAAGTTTGGAGAAAAATATCTAGATGGTGTGACGTAACGATTTCAGTTGGGGATAGCATACAAGAGTGGTATGACGGTTTGGTTGATTCCTCAAGATCAAGTGAGAAGAAGATAAAGTTTGAGGTGATTGTTATAGCTTCTATTTGGATCCTTTGGCGTTTTCGGAACTCGGTGGTGTTCAACAACAATCCGATTAGAAGAAGTGACATTTTTGATTTGATTGTCTTAACGTCGTTTAATTGGTTAAAGGCCCGAGTTTCTAAGATGCATATGTCTTGGAATGATTGGGTTTTTAATCCTTTGTAATTGTTCTCTTTTGCAAGGTTAAGTTTCTTGCTTTTCCTTGCTTTCTAATAAATTTCGCCGTTAAAAAAAATAGTAGAGTTTAAAATAAACTTTTGGAAACAAATCATGTAAAACAAAGTATGACAATGTGTCTTTTAAAAAAAAGAGTAAACTCCAAAATACATCCATGTGGTTTACCCCGTTTCGCATCATACATCCCTCTCGCAAAAGTTTCAACAGATACATCACTCCATTAGTAAAGGTTAACATATATACATCCCTCAGTTAAAATAAGGACTAACGAGATAGATAATGTTTACACCGTTAGTCATCTGGGTTAACGGTACTTGCACCGTTAGTCATTTTTTACGTTTTCTTCCGTTTTTTTACATTTTCGCCCGTTTTTTTCGTTTTCGCTCGTTTTTTTCGTTTTCGTCCGTTTTTTTATTTTTTTCTCCCGTTATTTACGTTTTCGCCCGTTTTTTTACGTTTTCTTATGTTTTTTTTTCGTTTTCGTCTGTTTTTTTACGTTTTCGTCTTTTTTTTTACGTTTTCGTCCTTTTTTACATTTTCGTCCGTTATTTTGAATTTTCTGGTTAAAATCTCGCGAGTCTTGATGTAAAACATCATTTCGGATAACTTTCGTGTTTTACACGTTTTTATCCATTTCATACATTTTATCCGTTTTCATATATATTATATGTATAAAAATGAATAAAAACGGATAAAAGCATAAGACAACGGACGAAAACGTAGAATAATAGACGAAAACCAATAAAAGTGTATGAAAATGGATAAAAACTTATGAAAACGTGAAAAAATGACGAAAACGTAAAAATACAGACTAAAACATAAAAAAACAGACGAAAACATAAAAAAACAGCCGAAAACTTTAAAAAAACAGACGAAAACGTAAAAAAACATGCGAAAACGTTTAAAAACGGATAAATACTTAAAAAACGAATGAAAACGTAAAAAAAAGCTGCCGAAAACGTAAAAAACGGGCGAAAACATAAAAAAACGGACGAACAAGTAAAAAAAATGGAAAAGAACATAAAAAACGAAAGTAAACGTAAAAAAGGACTAGCGGTGCAAATACCGTTAACCCAGAGGATTAACGGTGTAAACATTATCTATCTCGTTAGGAGATAACGGAGAAATAATTTGCATCGTTAGTCCTTATTTTAACTGAGGGATGTATATAGGTTAACTTTTACTAACGGAGTGATGTATCTGTTGAAACTTTTGCGAGAGGGATGTATGGTGCGAAACAGGGTAAACCACATGGATGTATTTTGGAGTTTACTCTTTAAAAAATTTAAAAGTTGTCAGCCGTGTGTTTGTAAGTTTAAAGTTATTGTCAAATTGTCATTTTAGATTGTTATTTTTGAAGTTAAGAGGTATTGATAAGGGGTATATTATGAAAACAACTTTAGTCATTTTGAAGACTTTTCAAGATTCAAAATTTGGCCAAAACACTTTATATGTAGTAGAGAAAGGCCGTGTATTTATATTTTTCTTAAAAAGAAAAGCAATTTGTTGAGAAAATATCTTAAGTAGGTCGTATGTTGAACGACCTGTAGGTATCTTAGTTAGTTTGCGTTATATCTTATAAAAATGGGACACTTTTTATACAACATAGTTTCTAAAGGCCTCGTTATCGATTTTCGCCCAGAGCCCCTAAAAACTCGAGAACGACCTGATTGGAGGTATCTGTAGCTTTCTAATTAAATTGAATGTGTTTACGAAGGGAACATATGTTTATAAGTGGGAAGACTGAAGCTTCAAGGTCGGGCCAATATGTCATGATACGTTCTTTTCTTGAGAATTGAGATGTATGAGTTCAATATATCACACATTTGGTAATATGTTTTAGGAAATTGATATGCTACGATATACCATATTACGCGCGTGCAAGTTTTGAAGATTTATGTACATAAGCACGGTGTGAAAAGATGATTTTCGCCTAACAAACTAATTAATTATTTATTGACATGAGGTCTAGTGATGGTACGTACTTTTATATTAGATGTTATTTCATGGTTTGGTATGTGGTTACGAAGGTTGACATGAAATTGTCTAGTATGATGTAGTGGAGACTTTTGTGTCATAAATTTGATAGAAAATGAAGCAATCTTTAAGTTACATGATTTCTTCCAAGTTGGCAATCTTAGGGTTACTTATAGCAGTAAAATAACAATAAACGGATAAGCTTTTTATGTTCAGGGAAAACGAGTATTTGACGCAAATGTACACAGTTTAATCAGGATATCATATCAACGTGACTGTTTTTTACTGTTTCGCAGATCACCCAAGTAGTAAACGACACTATACCTTGCAAACCATGTACAAATTAGAATTCAAATTAACACGTAAAAAACATTTACTATAACAAAATTCCATCAAGGACCACTGTCGAGAAGAGTAAATAATGCAGACATTCAATTTTAGACCAAACTTTTATTGAAGTGAATATGACATATGTGTTGAAATGTACTTTTGTCAGGATGTGATGATTAGGCTATTAAACCTATGACGTGGGTTGTGCCCCCGTCGTTGAAAGATGTTTCGTGTTTTTAGACGAGAAACTAAAGACGATTTAAAGTTATACATGGTGTTAAGGATATCTGGTTAAAAACTTAGTTTGTTTGAAACGTTAGACTTGGTGTAATAAGAACCAATACGGCGTGTTGGTGACAAGTTTTGAGCACAAGTCGGTCTGTAGATCGTTTCTGTAGGGTATATTTGTGTGTTAGGTGATGTATGTTTGGTGGTGAAGTGAAAGATGATATGACGTTGAGTTAGCGGTAATGATGTTGATCATCACTACAATCAGTCTTAAAACTTGATGAAAAAGATACTCGTTACTATGATCACAAATTTCTGTAAAGACACAAGTTTAAAATGATGCAAACAAATTTGTATCCGTGACGCTGACCTTAATCCCTACAGATTAGACAGCTAATATTATTAAAAAATATAATTTCCCCTAAAACAATAAACACAAAAAAACACATCAACCCTTTATATTGCTTATTTTAAGGGCACTTGAAGTCAAGCCTCGCTGACTTATACTCAAATGAGTAATTGTTTAATCATTATTCATATATTAGTTGATTAAATTACAAACTTGTTAGTTCGAAATCTTATCTAAAATCAAGTCTTATTTCCTTCATTTTGGTGGAAAAGGACAATAATAGAAGAAAGTTCTATACTATCATTGAGCCCTGTGATTATAAATTGCATGATCCAAGATTAATCTACATGTATCCATTAATAACCATGTTTAATTGCCTAGACTTCTAGCTAGGCTTTGATCTTTCTATAACTATAATATTTGATTTTGTTAATTGGAAATCAACGTGTGAACTCAGTGTGTGAATATGTCGAAAAAGTAATCACATAATAAATTACATAGCCATGACTCATGGGAAACGTGGTTAGGGGTTCGTGGCAACGTATTCATTGATAATTCTATGCAAAATAAAAAAAAGCAAACAAGAATAGAAACTATATTTTTTCTAAACTAAATGTATTTAGCAAAAATCGATTTTTTTTTTCACAAAATTAACGCTACTATACATACACCACCAAAAGTCATAAGTGTCACGAGACCCACGTTATTCCGTCGTCGACCGTGAGTATAGTAATTTTGGGTATTTCGACTATGTAGGTCAATATGACCATTTAATACGGGTACAAAGTACAACAATATTAACATTTCTCTTTTGTCGGATGGCAAAACATTGACGTGCAATTGTGCAACATAAGTGACTCATCACTCGTGGTAAAATGAAGCTACTTATCTCTAGCTAAGTTAGTTTAAATTTTACTCTATCCGTTTTACAATAAATGCCCATCTTACTAAAATTTTGTGTAATTTGAAAATGGATATATATATATATTTTTAATAAAGATGAAGTATATTTTCTAAAATGTTTTAAACTACTTTTTTTATAAACGATGTCGATATTTTATGTATGTAGCTCAATCACTTTCGATGACATTAAACTCTCACCTTTTAGATCTCTTTAATTTCTAGGAATAAGAAAATGTCACTTAATTCGATAGCTTAGTTTTTTGACCCATGCAACTCTTTTGTACAATGTTATTGTAAAATGGGTTCCAGTTAGACTCTCATTTGATTTACTGTAGTTTCTATTTTTATCTCACCATTTCCGAAAGTTGGTTTTTCTCATTCCCTATTTTGCCCCTAGGCAGTTTGACTTTTGAATCCCATCCAAAACTTGACTATAAATCTATGTGTCTTTCTTTGTCCTGATCATAGCAGATACCCAAATAGAGTTAAAAAAGAGAAGGAATAGAAACACGTCTAGAAAAGAATGTGATTAGGGTAGAAAATGAAGCACAATAGGGTTCGAATTTCAATATTTATTGACACAAAAAAAGTACGACATTGTTTTAACAATTTTTTTTCTGAAACGTACTTTAACGTCCTAAGTACTGGTATTAGTTGAAATATTTTCATGATTTTTTGCTAACTCATGACTATCTGAAGTATTTGTATTTTTAAGTGTGAAAAATAGAAAATGTTATATTTCTACATGATCATAAAATATATTTATAAAATTGCAAATGTGAAGAACATTTTTATTATTTTCTAAAGTTGTACCATATCTTCTCAAATGGTTTTTAATTCATAAATACTATTTATTAATGAATAAAATTTTTTGTTGTGAAATAATATTTTAAATTAGAATTACTAATTAATTATTTATTTAATGGATAAATAATATTTATTTATGAATTAAAAACCATTGAATTAATTTTCATGAGTACAGCTTCTGAACACTTTGAAACTTTGTTTTACATGTTTCCGGAAATTATTGTTTGTGATAATTAAAATATTTAATGTTGTATTAAATGTGCATAGAGATGTGGAATGCTTCCGTCTTGAAGTCAACTTAAAAGGCTTTGTAGTTGATGCAAATGAAATTTGATTTCGTATATGACTTTGATTTTGTGTATTATTAAATGCAAAATTTTAATTTCCTCCAACCTTAATTTATTACTAACATTTGTTAATTATGTGATCTAGTTAGTTAATCACAACTTAATGTAAATTAATAACTGTACATATATGATTGATCAAGTTGGTTTTCTTTTACATAATTTTTCATGTTTAGAAGAATTTCCAAGTACAGGAAATCGACACAGCTTTTACTAATAGCTTTTACCGATCAGTTTCACGGTTGATATAATCACGTAACACGACTCAAGTAAAGCATCATAAGTATTTCTTAGACGGCACAACTGAGATGCGAATTATTTGATAAATAAACAGCTCTAATTAACAACATGAACCATTGTTTATTCATTAGCTAATAATACACACATAAATATTAAAATGAAGAAAGGGACAACAATATTAACTTACTCTATTCAAATGTAAACACATACTAGTATGTTTCTTCTTCTTCATTATAAAAGAAGATATTCAATTTGATACTCACCATCTATCAATAAATGCATTTGCTCTTCCACTCCATTTTTCAAATCTAATTTTCTGAATGCAATATTTATTTCTACCAGTCTTCCAGTTCATACATCTCTCACACACACAAAAACACACAAAAAACACACACACACATATACACTTAAACTAGTTATAAGCTTCATTCAAGTACTAAACTAAAATATCTTGCTAAATCCTTTGTGGGTTCTTTAGTTTATATGATTCTAGAGATGGGTTTATTTTTATGAAAAATTTACAAAAAAAATGGATAGAAAAATCTTTGTTTCTAAGTATGAAGAACCATACTATTACACTAGGCCACCACCACCACCTCCTGCCACCATTAGCCACCAGTCACATGGGTTCAACTTAAATGATAAAGTAAGTCCAAGTGTTCTACTCATCATCATAATTCTTGCTATCATTTTCTTCATTTCTGGTTTGCTTCATCTTTTAGTTAGGTATCTTATGAGACCTATTAATATAAGGGATCCAGATGAGTTTGATAATGTGACTGCACTTCAAGGTCAACTACAACAACTATTTCATTTGCATGATTCTGGTGTTGACCAAAGTTTTATTGATACATTGCCTGTTTTTAGTTATAAGTCTATTATTGGTGTGAAGGATCCTTTTGATTGTGCTGTGTGTTTGTGTGAGTTTGAAGGTGAAAATAAGCTTAGGTTATTGCCAAAATGTAGTCATGCTTTTCATATGGATTGTATTGATACATGGTTATTGTCACATTCTACTTGTCCTCTTTGTAGAGGTAGTTTGATAGGTGATTTTAATCCAAATTCTTGTTGTTCACCTATTGTGC
Source organism: Chrysanthemum seticuspe (assembly GCA_019973895.1). NCBI lineage: Eukaryota > Viridiplantae > Streptophyta > Magnoliopsida > Asterales > Asteraceae > Chrysanthemum > Chrysanthemum seticuspe. Next base: position 46,805,295 of record BPTQ01000005.1, read on the forward strand.
TTGTGCTTGAGTCTCAAAGTAGTGAGGTTTCTAGAGAGATTAATGGTGATTTTGATCAAGTGAACGGTTCATTAAGCCAAAGAGTTAATTCCCATTTGAGTAATCAAGATTTTGAGTTTGATAAAGTTGATATGGTGAAAGAAGATGAGAATAAGGAAAAAGTTGTTTCTATTAAGCTTGGGAAGTTGAAGAGTGTGGAGAGTGGTGGTGAGGGTGAGGGTAGTAGCGAGAGGCAAAAGATTGATAGTAGGAGGTGTTTTTCTATGGGGTCATATGAGTATGTAATGGATGAGAATACATCTTTACAAGTACCAATTAGGACACAAGTCAAGAAACAAGCTAGTAAAAAGTCTACACTTCCAATCACCCCGTGTCATCGGCCAGCAATGTCCGAATGTGGTGGTGATTCAAGGAGGGATTTTAAAAGTTTTGAAGTACTTGGTGGTAGTGAAATTGGGAAGAGCAAGAGGGAGAGTTTTTCGGTGTCCAAAATTTGGTTAAGAGGAAAAAAAGAAAAGGTTAACCCTGTGGCGGCCGCTATTGGGCCATCATCAAGAGGGTCATTCTCATTCCGGTTTCCGTTACACCGGAATGAAATGAAGGCTAACAGGAGAGCTAATTCTGAATTGGAAATTGGAAGGTGGGAAAATGATCAAGAAATTCAAAATTGTCAATGGTTTGATTCACCACCACTAGAAAATACACCATCTTTTGCAAAGAGGACTCTACTTTGGTTTATGGGTAGGCAACCAATCAAAGTGGTTCATTCATCTTCCTCAACAGATGTTTAAATTCTTATCTCCCTTTAAATGTAACTTCTTTTTTCCTTGAATATTGTGGGTATACTTTAGCTTTAGGGGAGGTTAGAGTGATTAGTAAAAAAAAAAAAAAAAAATGAAATTTAGGTTAAATGGATTTCAATACAAGTTATATATTTGTGCAATTTTTTAGATTTGTTTCTTTTGATTTGTCTTAGTAGATCCTTATTGTCCTTTTTCTTTTCTGTTGAAAGGGATCAAGATTTATAATTTAATATAGATAGAAGACATATTCTTCATGCTAACTTTTTATTTCTTTCTATAGCTATAGATTATTGTTGTTCTTTTTGGTTTCTATACTAATTGTTGACAATAATAGGTTGTTTGGTGAAGTTGGTTTCTCTTTGTCAAGTAATGGTTGTTCTTTTCAAATCTTTGTCATTTGTCAATGTGTTAGATTATATAATAAATTTGATTAATAGACTTGTGCCTTGATTGTAGAATTTTATTTACGCATCTTAGACAATGACTCGACCTAACCGAAGGAGCAAATAGTCATTTAAACGGTAGGGAGGCCGTTTGTGTCATGTATTAAATTTTTCAATCAATTACGAGGGAAATAAGGTCGTTAGTTGGGTAGCTTGATAACGACGTTTTGAAAATGAAAATGATCGTCTTGAATGTTAAAATTCTTGAAACTTAAGCAACCTAGATGATGATTCTTTGCATTTGTTACCAATCCTGGAAAGATGATATATTAACTCTTAAGGAATCATGTGTCATAGCTATTTCATTGAAACACATGTCTATAGTAACTATGAATTGATATTACATTGTCAATTTGTATATTCTATATCAATCTAGCAAAGCGTATTTACAGCTTATTAAGGCAGGATACTTATGTTCCACCAACTAGTACCCCCCACAATGGGCCACTTCATTAAATATTGAAAATTCCAAAATTCTGAAAGGAGAATATGGTGATTGAATCTTAGTTTATGGCAGTTTAAGAAGTTGTTGGTGTGTAACTCACAGAACAGGGTTAGATATTCAATTCAGTAAAAACAAACAATAAGTCAGCAGAAACAAATACCACTAGGTGGTTATCGGATATCACTTGGAATCGTGTGATCACTTTCTAAAGTAAACTATTCGACCCTAATGCCTGGGTTACACGGATATCTACTTGGGATAAGACCAAATGCAGTTATGGAATTAGGCACAATTCTATAACCCTTGCGCTAATAAGTGTTTATCGTTTTCTGTATATCCTTCATGCATAATCAGATCTCCAATTTATAGGAGGTTACTCTTAGCTAGTCAAATAGAATTATGAGTATTAATCGGCCCATTAATAGCCTCATAATTATCCCCATTATAGCCGTTAATTGTTACATGACCAATTAAACGTGGTCATTAAGCAGTTGAAACTGCCACTTGAATAGGTCAAAACCGTTACAAGCAGTACTTTCATCAGTACTTTCATAGTGCTATCAGTGGATCCACTGCTTCAGTGGAATCCACAAGCTTCAGTGGAATCCACAAGCTTCAGTGGAAACATAAGCTTCAGTGGAAACACTGCTTATCAGTGGAAACACTGCCTATCAGTGGAAACCATAAGCAGTACTTTCCACAAGCAGTACTTTCTACTAGCACTACCAATACAAACCACTACAAGAGTCAGGGTGTTCATGGACCTTATGGGTGTACACTCCGTACCTCCTAACCCATTACAAGGTGTGAACTAATCCCACAAGTGCACTAAATTTTTCAACAATCCTCCCCAAATTTAGTTCACTTCCTTTGCATGAAAAATAAACTTCAAGCAAAACATGTGCATAAACGAAAATGTCCTGAGGATTGAATTTCCATCTTAGTAAATTACACGTTCAAATATTCGAGAATCAGGGTGTTCTAAGAATTGAACCCTTCAACCCATTTGAATACCTGAAGATAAAATACACACAAGTTTTCAAACAATTATCAGCTCCTGACACTATACAAGCCATGTGTCCATATCCAAATTCATAAATGTTGCAAAAGCTAACAGTCCAAAGCTTCCTGAAGCGGCAAAACTTCAACATTTACATAGGTGGTTCCTCTTTATTCATGCTCCTGCCAAGCACTTTTTCAAACAAAATTAACCATTGAGAAGTAAAGACTTCATCCTCCTTTCAGCAGGTTCTGAGCACAACCTTGGGATGTAAATAAAACATGTGCTCCAGTCCACTGAATGTTCAGCTTTCCACATTGAACTCAGCTCCCAAGTTTCCCCAGGAGGGAGTTGGGTGTCCTAGCATTCAGTGACTAAGTTGGACTTAAACTCATCCCTTTAGCAGACTTTATAACCAAGTCTCTAACCAAACCCTTCGTCAAGTGATCAACTAAGTTCTGTTGAGATCTCACAAACTCTATAGATACCACCCCATTCATGATAAGCTCACAAATCATGCTATGTCTGACACCTAAGTGTCTAGACTTACCATTGTACATATGGCTATAAGCCTTAGCCAATGTAGCTGCACTATCACACCGGATAGAAATAGGTGCTATAGGTTTAGGCTACAATGGAATCTCAAGAAGCAAGTTTTTCAACCACTCAGCTTCTTTTCCAGCAGCTGCTAGAGCCACAAATTCAGCTTCCATTATTGAACTGGTGATGCAAGTTTGCTTCTTGGATGCCCAAGAAATTGCACCTCCACCAAGTAGGAATACCCAGCCACTGGTTGACGAATTGTCTTCAGTGTTACTGATCCAACTTGCATCAGTGTAACCTTCCAACACTGATGGGTAACCAGTATATGAGAGACTATAATCCATAGTTCTCTTCAAATACTTCAGTACCCTCTGAACTGCTTGCCAGTGATGAGCACTAGGATTACTAGTATACCTGCTCAATTTTCCCACTGCAAAACCAATATCAGGTCTTGTACAAGTCATGGCATACATCAAGCAGCCAATTACCCTAGAATACTCAAGTTGAGATACAGCTTTGCCATTATTAGGCATCAGCTTCTCACAAGTATCCATAGGTGTACTCACAGGAGTACAATCAAAGTAATTGAATTTCCTCAGCACCTTCTCAATATAATGAGACTGAGAGATAGAAATTCTATTACTTTCATGTTTAATCCTTATACCAAGGATAACATCAGCCTCCCCCATGTCTTTCATGGAGAACCTTGATGACAAAAATTCCTTTGTCAGGTCAACCTGATTTTGGTCAGTGCCAAAGATCAACATGTCATCAACATATAGACAAATGATGACTCCTTTACCAGATTCATCAAATTTGCTATATACACATTTGTCAGCTTGGTTAAGAACATAACCACTAGACAAAACCACTTCATCAAATTTTTGATGCCATTGCTTAGGTGCATGCTTCAGTCCATAAAGAGACTTAATCAGTTTACACACCTTGTTTTCATTGCCAGGCATGATGAAGCCCTGAGGTTGGTTCATATAAACCTCCTCTTCCAACTCACCATTCAAGAAAGTTGTCTTCACATCCATCTGATGAATAATCAGATTGTGAATAGATGCCAAAGCAATCAGCAGTCTTATGGTACTTATACGAGCCACAGGGGCATAAGTAATTCCTGACTTTTGTTTAAAGCCTTGAATGAGTAGTCTAGCCTTGAACTTTACAATAGTTCCATCTACCTTCATTTTCCTTTTGAAAATCCATTTGCAACCTAAAGGTTTGCAACCAGGAGGTAGATCAACCAACACCCAAGTGTTGTTCCCCATGATGGAATCCATCTCATCATTGATTGCTTCTTTCCAGAAAGCAATATCATGGGACTTCATTGCTTCTTCAAATGTCTTGGGATCATCCTCAACAATGAAGCAATAGGAGTATTGGTCTGAGACCTCATCCCTTGTTCCTTCAACCAAGTATAGTTGAAACTCAGGTCCAAATGACTTTGGAGTCCTGACCCTTTTGCTCTTCCTGAGCATAGGTTCAGGTTGTTGTACCACAACCTCATTAGGGACCACTGATGGTTCATCATCAGGGACCTCTGATACACCAGTGTTATGAGTTCTATTAGGAATCCTCTGACTTGGTCTAGAGACTGATGAGAATCTATTCTCATCAAAGTCTGCCTCCCTAGATTCAATTATTGAGTTAATTGAAATATATTCATTAGGTTCAATAACATAGAACCTAAAAGCCTTGGAATGCTCAGCATATCCAACAAAGATGCAGTCAATGCCTCTTTCACCCAAAGTTTTCATCTTTGGATCAGGGAGTCTTACAACAGCCCTACAACCCCAAACCTTGAGATAATTCAGGTTGGGTTTCCTTTTAGTCCATAGTTCATAAGGGGTAACCTTGTTACTTTTGTTGGGAACCCTATTTAATAAATAGCAAGCTGTTAACATAGCTTCACCCCAGAACCCTTGACTCAGTCCTGAACAGGACAACATGGAATTAACCATCTCCTTCAGCACCCTGTTTTTCCTTTCAGAAATGCCATTTTGCTGAGGAGTATAAGGGGCAGTCGTTTCATGGATTATACCAACATACTGAAAGTACTGAGTATCCATGTACTCACCTCCCCTATCAGTCCTTAATCTTTTGATCAAAGACCCAAGTTGTAATTCAACTTCAGTTTTAAACACTTTGAATTTATCTAATGCTTCATCCTTGGTATGTAACAGATAGACATAACAAAATCTAGAAGCATCATCAATAAATGTCACAAAGTACTTCTTATTCCCCAAAGAAGGAGTGGCATGCAAATCACACAGGTCACTGTGTATAAGCTCGAAGACCTTAGTCTCACGACTAACACCCTGAAAAGGTTTCTTGGTTATCTTGGTCAACATGCAAGTTTTACACTTTTCAGTGTCCATGTCAAATGCTGGGATTAAACCATCCCTAGACATATCTTGCATTCTTTTATAATGTACATGGCCAAGTCTTGCATGCCATAGACTAGAAGCAGTGTCAGTGGTAGTCACAAAAGCTGAATTAACATTGTCAGTAGAAATATTAAGCCTGAACATTTGATTGCATAAATAACCAAAACCAATAAAAACACCATGCTTAGAAAGCACAAATTTATCAGACTCAATAACTTGTTTATATCCATGATTATTCAAAACATTACTTGAAACCAAGTTTTTCCTTATATCAGGAACATGAATAACATTAAACAAAGTTACAATCTTTTCAGAACTAAACCTAAGGTCTACACAACCACGACCATGCACCAAGGCTGTTGACTCATTTCCCATGTGAAGAATAGAACCATCATTCAGTGACTCATAAGTCTTGAACCAGCTTCTATCTTTGCACACATGAACTGTTGCACCAGAGTCAACCCACCACGCAACATCATCATCCTGCACATAATGAGATTCAGATACATATGTAACATAATAAATCTGAAAAGACTTATTAACCATATTCTGACCTTTCAATGAGTTGGAAGAACCACCACTCCCTGAACCATTAGTGCCTGATCCATTGGCTTTACCACCAACTTTAACACCCTTGCAGTCCCTTTTAATGTGACCAGTTTTGCCACATTTCCAACACGCAGGTGTTGCCTTTTTGTTAGGATCTGCCCTTGTGTTGTCATGATATTTGCGTTTGCCTTTGTTGTCATTGTACCTGGTGGAGTTGTTATGCTCCACCATATTGACAACAGATGGTCCAGCAGCATTGCTACCCTTTGGCTTGTCATTATCCTGCACCTTGAGAGATTCCTCAATGTGCAGATGACTGCCCAACTCAACCAGAGTTAATTCCTCTTTCTTATGTTTCAAGGTATGCTTGAAATCTTTCCAAGAAGGAGGAAGTTTATCAATAACACAAGAGACTTGAATAGCCTCATCCATGTGCATATTGTGTTGTGTAAACCTTCCAAGTATACTGATGACGTATAGTCTGGAGTCGGGTCATAAACCCGACTACAGCCCAATACTCACAAGCCCGGCACGAACTGGGCCAATATCAATAAGCGTGTGGGCTCACGAAAGCCCAAGCCCAAATCTATTTACGGAATAGATATCCGATATCTTCTAAAATAAGGAGATAATCATTCCCAACCGACTTACGCGGGATGCGCCGAAGGTTGGGGAACACGGAACCAACAAGGATTCCGTGCGTATATAAAGGGAATCATATCCCTCGTTTAAGGTACGATCTCATAACCCTAAAACTCCTTAAAACCCTAAACCGATTACTCACTCTCACGCCGGAGGATAATCGTGGGAGACAATCCCACGGTAAGCCTAACGGTGTTTCTTGTCTCTTAGTGCGCAGGTCTCAAGCAGCAATTCTCAATTGATACGAGAACCGGAGCTCCAAACCAGGAACGTCCAACTTTTGTATCAACAAGTGGCGCCATCCGTGGGACCCTACACTAAGAACCAACACTAGAATGACAAAGCACGGAAATCAGCGATCGCAGTCAGACCTCATGGGGAAGAAGTCGCAGAGTAGACTAACCCCTAAGCAGACCTCTGGGACAACCAGCGCTGCTAAAAATAAGGGATCAGGCCAAGACTTGATCTTCCCTCTGGTGGAACCGCACTCGGGAACAACCCAAGCCACTACAACCACCACGAGTGGAGTAGACCCACTGCGCACCGTCTTTACTACTCCCTTCCAATCGGTGCTAGAAACTGACCTGACAAAGGTACCGGAGGCACCAGGCCGGGATAAGGGTATAGCGGCAGAAACAAACGCACTCACTCTCGAGGGGGTCGCGCCGGAATTAGCACCAGAAGTTTTCGTATCCCAAAACTACGAAACATTAACTGCCCTCATGCAAGAGGAAGAGAAGAATAGATCATGTCGGAACTTGAAAGCCCGACTCAATTTCGATTCGGAATACGATACTTCCCCACTGCGCCACCAGAAAGAAAAGCGCAGAGGAAGCGGTCATAAACCCCCAGTATTCAACAGAATCGGGAGGAGAATCGAGGGTGATGAGACATCTCACTCGCAGCACTTGAGTGATAGTGATAGAGAAGAACGGCGTACCAGTATCTACGCCAGACTGGGTAGCCGTAAAGTACATGACAGACTGGGGCGAAAGTATTCCCCAAGTGAAAGCCCTTCAGATCCAGACTATAAGTCAGACTCTGAGGACGGCCGGCGCAAACGCCGTAAGAAGGAAAATTCATCTTCTGATAACTCCTCGGACAACGAGGATAGCGATACAGGACACTGGAAATCTAGAAACAGACGCGATAGCCAAGAGGAAGACATGTCTCTCCCATGGCGCCGTCAGAAAGTGGATGCGTTCACCAAACGCATTAGTGATTTCTCTGAGAACAAGAAGAGGCGCATGCCTACAAATGTCAAGACCTATGATGGAACAGGTGATCCTGACGATCACCTAAAAATCTTTGAATCAGCCGCGACCATTGAGAATTGGCCACAACCAGTGTGGTGCCACATGTTTAATTCCACACTAGTGGGAAGCGCGCGGAACTGGTTCAACAAACTCCCACGAAGGAGCATAAATGGTTTTGAAGAGTTGAGAAAGACGTTCCGTCTAAATTTTACTCAACGGAAAAAGTTCGCTAAAAATCCTGTCGAACTCGCCAGGGTAAAGCAGCACCAAGGAGAATCTACGAGTGCATTCATGGAACGCTTTAAAGATGAATGCATGCAAGTTAAAGCATGTCCTGAAGTACTAAAGATCTCTGGCTTTATGAATGGGATTAATAATCCAGAACTCATCAAGAGGTTAAACGACAAGATCCCTGAGACCTTTGATGAACTCATGAAGCGCTCTCGGTCTTTTGTCCAGGGGGAAGCCGCCGCGGCGGATAGCAAAAAGAACCACTCGAGTTACCGGTCACAGGAACAACCTGGGAGACAATCCAACGACCGAGGTAGTAACCGTAATAGGAGCTATCGCAGCCAGAGGAGCGGCAGAGATAATGATAGGTACACTCCCCTGATCAAAACCCCAAAGGAAATACTCGCAGCGGAAGGCGCGAATTTCCCAAGACCACCGCAGATGCGTACACCAGAAGATCGGCGCACTGGGAATGGATACTGTGACTACCACGCGCAAAAGGGTCACACCACTAACGAATGTGTCCAGCTGCGCCAACTCATCGACAAGATGGTCAAAGAGGGTAGACTGGACCACTTGGTTAAAAACATTAAAGAGGGAAGAGATAAACAAAAGAATGGAAACAAGAAGGAGACACCCAAAGATAAGGCCGACACAATCTACATGATACAAACGTGGCAACGAATCACTAGACAGAAGGTCAGCCAGGAGTTTTCCCGAAGAAGCGAAATCTCTTTCCCTACTCTAACTGCGGACAACGTAGTAGCCGAGCCACTCACCATTGAAATCAGTGCGGGTGGTCACGACATACACCGCATGTACATTGATGGTGGGGCATCGGCAAATATCATGTATGAGCATTGCTTTAAAAGACTGCGACCTGAAATACGCAGCCAGTTAAGCCCGGTCAGCACAGCGCTCACTGGTTTCACAGGTGAAAAGATATGGCCCATGGGGCAACTGCGATTACTAGTCAGCATTGGCAACGCAGAGCACTCTACGACAACCTGGATGGACTTCATGGTGATTAAATCCCCCTCGCCATACAATGGCATTATCGGGAGACCCGGGATATCAGCCATGCGCGCGGTGCCATCAACAGCGCACGGGATGCTTAAATTCCCAGTAGAAGGGGGCATTGTTACTCTTTACAATGCCACGGTACCAAACAGAGAATGTAACACGGTTACATGCGAAATGGCACCGATCCCGAAACAGTGCGCGGCCAAAGTCCCCAACTTGAAGGTCGCGATTCACCCAGAATACCCAGAACAGGAAATAACCATCGGAGGGTCATTGTCGGACAACGGCAAAGCAGCTGTGTGCGCGCTCCTACAAAAGAACGTGGATATTTTCGCGTGGGAGCCAAAACACATGACTGGGGTACCACGCTCGATCACAGAGCATAAACTGAGAATCCGACAAGGGTACTCACCGATACGCCAGAAGAAGCGTGGCCAAGCCCCATAGCGTGCGCAGGCAATTCTGGCAGAGGTACAGAAATTGGTAAATGCAGGAATTATGCGTGAAGTCTACTACCACGACTGGCTTTCTAACCCAGTAATGGTCAAAAAAAGCGACGGTAGCTGGCGAATGTGCGTAGACTTCACCGACCTTAACAAAGCATGCCCACAAGACTGCTATCCATTACCAGAGATAGACTGGAAAATAGAGTCCTTGTGCGGATACCCGTTAAAGTGTTTTCTCGACGCGTACAAGGGATATCACCAGATACAGATGGCCAAGGAAGACGAGGAAAAAACAGCTTTCCACACAAGCCAAGGCGTTTACTATTATACAAAAATGCCCTTTGGCTTGAAGAATGCGGGTGCCACCTATCAGCGGTTAGTAGACAATGCCTTTGAAAAACAGGTGGGCCGCAACCTGGAAGTCTATGTGGATGACCTGGTCATAAAAAGCCATACTGAAGTTGAGCTTGTGCGCGACATAGAAGAGACGTTCAAGACTCTACGAGAGATCAACATGAAGCTGAATCCTAAGAAATGCACCTTCGGCGCTACTGAAGGCATGTTCCTAGGATACCTGATAGAACCTGACGGCATAAAACCTTGTCCAGAAAAGACAAAGGCGGTAATAGAACTTCCCTCACCACGCACGCTGAAGGAAGTCCAATCCCTCAACGGAAAACTGGCCGGCCTAAACAGGTTCCTGTCTAAATCAGCAGAAAAGTCATTGCCTCTTTTCAAAACACTCAAGAAGTGTATAAAAAAGGGTGACTTCCGGTGGACGACGGAGGCGGAAGAAGCCTTCACTACACTCAAACAGCATCTAGCAACGCTCCCAACACTCGTTGCACCCCGACCAGGGGAAGAGCTGATCATGTATTTATCAACAACTCAGGGGGCAGTCAGCGCAGTGCTACTAACAGATAGGGACTCAGTGCAAACCCCTATCTATTTTGTCAGCAAAGCGCTCAAGAAGACGGAGATGAACTACAGTGCCATGGAGAAGTTAGTCTTGGCATTAGTGTTTGCCGCCAAGCGACTGCGCCGGTACTTCCAAGCGCACCCGATAGCGGTAATCACATATCAACCCATCAAGCAGATCATCTCCAAACCCGATGCGTCAGGACGACTCCAGAAGTGGAGTGTGTTGCTAGGCGAACACAACATCTCTTACAGACCACGTACCGCAATAAAAGGACAGGTTCTGGCAGACTTCATCATCGAGAAGCCAGATACTGATGAGGTACCCGCACCAAGCAAGAAGGAACTACAAGATCCATGGATTTTGTTTACAGACGGGTCCTCATGCGTGGACGGATCAGGAGCTGGCCTCATTCTCACAAACCCAGAGGGAATGGAATTCACTTACGCACTGCGTTTTGAATTTACCGCGACAAACAATGAGGCAGAATACGAAGCCCTAATCGCCGGACTACGCATTGCATCTCGAATAGGTGTACGTAACTTGGAAGCAAATATCGACTCCCGGCTAGTAGCCAACCACGTGTTGGGTGAATACGTGGCCAAAGAAGAGAATATGATTCAGTATCTTGAGAAGACTAAGACACTGATCAAAGGCTTTGACAGATTTACTATCAAGCAAGTCCCTAGAGGAGAAAATCGTAAGGCAGACGCACTGAGCAAGATCGCCTCGACAAGCTTCGCACACTTATCAAAGCAAGTGCTGGTGGAAACACTGAAAAGCAAATCAATATCGGAGATGGAAGTCTCCGCGGTCATAGAGGAGGATGGTCTTGAATCAGTCATTTTGTAATTTGTGAAATTACTAACAAGAAACTTCTTACTTGATGCATCCTCAGCCATATATTTGGCATCCAAGGAATCCCACAGTTCTTTGGAAGATTCAAAGTTCTGATAAATATCAAACAGAGCATCAGACATACCATTGAGAATAAGACCTCTGAATATGTAGTCATCATTCTCCCATTTGCTCCTCCTCCGGATATGCTCCACAGTAGCATCATCCCCATCATCAGGAATAGGTGTAGTTAGCACATACATCACACTCATGCTTGACAGAAAGAAGTGCATCTTCTTCTGCCACCTCCTAAAGTCCACCCCTTTAAACTTGTCCAGCTTAGCAAAGTTTGAAGCCATGTGTTTCATTGCAGCATCAGCCATTGATTATCACAAAATAGTTTACTTTGATTGTTGGTGTGTAACTCCCAGAACAGGGTTAGATAATCAATTCAGCAGAAACAAACAATAAGTCAGCAGAAACAAATACCACTAGGTGGTTACCGGATATCACTTGGAATCGTGTGATCACTTTCCAAAGTAAACTATTCGACCCTAATGCCTCGGTTACACGAATATCTACTTGGGATTATGGAATTAGGCACAATTCTATAACCCTTGCGCTAATAAGTGTTTATCGTTTTCTATATATCCTTCATGCATAATCAGATCTCCAATTTATAGGAGGTTACTCTTAGCTAGTCAAATGGAATTATGAGTATTAATCGGCCCATTAATAGCCTCATAATTATCCCCATTATAGCCGTTAGTGGTTACATGACCAATTAAACGTGGTCATTAAGCAGTTGAAACTGCCACTTGAATAGGTCAAAACCGTTACAAGCAGTACTTTCATAGTGCTATCAGTGAATCCACTGCTTCAGTGGAATCCACAAGCTTCAGTGGAATCCACAAGCTTCAGTGGAAACATAAGCTTCAGTGGAAACACTGCCTATCAGTGGAAACCACAAGCAGTACTTTCTACTAGCACTACCAATACAAACCACTACAAGAGTCAGGGTGTTCATGGACCTTATGGGTGTACACTCCGTACCTCTTAACCCATTACAAGGTGTGAACTAATCCCACAAGTGCACTAAATTTTCTAACAGAAGTAAAGTGTAGTTTTTATTTTATTCTTAGCCAAAATTATAAGGTAATAAGTTAAGACTAATATATACTGTATTAGGGTTATGAACAACAATTTTTATTTTATTTTTCGAATTCAACTAACTATTTCGCGGTGTATATCTCATATGTGTTAGACAAACTATTTGATTGAAGAATATTCTCAAAAAATAAGTATACTATTAAACTACAAGTCCTTTTGTAATACGGAGTTATAATCATTATCATTATACAGTACTATTTTGTATTTGTAATTTCACAAATTTTGTTTGAAAGAGATATAGAAAGACCTGCAGACTGCATAGCTTGGATATGGGTTAGCCAAAAATGGGAATATTGGATTTAGCTTATCCTTGGCCCAGCTAAAAATATTGGGCTTATTGTTTATTAGCTTCATGATTTTCATCCACAGACAAAGTCACAAAACAGCATTATGTAATTGCAAGAGTTTTTCGACCTTTGGATATGTTTTCTTAATTTCTTAAATATTTGACAAGAATAAGTGAATGACCATTGGTTTTCAAACAAAAGCACCAAATCAGTAATTCTAATAAACGAATTATAAATGAACCAAGATAACTCTTTTCATTAAAAATCACTCATTCTAACATTGTCACTGGCAATTCTCTTGCTACAGAGAAAAAGGTTCCACAAACAAAACCCGTCGTGCTAGGGACTTAAGTTCTCTTATCAACTCAATTACCAATACTCGATCTTGATAACTCCAGCAACAGGGTCGGCGATAGTTGCAAAGGCTTCTTTTGACAGATCTAATGTTCCACCACAACCGGGACAATGATCAACAATTTTAACTGTCACAGTTTTACCGTCGTTGCAAGGGTGAGGGACAGGGTTGGTTGGACCGGTGCACTTAACCGTGAACGTCTTTCCACAAATAGCTCCGTTGTTCCATAGAGCATCACTCGCAGCAGCTATCCACACTCCCTCAGGCGTGTTACCATAACAGGCAGATGCTGTTGCCAAAATCATTCACTAGTGTTAACAAATCATATATGACGCATTTATTTTTTTGTTTTGGTATAAAAACAAGCGTAATACATATACGCATACGTACATGTAATGAAATTTATTCCCACAACCTTTTTGAGTCAATTTTTCTAATTAAACACGTATATACTAATCGTCTAGGTAAATAAATAATGCAAAGTAAATATAAAGAACCTCATCCTTATACGTATACATATATGTACGTATATGCATATGTACAGGAAGCGAGTTAGCAACTTACGAGTATATTGCTGATAGAAAGTGGCTGTGCCTGGAATGGCGCACGCCATTGAAACAAGGCTACAAACGAGAACAATTGAAAGAATAGACTTCATTTTTCAGGCTATACAATTTGTCTATGGCCAATATGTTTGATTCATCCATTTGGGTCCATTAAATAGATGAAATCTTGAAACAAATATGGTAACATAACTACATACTTAGAGATGTAATAATGGTTTTCAATAACATCAAATTAAACAGAGAAAACGAATATTGTGCAATAAATAGGAATGAATGTATAGAGTATGTTATTCTCTAGAGTTTGTACTTATGTACATTTTTATGGAATACGATTATGCAAATATATTAAAACTTTAAGCATATATATGTTGCCAATTATCTTTTGCACATAATATATATGTTACTAATTTTTTCTAACATGATATTTACCAAAAACATTTTGAACGTAAATGCTATCAATTTACAACTTTATATAGGTCATGATACATTGTCTTTATTTGGATTGAATCTGAATTTTTTGTTTGTCTATATCAAGCCATATAGTAAAAGAGATCACCTCTTGAAGATATGGGAATACGAGTTTGATTTCCGAAGTCTTTTGTTATGTGTTAACTTATTACGCAAGGTTTTGTTAACCATGGACGCAGACTCGAAATAGTTTTTATCTTGTATGATAGACATACATTTTATGATCCTAGACATTTAAATCATATTCAGAATTCCGTTGTTATGATCCAAAGCTAGCTAGCAAGAAATTAACTTGAACACTAATTTGACAAACATAACAAAATACATACACTACAAAAAGACAATATGAAAGTAATTAAAGCTGAAGTAAAACACAATTATTCAAGTTTTTACAATAAGCAAAACAAACTTTTGACAATTTATAAAAGCAACAATTTTATTCAACGTCTCTATGCCTTGAGTCCATTTATTAAAAGAACACTCAAGAGTGTTCAATATTGGCATCTTGCATACATATTTCAATGAATCAGATCCTGAAGAAAACACAAAAGTTCAAAGTTAGTCAACTAATTATTCGCGGTTCAAATGAAACTTATCATATAATGTATAGTTACCGGTTATATTCAATGGTTATTCTCCCGGCATCAGGATTAGCAATCACTGCGAATGCCTCTTGGGAAAGATCAATTTGATTTGAAGGACATCCGGGACAAAAATCAACAATTGTAACATCAACGCTTCTGCCAGTGCAAGGCTGTGGAACGTTGCTGGTTGTACCTGTGCATGTAACACGATATCTAGTCCCACATGCAGCTCCGTTGGCATACATATCACTGTTGGCTGCTGCAATCATATTACCTTGGTCTTGATTGCCAAAGCATGCCGATGCTATACGAGGCAACTAAAAACTCAATACAAGTCAACTAAGAAGAAATGAACATTTAGTTAAAAGATGTTGGTATACTTACGTACGTAGGGAGGCGTGTAGAAAGTTGCTTGGCCAGCAATGGCATGAGCAACCGATGTGAGACATGCAACCATGGCCATCAAGATAAAAGCTCTAGTCATCGAACCCATATTTGTAATGTATATCTTTGGAAACCCTAAATATGATTTGTGAAGTTTATTTAGTTTGGTGAAGAATGCATACTAAGTGCTTTCCTTTTATTGGTGAAAAAACTAACCCTTGAAAGGTTAATAAGATGGTGCACATGCCACATTTTTCTTGTATGTATTCCACAATATTTACCAAGTCAAAGAAGTTTTATTGAAACTAATTTGTTGGTCTTTGTACGTACTTCTAGATTGTCCATGCTTAATTATTTCTGTCTTGAAAATTACTGCTATATATCTTTTGAATAATATTAAAACATACTCTATATAGTCGTTTACATTTTTTTCCGAATGGTATTTTTCTTTTGTTAACTAGCTTATGTTAACTTGTCAAATTAAGTGAGCGGAAGCAATTTGGGAGAGAAATGTGGTTATTGCATTAAGTGAAATGAGGAGAAAACATATCCTTTTATACAAAATACAGAGGGAAACTAACTACTCTAACTAACTTTCAACAAGTTACAATATCTACCCTTTACTTTACAATATATGCTAAAAATGAACTTTATAAATTCTATATCCTCCCCTAAAGTTGGAACTTCTGTGAAACCCAACTTGGAACTCAAAAAAGAATGTTGTTGTTGACCCAAAGCTTTTGTCATGAGATCAGCCAATTGTAAATGTGTGAGAATGTAAGCAGTTTCAAGAAACTCATCTTGAACTTTATCTCTTGTGAAATGACAATCTATATCGAAATGCTTAATTCTTTCATGAAAACAAGAATTGGCTGCAATCTGTTGGGCTGCTTTATTGTCACAGAAGAGTGTTATAGGAACTTGAACTGGTATATGAAGGTCTTTCAACAAATAAGTCAGCCAAACTAACTCACAAGTAGTTGTGGCCATGCTTCTATATTCTGCCTCTGTTAAAGATCTTGAAAATGTGGCTTGCTTCTTTGTCTTCCATGAAACCAAGGCATGTACCAAGAATATGCAGTAGCCTGTTAAAGACTTTCTAGTCATCAAACAAGTGGCCCAATCTGCATAAGAAAATCCTACAACCTTGAGTTGAGGCTGCACTGGATAAAACAAACCCTTTGATATTGTGCCTTTCAGATACCTCAAAAGGTGTATAGCAGCCTGCATGTGGGGTTCTTTTGGAGCAGAAATGAATTGACTCAAACGCTGGACTGCATAGGATATGTCTGGTTTGGTCATTGACAAATAAAGTAGTCTGCCCACAAGTCTTTTGTATGAATCAGGAGCCTTCAAAGGATCACCTTTATCCAAAGAAAGTTTTAAGTTTTGAGGAAGGGGAAAAGAAGTTGGTTTTCCTGCTGTTAATCCGGCATCTTGAAGCAAATCCAGAATATACTTTCTCTGATGCAAATAAGTACCAGTATCTATTCTGCACAATTCAATGCCCAAAAAATATCTTGCAAGCCCCAAGTCTTTAATAGTGAACTTCTCATCTAGAGCCTTTTTAACTGCTAGAATCTCATGTTCTGAATTGCCAGTGACTAAATTGTCATCAACATAGACTAAAGCAACAGTAAATGTATCACCAACAACCTTTATAAACAGAGAATAGTCATGCTTGGATTGAACAAAACCCAAAGAGATGAGAAATCTTGACAGTTCTTGGTTCCATTGCCTTGAAGCTTGTTTTAAACCATACAAGGATTTGTTGAGCTTGCAGACCTGTCCTTGCAATGCCTTTGTGTAACCTTCTGGTGGCTTCATGTAGATTTCTTCTTCCACATAACCATGTAGAAAAGCATTATTTACATTCAACTGGTGTGAAGGCCAATCTTTGGCTGTTGCAATGGCAATTAACACCCTCACAGTATCAGCTTTTGCAACAGGAGAAAAGGTGTGTGTGTAATCAGTGCCCTCCTTTTGATCAAAACCTCTTATAACAAGTCTTGCCTTCTGTCTTTCTACAGTTCCATCAGGATTATACTTTGTTTTGAACACCCACTTTGAGGAAATAGCTCTTTTATTGGAAGGAAGAACAATTAACTCCCAAGTGTCATTTTCTTCTAAAGCATGCAATTCATTATCCATGGCTTTAGCCCATTTAGCATTTGAAGCAGCTTGGGTGTATGAAGTAGGTTCAGTATCATTCAACACATGAGCTAAAAAGGCTATGTATCCCTTAGGAAACTGATCAAAGTCATGAGAATGAAACAGAGGATAAATAGGGGTTTTGGGTAAAAACTCAGTACTAGCCATAGCTGCTTTTGGAGTAACAAAATCCTTTAACCAAGATGGCTTATTAGAAGATCTACCAGACCTTCTAACATTAACTGTTGGAACAGGAGGTGGTAGTATTTCAGGTTCACTATAAGAAGGTGGTAGTATTTCTGGTTCATTATGAGGTGCAAGCTCAAAAGGAACTTGTGGTTCTGATTCAGGAATTATTATAGTTGCAGATTGATTATTGGTTTGTAAAGGTTCTTTATGATGGACTTCAGTCTCATCTTCTTCACAAGGCCAAATGGATTGATTAAACTTAGAAGGAGAAGGTTGAGTTGCAATTGGTTCTTTGAAAGGGAAAATAGTTTCCTTAAAAATGACATCTCTGCTACAAAACACTTCCTTTGTCTGTAAATCATACAACTTATACCCCTTTTGCCCTGGTGGATAACCTATTAGTACACATCTGTTACCTTTAGGTTCAAACTTATCCTTATGAGGTTTTGTGACTGCAGCATAACATAAGCATCCAATGGTTCTAAGATTCTCATAAGAAGGAGCAACTCCATGTAGGATTTCAAAAAGACTCTTCCAGCCTAAGATTTTCATGGGCATTTTGTTTATCAAATATGTAGCTGTAAGAACACAATCTCCCTAAAATTTCTTTGGTAAATTAGAATGCAACTTAAGAGCTCTTGCAGTGTCTAAGAGGTGCCTATGCTTTCTCTCAACTATTTCATTCTGTTGGGGAGTATAGACCATTGATCTCTGATGTATAACACCCAATGAATTCAAAAGGGTCAAGCAAACCTTATTAACTATTTCTGTACCATTATCTGACCTCAAGAACTTAGGTTTGGCATCATAGTGATTACCAATATTGGCAAAGAAACTTGAAAGAGTGTCATGGATTTGATCTTTTGTATGAATCAAGTAGGTCCAAGTGCATCTAGTGTGATCATCTATTATGGTTAAGAAATAGTGTGCACCAGTAAGGTATGGAGTTTTGTAGGGACCCCAGAGATCAACATGAATAAGTTCAAAAGGCACCTTGGACCTAGTTTGGCTTAAGGGAAATGGTAACCTGTGATGTTTTGCAAGCATACATGTATCACAAAAGAAATGAGACACATTCACATTTTTACATTCATTAACATGAATCAATTTTGATACAGAGGTATGTCCAAGCCTAGAATGGAACAAGTCAACTGTTACATCACTGGACTTGTCCTGAATAACTTTATTAACAAATGAAGAAAGAGCAGGAAAACAATTAGGTAAGGAAGCTAGTGAAGAAGGTTTACAGATGTAAAGATTGTTAAACCCTTGTCCAGCAGTTAGAACTTGTCTAGTTGAAAGGTCCTGTAGCACAAACCAAGTAGGAAAGAAAATGGCTATAAGAAGCTGATCATTGAGCAATTTTCCTACTGATAGCAAATTGACCTTAAATTCAGGGACATAAAGGACATCATTCAGGGTAAGAGTATCACTAATCCTTATTTTTCTCACTTTGGTAACCCACTTACTAGATCCATCAGGCAATTTAATCCTAATAGGTCTTTTGAGAACTTTAATGGATTGAAAAAGGTGTAAGTGTGGTGACATGTGGTCTGAGACACCAGTATCAGTTACCCAATCTATCTCAATATTAAGGCCCGCATTATCTACCAAAAGTTTGATAGAAGCATGAAATGATATATCTGTGTGAGTATGCTTGCCACGAAGAAATATACATGCATGAGGCTTAGAAGTACTGGCCTCATTGCTATTGCAGTCAATTCCTTTTCCTTTGAACATCTTCATCATTTCTTGACAAACAACATTCACCAAATTCTGATACAGATCCATCTTTTCACCCACAACTTCATTTTCATACCCCATTTGAAAAGGCGTATCTCTTTGCAAAAATTGATCATACTCAGTACTGACTTGAGCCACCATTTTACCTTTCTTTCCTTATTTCCCTTTGTACTAGTCAGGATAGTCAATCCTCTCAAAACACTGCTCAAACAGATGCCCTTCTTGATTACAAAAGCCACAAACCTTCTTTTCACCCCTGTTTTCATTCCTGATTACATTACCTTCCTTTCTTGAACCTGATAATTGCCCATTCTTATTGTTAAAATTTGCAAAAAATGCAGTTGGATCATTCACTTGATGAGTGACTTGTTTATGTTTCTTTACTTGTTGAACAATGTAATAAGCTTTGTTAATATTGGGTAATGGATCCATTGAAAGAATTTGATTCCTAACAGATTCAAATTCATCATTCAATTTCATCAAAAACTGCATCAATTTGGATATGCTATCAATCTCTAAAACCTTTTCAATGATCCCACATGAACAATCTCTCATTTTCCCACAAGAACACACAGGCAATCCATTCAAACTATGTAACTCATCCCAAAATCTTTTCAACTTATTGAAATAAGCAGCAACTGAAAGATTACCTTGTGACACTTTGCTTAATTCTCTTTCAATGTGGTAAAGAGAGGCCCATTACTCTGTCCATACCTTTCTTCCAATTCTTTCCAAAGATCAAAAGCAGATTGTGCATAAAGAAATGAATCAGACAACTCTGCAATCATGGAATTCAGAATCCAGCAAGTCACCATGTAATCACACCTAATCCACCTTTGATAAGTAAGATCAGTTAAGGCTGGTTTTGGTGAAGATCCGTCTATAAACCCTAGCTCCAACTTAGCACCCAACGCCATTTTGATTGTATGACTCCAACCCCTAGAAAATTACCACCATCGAACGACGTATTGGTTAACATCATGCCAGGATGATCAGAACTTGCAAGATGCAACGTATCATTCGCCATGTTTTGTGAATTTTGATCTTGATTTTGATTGTTCAAATTGGGGATTTCTGATGAGGTTGAAGTATCGTTCAAATTAGGGTTTGTGTTCGCAATCGCCATTGAAATACGCCTAAAACTGTGATTGAGTGATGAAAACACATTGTAGGTTGACGATGACAAGAACAAAAATCAGTTAGGGTGGTTGAAACGGTTATGAAAGTAATTGAATAACATGTTCGAGTTCCATGTGCTCTGATACCATGTCAAATTAAGTGAGCGGAAGCAATTTGGGAGAGAAATGTGGTTATTGCATTAAGTGAAATGAGGAGAAAACATCTCCTTTTATACAAAATATAGAGGGAAACTAACTACTCTAACTAACTTTCAACAAGTTACAATATCTACCCTTTACTTTACAATATATGCTAAAAATGAACTTTATAAATTCTATATAACTTGATTTGGCTACAAAGATAATTGTGTATTTGGTGAAGTATCGTACCCATGCGTTGCATTGACACAAAAAATATAATGATTTTTTTTACAAACAAATGTTTTTATTACGTTTTTTGTACCAATAACTTTACAAATGACAAGAAATTTATGATCGAGTAATGTTAACCAATTTCAGTGTGACTATTTTATATGAAAAATAAATATGAAGTTAGAGAATAAAGCGTGGCAATATAAGAATCTTAATAGTATATATTAAAATAAAAACTTTATTGAATATAATATGAGGAGAGTTATTTTACATACTAAATTTTTCTTATATATCAAGAACTCATCATCATTCTTCATCTAAAAAGTATTTTATTATTATTTCACCTATTTTTAATAATTTAAATATCTCTTAAACCGTTAATCGTTAAATGAAAATAATTACACAATCGCGAAGAGCATTTAATTATCTTTCTATAGACGGACACTTTGATATACTTTCGAAAAAAGAAAAAAAAAATCGTTTTTTTCACGCTTTTTCGTCTTTTTTTCTTTTTTTTTTCGAATATGAGATTTGCATGAAAAAATCACATGTGATTAAACACTAATTTGAATATCACATGTGATATTAGTGTTAAATCATATATGATATGTAATATCGCACATATGATATTCACATGTGATATGTAATATCACATGTGATATTAGTGTAATATCATATGTGATTTAACACTAATATCACATGTAATAGCCAAATTAATGTTTAATCAAATGTGATTTTTTTCATGCAAATTCTAGTAACGAAAAAAACGAAAAAAAAATTGTAAAAAAAAAACGTGAAAAACACGATTTTTTTTTTTGTCGAAAGTATATCAAAGTGCCTATCTATAGAAAGATAATTAAATACTTGTCGTAATGATATATATTTTTTTCGCTTAACGATTAACGGTTTGAAATATATTAATATTTGAAAAAAATGATGAAAGTGGTTTTTTTAAATTGTTGGGATTAATCTCATCTATTAGATTAAATAAAAATGGAGGGTGGAGATTGATCCCTTGATATGTAAATAATGTTTTGTCCTCAAATGATCTTAAATCATATAATATAGTATAAAACACAAATGTGGCTTGGGCTTAACATGGTCCGAAAATCAGGCAGAACTGATCATGACGGAATCGGATCAAAGACCGATTTGGCCCAAACACCGGAACGAGGATCGGACTAAAATGTTCGGTTTAGATCCGGGCCGGCCCGGTTCAACTTAACACCAAGTGTCGTAACATTAGAGCACCAGGTGTCGTACATGTTAAATCCCCCTTTTGGTGGTACGTCATGTCACATTAGCTTTAACACCAACATCACTCACACCACAAAATGACTCTCCCTCATAACATGTCATAACATCATTTTTTGAACCCCACAATTATTTTAATATGCTAATATCTTTTTATTAAGACTAAAATATACCGTTCGTCCCTAATCTTGTACACACGCATCACGTTGAACCAAACCTAGGCGTTTTCATCGCTGGAGGTCTAAAGCATGGGTTTTTAATGCAAAACAAGTCCCTTGACCACTAATTCCAAAGTCAATGTCTGATTTTTGTTATGTAGTCGAGGGTATTTTAGTCCATACATATTTAATCATTTACAGGGTAATTGTCAACTCAAGTATACACATGACACAAACAAGCCACTATTCACTTCACTATTTGCTCACTTGAAAAACATGGATAGACATGGGTGCCATCGCTCTGCTCTCGAAATATGCAAACTGCTCATCTCTCTTGATTCAGATGATCCAATGGGTGCTTTATTCTGCATCAACTATTTCGCTTTAAGAGCTGAGGAGTACAAATGGTTAGAACGGTTTTCTGAAGAATATAATACAGATAATTCTCTCTGGTTATTTCCAAACTTTTCATATTCTCTTGCAATTTGTCGGTTTTATCTTGAACGTGAAGAAACAAGCGAAACTAAATCAACTTCAAGTGATCTCATGAAACAGGCTTTAATGATTTACCTTTCGGTTTTAAAGAAGTTGGTGGCTAAAGTTCCCTTAAAAGAACAAGTATGGACAAAGATAACCAACCATATTTTCTTTGGAAAAGATCAAACAGGAAGTGAGTCGTTGGATTATTTGATCAATATATACATTGAGCTTCATAACTTTCTTAAGGATACAGCTTTATCAGTTATTGAAAAAATGGAAACTAGTCAAAGTGAAGCCCGGGATTGGGCTTGTGTCAGAAAAGAAGCGTTTCCATCCCAAAAGAACGAGTGAGTATGCTTTTTTTTTTTTTTTTTTTTTTTTTTTTTTTTTTTTTTTTTTAATATTATTGTATCATTAATACATTAAAAAAGGAACAAGTAAAAAGTATATATGGTTCATCTGGTTTGCTCATTGGTCACTTGCTCATACTAATTACGGATATCTCCTGTTTTCTCACATTTGGTCCCTAAAGGGTAAATGGTGAGGGACCAATCTGAAAGCAAGCAGTCTTCCTCGGAACATATCTGTAATTAGTACCGGCGAGGCGGCGAGTGACCAATTTCGCATTTTTCTTGTAAACCACAAGGACCAATTATGTAATTTACTCAAAGAAAAAATTGTAGTTGGCATATGATCAAAAAGTTAAGATTAAGATAATGATTTTTTTTTTGCAGATATTCGCACTTGATGGTATCTGATTTTTCGGATTCAACACTGACTATGCCCCCTGTGAATTCGCAAAATTTTGTGATTGATCAGATGCTGGTAGATAAGCATAATGCTGGTGGTGCTGAGAACCAAGAAAATGTTGGTGGTGGTGTTGCACGTCCTCCTCCTTGTGA
Source organism: Chrysanthemum seticuspe (assembly GCA_019973895.1). NCBI lineage: Eukaryota > Viridiplantae > Streptophyta > Magnoliopsida > Asterales > Asteraceae > Chrysanthemum > Chrysanthemum seticuspe. The sequence goes on from BPTQ01000005.1 coordinate 46,829,009, forward strand.
AGTTGCAAACAGAAATGCATTGGCAGTTTTGTTTGAGTCAATGTTATCGTGGGTTGATTATGGAACAAGAGAAGAAGACCATGTAAACGGGGGGAACAAGACAATGAATCTTGAATATGAGGTTGAGTATTTGAAGCTTGTTTCTTGGAATCCATCCTGGTCTGTTACTGAATTGGAAAAGAAGGTTTTATGCAACAAGACAAAGTATAAATGTATATGGACTAAAATACCCTTGACTACATAACAAAAATCAGACATTAAATTTGGCATTAGTGGTTAAGGGACTTGTTTTGCATTAAAAACCCATGTTTTGGACCTCCAACGATGAAAACACCTAAGTTTGGTTCAACGTGATGCGTGTTTACAAGATTAGGGACGAACGGTGTATTTTAGTCTTTTATTAATTAAAAATTACATTACTGACTACATACAACTAAAATAAAATTCATACAAAAAAAACTCAAAAAATATACTCCGTATTATATAAACTTTACCTCACGCAAGCAAACTTTCCAAAGGGTATATATTGAATCTTCTATAATTGCAAAAGGTAAAAACAAAAAAACAAAAAAATAATAATAAAAAAAATGCCTGCAGCTTATCTTCTTTATGAAAAAAAAAAAAAAAAAAAAAAAAAAACAGCCCAAACACAAACACAAATACACCCTTCTTAATCCAAAAAAAAAAAAAAAAAACAAAAAAACAAAAAAACACAAACACAAATACACCCTTCTTAATCCAAAAATACAACTAAAAAATTTACAACATTCCTTTATCATGTTTTGGCGTACGCCGCCGGCTTGATGGCCGTTATAACGACATTAGTACCAGTGCGATGGCTCCGCTATAATGTGGTCCATGTTTTTTGCACCCCTCACGTCATCTTACTCGATGTTTTTAATTAATATTTGAATTTAGGAAAATGATTGGGAGGCCTAAAATATGTGACTAATTTTGTGCCTAATATATATGACAATAAATTATTCTTTTGTGAAAAAGTGAGTCCCCCTACTATCCCAATAGAATGCTGACACATATGTTTAGACATATTATTAAGCATATGAGTTGTTCATCTCAATCAATACTCTTGAATTTATTGAGGTAGAAACACAGTTAGTTGAAGGTCATATTACATTAAAAGTAGTTAAGATAAGTTAAAAGGTTATGACATTTTCTCCAGTTAGGTAGGACGGAGTGGACGTCGGGTTGCCAAGCGAGCTCGTGAACCCGCTCGGCTACACCATTCCGTGTAGTGCGGGTTAGGGGGGCGGCTATTAAATTCGAGTTGGGAAGCCGAAGGTTTACGTTGCAAAAGTTTACGTTGGAAAAGTTTATGCCGTTAATAAACGGCTATTTTTGACCCAAAAAAAAAAAAAAAAAAAATCAATCCTATTTAACACCTAAACTTGCACCTCATTTTTCAAAATAAAAACACACAACACAAATTACAACACACACTAATCTTTCAAAAACACCAAACTATGGATCCAAGGAGAAGTAAAAAAACTTTCACCTCGCGTCAAGGTCGGTCTCAACCATCCCCGAATCAACCAAAACAAACTCCGTTAGGATTTAGCCAATTTTATTCTCAACCATCCCCGAATCAATTTTATGTTCCACAACCCCAATCTCCACAATTTTTCCAATATAATATGGGTCCTCCTCAATTGAATCCACAACACTACAACATCACTGCTACAAGCGAGTTTTCCCCGTTCGAAAACCTTAGTCAAGACGTAGAGTACGTACCCGAAACACAACCACTACCAAACGAAGAAGACGAAGATGAGGAAGTTCAAGAAGTCGATCCGAGAGGGAAGAAAAAAGCTTTCGCCGGGAGGAGGCCCCGTGAAGTTTGGACGCCGGCACAAGAGGAGGCTTTGGCGAAAGCATGGGTTCAAATCTCCGAATGTGGTGTTGTCGGTAATGAACAAAAGTCCGACGGTTTTTGGAAACGGATTCACGAGCATTACGAGGCAACTTTGGGTTCGAGTTCACGAACATTTCATGCGTTGAATACCAAGTGGAGATCAATGAACACGGCCATGGGTATTTTCAACGGCTACTACCTCCAAGCGGTACAATTACATAATCTATACTTTATTATTTACAATTACATTATTTTGTTTTTAGCTATACTTTTTTATTTTACGTAATCTGTACTTTTTATTTACAATTACATTATTTTGTATATAATGTAGAAACGTGCTAAGGCTAGTGGGTGCAACGACTTGGACGTGGTGAGGCAAGCTAAAATGGATTTCTATACAGCAAGAAAAAAACAATTTACTCATAGCAGGGCGTGGGAGATTGTCAGAGGTCATGACAAATGGTTGGAGCAAGAATGTTTTCAAGATATTGCCGGTGCTGCAAGCAATTCTTCAAAAAGGAGGTCGGGGGAGTATGACGCGGCAAGCAACACCATTCCCGACATGAATGAAGACCCCACCCCTCCAATTGAATCAAGAAAAATGAAAAAGAAGCAAGCTGCATCCTCCTCGTCGATCTCAAGCGTTGCGGATGAAATCAACGCCTACACACAAAAGAAGACACAATATTTGGAAGAAAAACGCGAGATGGCGAAACAATTGTTGGCTACACAACTCGAGGGGGCGAAGTTCAAGAATACACAACGGGAGTTGAAGTTTTTTTGGAGCCGCATGATCACATTCGCGATCCCGCTATGTTGGAATTAGTTCTTACCCAGAAACGTGAACTTGCGGCCAAACACGGATGGGCTTGCAATTTTTAAATTGTAGTTTCAAGTTATTTTAATTTCAACTTATGTAAGGTTTTTTTTTTTTTTTTTTTTTTTTTTTTTTTTTTTTTTTTTTTTTAAGTTGTAGTTTTAATTTTTAAGTTGTAGTTTTTTTAAGTATTATGTAATGTTTTTTTATTTTTAATGAAATGGTATGTTTTTATTATAAATATTGTATGTGATTTTATGTATTTAAAAAAAAAATTGAATTCGGGTACTAGGGTACCACTCCCACTAGTTAGGGTAGTATTGGGGTAATTTTGAGTTGGAAGGTTTTTATATGATAGAGGTGATGTGGCACCCTTACGGTATTAGGGTATTAGGCTTCCACTCCTCCCTCCCTTACATTTCCATACTTGTCCATCTGTTCGTATAAATGTGACATGTGGAGTGATAAAGAAAAACTTTGTTAAGGCATATGTTATATGAACCCTTTATTAGTCAATCATACAAACTGTAAAACATATAATATAACATCGTAATGCACACAGTACAATTTTCTGATACATGTAATTATTGGAAAACCCCATATAAAAGGGGTCCATATAAACTGCCCCTTCTCTAAATATAATATAACATAAAACACAAATATGTCAACTATCATTAGTTTTTATTTGAATTAACCGAAGAGCATTTTAGTCATTCTTTATTAATGACATTTTTTTTTTTTTTTTTTGACAGGTTTATTAATGACATAGTAATTAGTTATAGATCATATCACATCAATCGTAGTTAAGACTTAAGATTAATTAAAAGGAAAATGATATTTTCTCGTATTACGTATCTTTTACTTGTCCTTTTGTTTATATGAATGTGACGAGTGGAGTGATAAAGAATTTTGCTATATTCTCCGACTTTATTTTCTTACTTATTTTCATAGAGTAATGATTGGGAGACTTAAAAGATATGACTAAATTATGTCATATCTTTTTATCAAAATCATCAATTCTGTCATGTGTAATTTTGTGAGTAAAAGAACGAGTAGAAATATAAGGTAGAAGGAGATATTATTTTTCTTGAAATAAAATGAACTAAAATAGAGGGGAAAATTAAAAATAATGGCAAATCGCATAAAAAGGTACTCATATTATGTCCAATTTCAATTAAATGTACTATTCTTTTTTTTTTCTCAATTTAAGGTACCCGACTTTTTTTTTGGCCGATTTAGATGTTTTTCTAACTTCCGTTAACTATTTCGTAAGTAAATTACATGTTTGGTCCTTGAGTTTGTATAGGCATTACATGTTTGGTCCTTCAGTCCGTTTTTGCACATTTTCAAAAAATATTTTTCAAAAATAAATTTTTTTTCAAAAAAAATTTTTCGAAATATTTTTTTTCCAAATTTTTTTCAAAAACAATTTTTCGAAATATTTTTTTTTCCAATTTTTTTTCAAAAAAACTTTTTCGAAATATTTCAAAAAAAAAAATTCAAAATATTTTCATCCGTTTTTGCACGAAAAAAAATTTGGAAAAAAAATATTTCGAAAATTTTTTTTGAAAAAAAATATTTCGAAAAAAAAATTTTGAAAAAAATTTGGAAAAAAAATATTTCGAAAAAGTTTTGTTGAAAAGAATTTGGAAAAAAAATATTTCGAAAAATTGTTTTTGAAAAAAATTTGGAAAAAAAATATTTCGAAAAAAAATTTTTGAAAAAAATTTTATTTCGAATTTTTTTTTTGAAAATGTGCAAAAACGGACTGAAGGACCAAACATGTAATGCCTATACAAACTCAAAGACCAAACATGTAATTTACTAACGAAATAGTTAACGGAAGTTAGAAAAAAACCTAATTCGGCCCAAAAAAAAAAGTCGGGTACCTTAAATTAAGAAGAAAAAAAAAATAGTACCTTTAATTGAAATTGGACATAAGATGAGTACCTTTTTATGCGATTTGCCCTAAAAATAAATAGTCAATGACACATGTTATTTGTTTGTGTAGGTTGAAAATTAAGTTTGAATAAAATCTAAGAGAATACTACGTATAACATTACTCTAGCATGTCTTATTTAATTTGTTAGCAAACATGATTTTGAAAATTCATCTGTGATGATAAGACTTCCCTAATTTCTATGCTGTTTTGGATAATCTTTCCTAACAAAACCAAATCGATTTTGTTACTTATTGTTATAGCTTTGACCAATTGCCAAGAAAGTTCAAAGTTTTTAGTAAAAGAAAAAATGTAGTTATGATGTTTTAGTCAGCATTAAGAATTCCAAAACTGGTACTTCTCTTGATTACAAACAAGCCTATGGTTAAGTTTTTTTCCTTTTTTTTGAATGACAATTGAATTAGAAGACTAGCAAGGAGCTAGACAAGAAGTGAATAAAGCATTACAAAAATTACAAAGCCACTCTATTCAATTGAATTTCGCTTTTTTAAACCTTTTTTACATCCAATTAAAAGATAATTGTGTTACATCATTGAAAATTAGGTTCTTGATAGCCGTTTGACCACGCATGTATATTCATTACGCAATCGCCAAATTATCCATAAAGTGGATTGGATAACGACATCAAACACGCAGTTAGGTTGGATGGAAGATTTGCATGACTTGCTATAGTTAAGTTAACTACTTCAACAGTCTCTCGAGCTTATTTCATGGGTTCATGTTCGTGGAACATGTTTTATTCTTGATATGTATTGCATCCGATTAGGCATAATTTCATGATAGAAGGTTATATAATTACAATATTTAGTCGATGTCATCTTATTGTTTTCATGACTAGCACGTACAATCTTTATAATATAGATATATTGAATACTAGTCTTTTAATCATAACAAAGTTTATAGAATTTATTTTAGATCAACGCAGTACTTAGTTTTCAGTTTAGCAATGCAACATAATTGATCGATGAGTTATAATCGCCTAGCTTATATAGCCTTACTGGCTCACCCTCTTGCATTTCATTTCACCCTAGGGTCGATTTTTTTATAAAGTGAAACTAACATATTAAAGTAATACATCACAGATCGAGTTGTCATGACGAAACTCACAAAATCACATGGTTGGGAGCATTCACAAACACACGTGTACCACTAGGCCAAAGGCCCTTTGAGTCATAATGTCAATTTTAATTTCAAGACAATGAAGTAACGAACTGGTTGGGTTTGAACTAGTTAAATTCACATCCCGGGCCGGCTACACCCTCCTGCACCGGGGATGCTTTTCACAATCCTGTCAAAATTTCAATCTTATGTATAGTATCATTTTCATGATATATAACATGCACCCTTGTTAAATTTTGGGGTAATAATCTGTGGCAAACATGTCACTCTATCAATTGCTAATAGCTTTCAAGTTATGTTCTTTGCAGACATATTACAAGGGTTTAACATGGACAAAGCATAAGTGTAACACCCCAACCCGACAAGGGTAGAAGTGTCACATTCTGGTGTCATATCAGAACATACAATTAAAAGCGGAAGTCTTAAGAATAAAGTATCAAGTCATTTAAACAATGATTTACACGGAAAATTACAAAACCCAAAATGTCTAAGATAAAATGAAATCTCAAAACAAAAGCCCGCCAAAATAAGTCCAAATAATAAGGTAACTAGGGTTGGTCCACTCAGATAATCCAACTCTCAGCTCATCAAAGCCCATCTTCAAACCTAAAACCTGCCGCAGGAAAAGAAATGCGGCTGAGCTTAAAAAGCCCAGTGAACAGATATAACAAAACGAAAGCTAAATAAAATCTGAAATGCAAAAATGAAACAAGGGAAACGGATAACAAAGTCGCAGCGGAATGAGAATAATGAGTCAAAGAGAAATCATGCAGAACACAATTATTACAAATATCTACAATGAACAGAAACGAGGAGAACGAAGCAAGGCGAGGCATCGATGACATATAAATCAGCACATACAAACCAGGCATACAAGGACTGAAACATAAGCAAACATAGCAGGCGTCGCATCCACACAACATATATATGCCATACAATCAAATCAGGAAGTCAAAAGACATGCAAGCCAAACAGATATCTACAAGAAAGCGGAAGCAATTAATTAATAAGTGAGCATGGCAATTGCACAGATTAGAAGCCTTAGATGAAAACATAACAAGTATCATAACAGCGGAAGTACTAACAGCAGTCAAAACATGGCAGTCACACATGACAAGTAGGAATACAGTATGAACACTATAATTAAAAGAATTAAAGACATAGCAGGGCAATTAAACAAGTTAACAAGCTAGACTTCATAAGTTGAACCATCTACCACATCAAACCGTAGCATAAACAGAAATGCAAACATGGCAAATCAACAACAAGCAGATAAGGGGACCACGGATAGTCATAGTCCACGAGATAAATCGAAAGAGGTACAAAGGATGAACAGATCAACAATCGATTTCATACAAACACGGTTACCAGACAAATCAAAGGATCACATAACAGTAAGATAGCATATCATCAGATGACAACAGGTAAATCTTATATCGCATACATACATATCATACAGAGTAATCAGTAGTCATATAAACATGAATATCATAATCAAATCCAATAACATATAATAACCCGGTACGTGAATGGAACGATAGTATGAAATAACGGAATGAGAGTGTGACAGATCAAAGCAATGGAATGTATATATCTTGGTAGTAGAGTGAGTCATCTAAGGGTACACAGAATATGGTGCGTTGGGGAATGTAGAAGGTACAATATAGGTATATCAAAAGTGTAAGGGTTGTCAGAAATCTATCCCGAGCCAACAAAACAAACCATATCAATAGTGGCAATAGCAGCCAAGTAACCAATAGTAACCATTGTATTCGGAGGGGTGACCTCGGAATACCAAACCAATATGAGGGGAGACCTCGGTAACCAATGGAGTAGCTAGCTCCCAATATGTGAGGGGGTGTATTGCACACACGCACCGCATCACCAATACAATATCAATATCAATCCAATACAATACAAATCTAGGATGCATCCATACGCCCCCTGCAAAACAATAGTGGCCATACAATATATCTGAAGCGCGCATAATCAATACAAAATGGGGACGGTGTGGAACATCACTCAACCACACTAAAGTCATGCCATTGGTGCATCAATGACACGGACATGGAACCCCCATGCCTAGTTAATGGCTCGGGTATCAACTGACATGTCAAAGTGTACAATATAGAGGTCAATCAATATCAAATGTCCAATATTAGCAGTTCACAAATCAATCAATAATCCAATATCAATGGTTCAATTATCAAAGGTCCAAATAGCAAAGGATCAATATCAAAGGTTCAATAGCAAAGGGTCAATAGCAAAGGTTCAATATCAATAGCAGAGAAAAGGTTCAATATCAAATTGGCAAGAGATCAAAGATGCAAAGAGATCATGAGAAACCTTATGAGAAAGGTCAGAATATCTGTACCTTAACGCCAATGAGAAGAAGCAAATGAATGAATGAACACGAAGACACAACGCCACGTATCCTTCAACGAATCTACATGAATTTATATCATATATTACTTATATACTCATTTTATAAGCTTCTTATGCATTTGTAAGAGTGTTACTTATTGATATCATATTTTATCTTTCAGTTTCTTAAACTCATATTTGGACCAGACTTTAGCGATTTTTATAAAATACTTACTTAGCTCAAATGAAATCAAGGAAATTCCCAGGGGTTCCCATATGAGTTAAGAGACTCTCCAAAAATTGGGGGACTTTATTACCAAGTCAAATGTCCTATGGAAAATCATGAGTCCAGACCTGTCCAGAACTCACCCAGATTTACACACACTAAAAGTATAGCCCCAACAAACACACTCACCCTACTCCACACATCAAACCAAAAGCTACAGGTGTCACACAATATATAAACATCATAACCACCAAAGGAAAAGTTCCAGAACCTCATAGATTAAATACTAACAATCAAATACTACATCATAAATTTAAACTCAGCAATTCAGATTTAGACACCCTAACTCCAAAAATATAAAAATCATACTTACAGGTATGCAAATTATACAAGACTTATATTTCCAGAAAGCTATTTCAAAGTACTACAATTTAGGCTCAAGAATCACTCAAAACATGCAAGTATCATCAGATAATACCTAGATGAATCCAACCTAATTTCTGGACAGCTTAACAAGCAATCATAACCAAGTAACAAACAAGTCACCAATCATCTTTTAAGCATGCCAAACATAACAAAACTCATTATACATCATGTTTAGGGTCTAATAGCATGAATTTTACAGAGGTTTCATCAATTTAACCAATGAAGCATAATATCAAACATTTAACATATTATAAGTCCATAATTTCATGTAGAATGCTAATAACAAGTCCTAAACATGTTGCAAACCCATCCATCACCCAAAAAATCATATTCACAAGGAAACCATCATCAAATATCACTAAATTACAGAAATAAAAGTCTAACCATCCATATCATACCATTCCCCATCCAACCTCACAATATTACAAGTTCTAGTCAAGTAAACATCACCATAACCTTCACATAAAATCATGAACTTCTAATATACCAAATTCATAAATAATCATGTCATCACCCATCATTGAAAGTTCATGTACTCATTAAATATGACATATAAACATGTTATAAAATCCGTTTCCAAATTATCATATCTTAAGTACCATTTTTTATGCTAACATATCCACATAAAATCATGAATTCATCAAGCTAATACTATTCATAAAATACGACGCACACTACACGAAACCCTTATTCCAAACACACCATACACGACCCAACCCACACGCAACCGAACCAAACACACCCTTACTCACCCAAGACGATTCAAAACAGCCCCCAACTTTAATTTATTACGAAACAAAACAGGCCCATGAGATTAATGAGCAAAATAGTTTGTTATTTTATGTGGCAATTAAACGAGGCATAAAAGAGTCTTCCCAATTGATTCTTAATGATTTCTTATAACATGTTTTAGCCGTGATATGGATGTATACCTGTCGAATTAACATGAGCAGCAAGGGATACAATGATACTTAGGTGTCGACTGAAAATAAAAGGAACCAACTAGGAATCGGTCTAAGGCTCGGATCACAACCACCAATACTCCAACGCCTAGTACCCAAGGCCTTGGTCATCAACTCGTTTCTGCTTCTTCTTCCTTGTTTCTTGAGGCTGAAAAGAAAGTGTCAAAGGAGGCTGCTAGGGTTTCAAATGGAGAGGAGGGATAAGCCGTGTATTGTGAGAAAGAAAAAATGATGGAGCGTGCATAATTAGGGAAAAAAACCGTGTGTTATGGTGAGGCAAAAGAGGAAATGCCGAGATTTAAGGAGGGTAATTACTTCTTCCTTATTTACAATACAATGTATTTAGACTAACACATGTTGTGCACTTTATTTTTATTTATTTTGGCCTAGTTCAAGACTTAGAAATTTTATAATTTTATGTGTACAAAAATAATTACATGTGCCGAATTCCTACTCACTTAGGTTATAGGTTAAGTGACGTAACATAGAGTTTTAACTATTCAAATTCACATACCATAAGGTTTAATTATATAATAAACTTAGAATAAAATTTTAAATGGTTGCAAATTTTATGATTCGGAATTGAGGGTTTTACAATAAGTGGTTTATAGTTCCAAGATTATCATTTCTGCTGAAGCCTCTCTTGTTCCTGCTGAAGTTCATTTTATTGTTTCTGCTGAAGTTCATTATTATAGCCGTAAGAGGGGTCTTAGTGTAACTTAATCCCCTATTTAATTAGTCCTTTATTCTAGGGTTACATACACTTGAGTGTGCAGTCTTTTGTATCACTCTCTTCTCCTCTCTTAGATCATTTCACTGATCTTGTCTTGTCTTTACATTCATATGATTATTGTCTCATTGACATTAATCTAATCTTGTAACATTTGGATACTATTAATCTAAGCTGACTATTGCAGCTTAGATCTGAATAAAGGTTCTGTTGTTTATCTACTGTTGCTTATACTCTCGTACATGGTATCAAAGCGTCAGGCTCATTGATTCTCTTTAGCAACAAAGGTGTGGTTTGGGGTTACTGCTGTTGGCGTAATCACTGGTTATCTTCTGTTTCATATTTGCCCTAAACTAAGTGAATCTAGGGTGAGTGTGATTTGTTCTTCCGCTGCATATTTCTCTGTAAGTCTAAGCCTTACCTCTTCTTTAAACATACAGTACTTAAGTCTTGTGGGTGCAAACGGGTAGACTAACATCTTGATCTGCCATCTTTGAGTGGTACGAATACCTGCTCTGGTTTATCCTAATCCACAGGCTTAGTGCTTGTTGTTTCTTATTATAAAGTCTTATCTTCTTGACTATTTATTCTTATTATCTCTGTCTGTTGTTGTCTGATTATTCTTTGTCTATCTTCTTATATCTGTCTATCTTATTGTTTGTATTATGGCTGTTGGTGATGATAATATTGGTCGTTCTTCCACTGAGAAAAGTCTTGTCTTTGGTGATGCTTTGTATTTGCATCCTAACAATACAAATGGCAATCCCATTATTACTATTAAACTCACTGGAACTGAAAATTACAAAATATGGAATATGGCCATGACTTTTGCTTTAAGGAACCATAATAAGTTAGGGTTTATTGATGGTACTTGCATAAGAGATGATTCGAACCCTAGTCTTGCTAATCAATGGGATACCTGTAACTCTGTTGTGGTTACTTGGATTCTTAATTCTCTTAGTCCTGAACTGTTTGCTGGTGCTATATATGCTAAAACTGCTTATGAAATGTGGAATGATCTTAAAGATACCTATGACAAAGTTGATGGTTCAGCTATTTTTAATCTGCATAAGAATATAAACTCTCTTAGTTAAAGTGGGTCCTCTCTAGCTGATTACTATAACAATCTTAATTCTTTATGGAAACAATTTGATTGTATGATTAGCTTGCCTCCCTGCACTTGTGAGGCTGCAAAACATTTTGAAAAACACAATCAACTGATCAAGTTAATGCAATTTCTTATGGGTCTTGATGACTCCTATGTTCCCATCAGAAGCAATATTTTAACCAGAGACCCTTTGCCTAATGTCAAAACTGCTTTCTCTGTTGTTTCTGGAGAAGAATCTCACAGGAATGTTTCATCTGGGAATAGCTCTGCTAAACCCAATGCTACAGCTTTTAATGCAAAAACCTCTGATGGATGAAAATTTTTTGATAACAAAAGAGGTTTTAACAACAAAGTTTCTGGTTTTAACACTGGTAACAGCTCTAATAGCAGAGGACCAAATATGAACCTCAAATGTACTAATTGCAAAAAGCCTGGTCATACTGTTGATAGGTGTTATGAAATTGTTGGATATCCTGCTGGATATGTTAAGAGAAATTTTAATGGTAAACCTTTCAGCAGTAACAATGTTTCTGCTGAAACTAATCATGTCACTGATAATAGTGCTAGCAATTCTCCTGTCTCTTTATCTAATGAACAGCTCTCAAGACTTATGAGTCTTCTCAATGACAACAATGTGTCATCTGCTAATGCCAACTTGGCAGGTAAAAATTTTTCAGGAACCTTCTTTAATGGCAGTGTCAAGTTTAATGTGAACTTCAACAAGTTTTTTTAACAACAACACTAAATTCTTAACTGGAAACATCAGTCTTGGTTGGATTGTTGATTCTGGTGCAAATCAGCACATGACTGTGTCTGAAAATTTTTTAATCAATGTTGTTAACATTTCAAATCTTGGCCTAACTGTTGGACATCCCAATGGTACTCAGGCCCTAATTACTAAAATTGGTGATTTAAAGGTCAATAATGACCTAACACTTTTTGATGTTCTTGTTGTTCCTGAATACAATGTCAGTTTATTATCTGTTCATAAGATTGCTAGAGACAACAAGATGTTTGTTGGATTTAATGAATCTAATTGCTATATACAGGATTTACATCAAAAAAGGATTGTGGGGATTGGTAAACAATACAATGGGTTATATATTTTTGATATAGACTCTACATGTAAGATTACCTCTAATAATTGCATATCTGTTTGTCATGTCTCTAGAAATCTCTGGCATCAAAAACTTGGTCATCCCTCTTACCAAGTCCTACACATACTTAGACCCACTCTTAAATTTGATAGTTCATCTGAAACTGATCATCTCTGTGATACTTGTAATAAAGCCAAACAAACCAGAGAACCATTTCCTCTAAGTGAACATAAATCCACTAAAATTGGTCAACTTGTTCACCTTGATGTTTGGGGACCATATAAAATTACTAGCAGAGATGGTTATAAATATTTTTTAACTATAGTTGATGACTATTCTAGGGCAGTGTGGGTTTATATGCTTAAGGGGAAGGATGATGTTTATGTTTCCATTGTTAACTTTACTCATATGCTATCAAAACAATTTGAACACAATGTCAAAGTTTTTAGAAGTGATAATGGGACAGAATTTGTCAATAATAAACTTCAATAATTCTGTCATGAAAAAGGAATTCTACATCAAACTTCTTGTGTTTATACACCTCAACAAAATGGCATTGCAGAAAGGAAACATAGGCATCTCCTTAATGTTGCTAGATCCCTTATGTTTCAGGGGGAATTACCTCTAAATCTTTGGCCTGAATGTGTTCTAACTACTGCATATGTCATAAACAGGTTGCCCTCTTCAGTTCTGTCTGGCAAGTCCCCCTTCTTCTTTGTGTATGGGCATGACCCTTCACTCTCTCTCCTTAGAGTCTTTGGCTGCTTATGCTATGCAACCATTCTCAACGTTTCTGGCAAATTTGGTAGTAGATCTGAAAAAAGTGTTCTTATTGGTTACTCAAATGAGAAAAAAGGCTATAAACTCTTGAGCCTAGAAACAAAAAATATCTTTTATTCCAGAGATGTCAAATTTTATGAAACTGTGTTCCCATTCAAAATGAAAAATTCTGTGTCAAAACCTTTTGTTGAAACTTATGTGCCTAAAAATTTAAACCACAAAAATTTCTTTGACTCACAAACAAGTCCCAATGATGAAGGGAGAGTGACATCCTATGATGATAGCACAGTGGTAAGTCATCCCACCAGGATTGATGAACCAGTTGCAACATCTATAGATGATAATACACACCCTGAGGGCAACATATCACATGAATCACATCCTGCTGATGCATCTTCTGATTCTGCTGATACATCTTCGGATTCTGCTGAATAAGAAAGAGGCTTGCCAGCCACTACTGCTAGGAGGTCAACTAGAGTTTCTAAGTTGCCCAGTAATCTAAATGACTTTATTGTTGAAGGAAAAGTCAAATATGGTGTTGAAAAAGTTGTTAATTACTCAAATCTTAACAAAGACAATTACTGCATTGCTTCTAGTCTTAATAAAAGTATTGAACCTACTTGTTATGAAGAAGCTATCCTTGATAGTAATTGGGTAGATGCTATGAATTCTGAAATTGAAGCCTTAAATGAAAACCATGCTTGGGATATAACTGATCTACCTCCTAATAGAACTCCTATTGGCTACAAATGGATTTTTAAAATCAAATATAAAGCTAATGGTGAAGTTGATAGATACAAGGCTAGATTAGTTGTTAAAGGTTACAACCAAAGGGAAGGAATAGACTATGATGAAACTTTTTCCCCTGTTGTAAAAATGTCTACTGTTAGATGTCTTATTGCCTTAGCTGTAAAAAACAAATGGCCTCTTTTTCAACTTGATGTTAACAATGCTTTCTTGTATGGAGACCTTGATGAGGATATCTATATGACCATTCCCAAAGGGTTCTGTAATGAGAACAATAAAAATAAAGTTTGTAAACTTGTTAAGTCTCTATATGGTCTAAAACAAGCTCCCAGAAAATGGAATGAAAAACTTGTCAGTGTTTTAAAGGAAAACAACTTTGTCCAATCTGTTAATGATCATTCTTTGTTCACCAAAACAGAGAATGACAAGTTCATTGCTCTTCTCGTTTATGTGGATGATATAGTTCTTACTGGAAACTGTGTTGATGAGATAAACCTATTCAAAGAGTTTCTAAAATCAAAATTCCATATCAAAGACTTGGGAAATCTAAAATATTTTCTTGGCATTGAGGTTTTAAAAACTGGGAATGACATATGTCTCTCCCAAAGAAAATACTGTCTTGAACTCCTCAAAGAATTTGGTCTTCTTGGGTGCAAACCTGTGTCCACCCCTATGGAACCCAACTCTGTGCTTCCATACATTCCCACTAATGATGACCCCTTACTTGTCAACATCACTGGTTATCAGAAGCTTCTTGGGAAACTTATCTACCTCACCCATACAAGACCTGACATTTCATACTCAGTTCATTGTCTGGCACAATATATGCATTCTCCCTTGAAATCTCATCTGGAATGTGCCCTCAATGTTCTGAGGTATCTAAAAGGAGCTCCAGGAAAAGGTCTAAGGTACAATTTCAGCAACTCTGAAAATCATCTTGAAGGATATAGTGATGTTGATCGGGCCAAATGTAAGAAAACCAGGAAATCTGTTACAGGTTATTGTGTTTTCTTTAATGATTGTTTAATCTCATGGAAAAGTAAAAAACAAAACACTCTTTCAAAATCTTCCACAGAAGCAGAGTATAGATCTATGTCTACTGCTGCTTGTGAAATCATTTGGATTCAGAAAATCCTAAAAGATCTAAAAGTTGATATCCACCTTCCTGTTAATCTTTTTTGTGATAACAAATCTGCTTTACAACTTGCTGTCAATCCTGTTTTCCATGAAAGATTAAAACATTTTGAAATTGATGTTCACTTCATCAGGGAAAAAATTGCTAGAGGTGTTATAAATGCTAAAAAGATCGGATCTTCAAACCAAACTGCTGACATTCTTACAAAGAACCTCCCTGTCTATCAGCATAAATTGTTGTGTGAAAAATTGATATTGTTTGATATGTTTGCCCATCAGATTAAGGGGGAATGTTAAATTTTGGGGTAATAATCTGTGGCAAACATGTCACTCTATCAATTGCTAATGGCTTTCAAGTTATGTTCTTTGCAGGCATATTACAGGGGTTTAACATGGACAAAGCATAAGTGGTTTATAGTTCCAAGATTATCATTTCTGCTGAAGCCTCTCTTGTTCCTGCTGAAGTTCATTTTATTGTTTCTGCTGAAGTTCATTATTATAGCCGTTAGAGGGGTCTTAGTGTAACTTAATCCCCTATTTCATTAGTCCTTTATTCTAGGGTTACATACACTTGAGTGTGCAGTCTTTTGTATCACTCTCTTCTCCTCTCTTAGATCATTTCACTGATCTTGTCTTGTCTTTACATTCATATGATTATTGTCTCATTGACATTAATCTAATCTTGTAACATTTGGATACTATTAATTTAAGCTGACTATTGCAGCTTAGATCTGAATAAAGGTTTTGTTGTTTATCTACTGTTGCTTATACTCTCGTACAACCCTAATGTCGTTTGTATCAATGTCAATTGCATTTACTTAATGGTTTTTACAACGGCGTTTCATTATGACTTTAGGAGTGTAAGCAGATATTTGATATATAAAATTGATCCATTTCTTTATTATCAGGTTTTGGAACAATTTTGTTTTGGTTAAAGAAATATCCTATCGAGTAGCTTACTTCCACACTTACGAGTATATTGCTGATAGAAAGTTGTTGTGCCTGGAACGGCACACGCCATTGAAAGAAGGCTACAAACGAGAACAATTGAAAGAATAGACTTCATTTTTCAGGATTTACAATTTGTCTATGGCCAATATGTTTGATTCATCCATTTGGGTCCATTAAATAGATAAAATTTTGAAACAAATATGGTAACATAACTACATACTTAGAGATGTAATTATCATTTCAATAACCTTAGGGTGCGTTTGGTATCTCACTATGGGAATAAATCTATGACTTTGAAAGTGATTAATGTTGTTTGGTTGGTTATGGGGCCCACCACAATGGAATGAGGATACGCATGATATGTGGGTTTCCTCATAGGAGTATGATTTGGTGGGTATGTGGATACCCATGAAAAGTGATATCTACATACCCATTTTCATTCCACTTTATTCTCAAACCTATACCTATAGTGATTCCATCAAGCATACCAAACGCACCCTTAAATTAAAAAGAGAAAACGAATATTGTGCAATAAATAGGAATGAAAGTATATAGTTTTTTTTTTTTTTTTTTTTGAACGGCAAGTTATAGAGTATAGAGTAAACGTTATTCTCTGGAGTTTCATATGTACTGTACATTTTTATTGAATACGATTATGCAAATAGATGAAAACTTTAAGCACATATATATATGTTGCCAATTACTATCTTTTGCACATAATATGTTACCAATTTTAATTTTCTAACATGATATTTACCAAAAACATTTTGAACTATCAATTTACAACTTTGTATAGGTCATGATGCATTGTCTTTGGATTGAATCTGAAATATTTAGTCGGTCTATATCAAGCCATAGTAAAAGAGTTCACCTCTTGAAGATATGAGAATACGAGTTTAATTTTCCAAAAACTTTGTTAAGTATTAACTTATTACGTAACGTGTTGTTAATCATCAATGCAGACTCGAAATAGTTTTTATCTTGTATGATAGACATTCATTTTATGATACTAGACATGGATATCATATTCAGAATGATCCGTTGTTATGATTCAAAGCTAGCTAGCAGGAAACTTGAACACTTTCACAAACAGAACAAAAACATACACTATAAAAAGACAATATCAAACGAAACAGCTGAAAGAAATAATTATTTATTCAAATTCTTACAATGAGTGAAACCAACTTTTGATAACTTATAAAAACAACAATTTTATTCAACGACTTTATGCCTTGAGTCCATTTATTTAAAAGAACACTCATCAGTGTTCAATGTTGGCATCTTGCATACATATTTCAATGAATCAGATCCTGAAGAAAACACAAAAGTTCAAAGTTAGTCAACTTATTCGCAGTTCAAATGAAACTTATTGTATAATTAATGTAAAGTTACCGGTTATATTCAATGTTGATTCTCCCGGCATCCCTATTAGCAATCACTGCGAATGCCTCTTGGGAAAGATCAATTTGATTTGAACCACATCCGGGACAAAGATCAACAATTGTAACATCAACACTATTGCCGGTGCAAGGCTGTAGAACACCGTCATTGGTTCTACCTGTGCATGTCACACGGTATCTAGTCCCACATGCAGCTCCGTTGGCAAACAAACCACTGTTGGCTGCTGCAATCATTGTACCTTGGTCTACGTTGCCATAACACGATGATGCTACACAAGACAACAATTAACTCAACACGAGCTAGTGGCATAAGAAAAATGAACATCTAGTTAACCTTCAATGTTGGTATACTTACGTATGTAGGGAGGTGTGTAGAAAGTTGCTTGGCCAGCAATGGCATGAGCAACCGATGTGAGACATGCAACCATGGCGATCAAGATAAAAGCTCTAGTCATCGAACCCATATTTGTAATGTATATCTTTGGAAACCCTAAATATGATTTGTTGAAGTTGTTTATTTAGTTTGATGAAGAATGCATACAACTGCTTTCCTTTTATAGCTGAAAAAACTATCTTGAAGGTTAATAAGATGGTGCACATGCCACAATTTTCTTGTATGTATTCCACAATATTTACCAAGTCAAAGAAGTTTTATTGAAACTAATTTATTGGTCTCTGTACTTCTAGATTGTCCATAGCGGTGCTATATATCTTTTGAATGATATTAAAACATACTCTATATAAATATCGTTTACATTTTTCCCGAATGGTATTTTTCTTCTGTTAACTTTTTTTTGAACTAGTTTATGTTAACTTGATTTGGTTACTTCAAAGATAATTGTGTATTTGGTGTAGTATGGTACCCATGCGTTGCATCAACACAAAAATGTAATGAAATATTTTTACAAACAAATTTTTTATTACGGTTTTCGTGCAAATAATTTACGGATGACAAAAAATTTATGTTCGAGTAATATTAAGCAATTTAATGTGACTATTTTCCATGAATCTTAAAAATAAAGTTAGAGAAAAAAGCGTGCCAATATAAGATTATAAGTGTCTTAATAGTATATATTAAAATAAAAAACTTTTATGAATATAATATAGCATAAAACACAAATGTGGTTGGGGCTTATCATGGCCCGAAAATCGATAAAGACGGAACCAGATCAAAGACCGATTTGGCCCAAACACCGAAGCGAAGACCGGACTGGGATGTTCGGTCAAGGTCCGGGTCGATCCGGTTCGATGTAACACCAGGTGTTGTAACATTAGAGCATCATGTGTTGTAACATGTTAAACTCTCTTTTTGGTAGCACGTCATGTCACATTAGCTTAACACTAACATCACTCACACCACAAAATAACTCTCTTTTATAACATGCCATAATATCATCTTTTGGCCCCACACTTATTTTCTAATTATTTTAGTATGCTAATATTTTTTCATTAATTAAAAATAAAATTTGTAATTACATACAACTAAAAATAAAATTAAAAAAAAAAACCCAAAAAATTATATAAACACTATCTCACGTAAGCAAATGAAAAAAAAAATTGCGACTCATCTTCTTCAGGAAAATATACACACAAAAAATAAACACAACCCAAACCCTAACACAAACACAACACAAATACACACCTGTTAATCCAAAAAGACAATCAAAAAATTCACAAAACACTCATTTATCACGTTTTGGCTTACGCTAATGACTTGGTGACTGTTATAACGGCATTGAGTACCGATGTGATGGCGCCGCTATAACGCGGTTCACATAAGTTTGCGCACCTCTCACACCACGATACTTAGTGCTCTTAATTCTTATTTGAATTGATTAAGGTAGAGACATAATTAGTTAAAGGTCATGTTACATTAAATGTAGTTAAGACTTAAGATAAGTTAAAATGTAATGATATTTTCTCGTAGTGTTTCAATGCATGTCCATCTGTTCGTATGAATGTGACATGTGCAGTGATAAAGAAAAACTTCCTTGAATATAATATAGCATAGAACACAAATATGTCAACTATAATTAGTTTTTATTTGAATTAACCGAGGTAGAGCATTTTAGTCGTTCATTATTAATGATCCGTTTGGTTTGAAGACGGGTTTTGGATTAGGATTTGGATTGATTTAAATTTGGATTTTGATTTGGATTAGGATTAAAAGTTTGTTTGTTTTGTTAAAGGGTTTGGATTATGATTTGAGTTTTGATTAAAGTTTTATATATTTAACATTAATATATGTATATTAAACAATAAAAAAAAAATGGAAACAAAATAGAAGTGAGGCTAAGAATAAAAATGGCCCCACAATATTCTTGTTACTCGTGTAAACCAACAAGGGTGCCCAGTATTTATGCAATCCAAAAAATTTGGCATGGTGCCCATTTTCAAATCCTATCTCTATATACCAAACAAGTTTTATCATGTTTAATCCAATCCTAGTGACCAAAATTCATAATCCAAACGGGCCCTAATTAGTTATAGATCATATTACATTAATCGTAGTTAAGACTTAAGATTAATTATAAGGAAAGTGATATTTTCTCGTATTACATATCATTATTTGTCCTTCTGCTTATATGAATGGACGAGTGGAATGATAAATAATTTTGCTATGGGATGTGTTATAGGAACCCTCCTTATATTGTCACATTATAGAGATTTGGTCAAACCATGCAACCCGAGATGCATACCGTATAATCCGTCAATGCGTCTAATCATTGCAAACCCCCTATAAGAGGGTGTGGATAACTTGCTCCTTTTGCTATATCTTTCAACTTTATATTCGTACTTATCCTCATATTTACACAAAAACATAACATGCTCTTTTTATCAAAATCATCAATTCTGTCATGTGTCAGAATTTTGTGAGTAAAAGAACGAATAGAAATATAAGGTAATAGGACATATTATTTTTCTAGAAATAAATGAACTAAAAAAAAAAACCTCTAATCTCTTTGGCGACAATGGTGACTCACCCTAACCCACTTTCTTTGATCGATCAATCCTCTTCTATTTGATTCAAATACCTTATAACACCCGCATTCCTATTGATTAATCATTGGATTACATCACTTTAATACGATTTTTATTTGGTTGCAGGTCGAATAATTAAGGGTTTTGTTTCTCTTTTTTATGGTTTTGCTTTTGTCAGGTTTTTTTCACCTACCGTTAGTTTCAGAGCTGAATTCATGTCTTGTCATTATTGCCTAATCATGTAAGTCGATTAGGGCTTGGTTTCTGGGTGACTAAACCCTTTTAGGGTTTAGTCTATTTTTCTTATTTCCCTATCACCTTTTTTTGCTGCTGCTGTTAGTTTTGTTTCTACGATTGTCTGTGAGTTTAGGGTTTTTAATGACGACGGTTCATGATTCAGTTGCTAATAAGGATATTAGTGAAAGGGATAATGATGGTAGTGTTGATGGTCAGAAAACTAATACGTAGGCAACTGTTGAAGGTTTGCATGAGCAGGCTAAACCATCAATGTTGTATGCCTCATTACTCAATAAGGAACCTTTGAAGAAAAAAGTTAACTTTCATGCTTTAACTAATGAAGATGTTGTAGACAAGGCTGATGTCAGTATACCGGTGGCATCTGTTGAGGAGGTTAGACATCGGTTTGCTAACACCTTGTTTGGGTATTTCTTGGGAAACGTTTGGTGTTTCCTATCGTTGAAAACTACATGAAGAACACATGGGCTAAATATGGAATTACTAACGTTATGTTGAATAACGGGTTCTTCTTTTTCAAGTTTTCTTCGAGATGGTATTGAGCAGGTGTTAGAGAACGAGCCATGGTTTATTCGAACCATACCGCTGATTTTGAAAACATGGACTCATAATACCACTTTGAAAAATGAGGAAATCACGAATATACTTATTTGGGTCAAGCTTCATAATGTTCCAGTGGCGGCATTTACTGAAATGGGTTTAAGCTTGATAGCTACTAAATTAGGAAGGCCAATAATGTTGGATGCTTACACGGCTAATATGTGTCTTGAGTCTTGGGGTAGAAATACTTATGCGAGAGCACTTATTGAAGTGTCATCTCAACAGGCCCCTTTAGAATCTTTGGTTATTGCAATTCCGCCTATTGATGAGCCTGGTTACTCGTTTGTAACTATTGACGTGGAGTATGAATGGCAGCCTCCCTATTGTGATATAAGCAAAAAATTTGGCCATATGAGTGAAAATTGTCCAAAACATGTGAAAGAGGTTAGTCCTAAAACTTAGGCTAATGATGGGTTTGTTGAAGTCACTCGAAAGGGAGCGAAAGTAAAAAATACGGCTAAGCATAATATGCATATTTCTGGAAATCGTATAACCAAGCCGCAACCTAAATATTTTTATCGTGCTAAACCTAAAACAGTGGCTAACAATGCTTCTACATCTGCTGTTAACAATGGTAAGTCGGGGGTAAATGGGAAGTCGTCTGAGAATGTTAGTTCGAGAGAGGTTAATAATGGGAAGTTGTGTAATGTTGCAAGTGGTAGTACTAGTGCCATGGCTGAGGATATTCATAAGTCTAATGAGGCTGATTATAAAAGTAAATTTTTTGATAACATTGACTTATTATCCTTAAAAAAAACTCATATGATGCTCTTCAAAATGAAGATAGTTTCTTTGTTGATACTTCTGCTACTACATTGAATGATAAACATGATTCTTTTGTTCCTAACCTTGCGCATGAGAATAAATCTAGCAGCTCAACTATTAAGCCTCCTAGAAAGATAGGTATTTTTGGTCTAGCAAGCCTGATTCGTTTTTTGGGGGGTTTTGAGTTAGTTGAGCTTGATGAGTCTGATGAGAATTAAGTATTTGAATCTGATGATGATATGGCTTGGTATATGTCCTCATCTAGAGGTGGTTAATAGCTTGAAGATGATGATTTTGATTTTTCTGACGGATACGAGGCCCAGGTCTATGACTTACCTGGACAACTAGATGCTTTTAGTGACCAGTTTGATATTCGGCTTAAGAGTCGTGTTAGGAAATACTTACTCCTGCTTTGATTTTTCATAAGATTGACTTGTCTTTCTTATGTAGTGTGTAGGTTTGTAGCACCATAAATGTTTGGTTGTGCCGATGTAATGGGCTTAGATGAGAGACTTTACTCTCATCCGTTGTACTTAAATGTTTTTTTGAAGTAATATATTTTACTCAAGAAATCTTCTTTACCCCAAAAAAAAAAAAAAAAAAAAGGTCCATGACACATGTTATTTGTTTGTGTTGGTTGAAAATTAAGTTTGAATAAAATGTAAGAGAATATAAACTATTACTCTAGTATCACTTATATTGTTATCGATATATGCAAACATGATTTTGAATTTCTATGCTGTTTTGGATCTTTATAATCTTTTCTAACAAAACCAAATCGTTTTTGTTACTTATTGTTATAACTTTGACCAATGGCCAAGAAAGTTCAAAGTTTTTTTTTTTTTTTTTTTTTTTTTTTTTTTTTAACGACAATCGAATTAGAAGACTAGCAAAGAAATAGATAATTACAAGAAAGTGAATAGAGCATTACAAAGATTACAAAGCCCTCTATCCAATTGAATTTAGCTTTTTTAAACGAATTTAACATTTAATTAAAAGATAATTGTTTTATATCATTGAAAATTAGGTTCTTCGATGGCCATTTGACCGCGAATGTATATTCATTACGTAATCGTCAAAGGATCCATAAGACGGAACCAGGGTGGGTCGCGGGACACCCATGGATTTTTGTCTCGTAGTGTTAATTTTGTTAAAAAACCTCATTTTTTTTATAAATGCACCCGATCCCAGAAAAGTTGTGCATGTAGTCTTGCTTGATTTTTTATAAATGCACCTGATGACTTTGTGTTCTGGTTCCGTCTCCTGTCCATAAAGTGGATTGGATAACGACATCAAAGACGATGGTTAGGTTGGAAGGAAGATTTGCACGACTTGCCATGGTTAAGTTAACTACATAAACAATCCCTCTAGTTTATTTCATGGGTTCATGTTCGTGGAACATGTTTTATTCTTGCGATATATTGCATCCGATTAGGCATAATTTCATGAAAGAAGGTTATATAATTACAATATTGTCGATGTCATCTTATTGTTTTCATGATCGACTTGCACGTACAAAGTTTATAGAATTTATTTTAGATCAATACAGTACTTAGTTTTCAGTTTAGCAATGCAACATAATTGATCGATGAGTTATATTTGATCATCCATTCCGGCCTTAACCCTCTAAAGGATTCAATAACCTTTTGGTTCAACAGCTAATATCGCCTAGCTTAAATAGCCTTACTGGCTCACCCTCTTGCATTTCATTTCACCCTAGGGTCGATTTTTTTTAAAGAGTGAAACTAACATATTACATTAATACATCTCAGATCGAGTTGTCATGGCGAAACTCACAAAATCACATGGTTGGGAGCATTCACAATTACACGTATACCGCTAGGCCAAAGTCCCTTTGGGTCATAATGTCGATTAAGACAATGAAGTAACGAACTGGTTGAGTTTGAACTAGTTAAATTCACATCCCCGGCTACACCCTCCTACACAGGGGATATCTTTCACAATCCTGTCAAAATTTCAATTTTATGTATAGTATCATTTTCATGATATATAACATGGACCCTAATGTCGTTTGTATCAAAATTGAATTGCATTTACATAACGGTTTTGACAACGGCGTTTCATTAGGAGTGTAAGCAGATACTTGATATATAAAATTGAACCATGTTTTTTTATCAGGTTTTGGACTAACAACATTGTCATGGTTAAAGAAATATCTTATCGAGTAGCTGAGTTTATCAGTGTTTTATGATATTAGACATGATATGCATATAACATATCTCCTTCTTCTGTTTGAAAGCTAGCTAAGCACAGAAAAAACTTGAACAGATTAGAAAAGATCGACAATGTGAGATCATACAAGATCAATAATGGAAAGAATAAAATATTTCAGAGTTTTACAATAAGGAAAACAAACTTTGGATTAACTACAAGCTACAGTTTTATTCAACGACTACTTAAAGTGTGTTATTTAGATCCTGAAAACCACACAATCTAAAGTTAGTCAAACTATTCGCGGTTAAATAAAAAAGTTTCAGTTTTACGTATATTTTACCTGTTATATTCAATGTTAATTCTCCCGGCGTCCTATTAGCAATCACAGCGAATGCCTCTTGGGAATGATAAACTTGATTTGAAGCACATCCAGGACAACGATCAACTGTAACAACAACTGTAACATAACTGTGTTACTGGTGTTGGAAACATAAAAGCTAAAATGTGACTGATATTCTTATTGTTATATAAAAACAGCTAAACATATGAGGTTTTTCATTTTAAAGTTCCCTTGAGAGAGCGAGTTTTTGACTCGGATTTACGCGGCTTTATCGAGGTATCCCGTTACCGTTTGTGATCCTTTCATTGCCTGCCACACCTAATTATATATCTTGTTATTTTAAAACCTTATACCTCTTGTGAGAATGTCATGTGTTACTGACTTACTAATTTGGTGGTAGTCATTTTTGATATACGAAAACATGAATTTGAACATTCATTTGTGATTGTAAATTTTTTCTTAAAAAAGTTCAAAACTTGATATTTCTAATTTCTTATGGAATTTTAGGATCTTTCTTAGCAAAACTAAATCGTTTTTGTTACGTATTGTCATAGTTTTGACCAGTTGCCATAAAGTTCAATAACCGTAGCAAGAAAAAACGTGTACGATGATGATTTCTTAGTCACCGACGTTTAATGCAAAAATAGACTTTTGAAAGCAGAAGTGGCAACTTAGATTGTCTTAGAAGACCGAAGACTTTTAAAAGCTTGAAAATTTTCTTGAATACCAAATAAGCCTACTTATAATGAATAGAGTATCCGTGCATAACAACGAGATTTTAAAGTGACAAACAATTAGAGTTTATGATATTATGGTTAAGTGTTTCATGCAACATTTATACATATAACAAAACATGATCAAAATGTAACTAAAAAATGTTGTAACATGCGATAACTCAACTTAAAAAATAAGTTTTAAAATAGATTTATAAGCGTATACAAACATTTAGTGAAACTGAAAATGAACATTACAACAATTTTGAAGTATGGTGTCTTATATAATAGAGTTTTTGAATGAAATTTTAGAAATTATATTTGTTTGAAAAAGAAAAGTACATTAAAGAAGTTGTAATGAATATTGTTTAGATTTTGAGCAGAAACATTATTAAAACATCTATTTTATTAATTAAGGCAATATTGTTTGTATTTTTATATGTGAGATTAAATAAAAGACTGAATTTTAAGTTTTAAAAAGATATTTTAGAAATTGAACATTATTTATTTTTAAGATTTTTAAGTTTTAAATAAAATACATTTTTGCATTATAATAAAGCCTAACAGAAAGAAACCCATCTCAGAAGTTGTGGGCTTCCAATAAATGTTTTAGTTACAAACTACATTGGTACAAAAAAAAAATGAAAAGAAAAATTATATAAAACACAAAAGGGCAAAAGGTACCCTTCAAACATTACATGCATCAAACAAAAACCTAACAAGACACTTAGGACCCTACAACCAAACAATACAAGCAAGATAGAGAATAAAAAAAGAAAAGAAAAATACACAAAGAGAATTATATGCCTAATATCAAGATTAGACAGCAAGTAAAGATTCCCAAAAACAACCCATCTCTCTAAAGCCAATCAACCCAAAAAAACTAAAGGAAAAAAACATGACATAAGCTAAATCCAAACACCCCAAAATAGCCTTGAAATAAAAATCATATTGATACTTTGCACCTCGAAGGGTCACAAAACCAATTTTTTCATAAAAACGATACTTTCTTCGATCTTCTTGATATCTGATCAAAGCTTTTAAGTTGAATTTCTTGGACAATTTTATTGATGCTCGCCACTTTCATACTAAAGACACGAGAATCACGTACCTTCCATATCATATACACGATCACCATGTTGCTAGTTGCCACAAATTTCCCGAGGTAGAATTAGAATCAGACCCACCATGTTACAACATATCACTAGCAGAAAAAGCATTAACCGCACATCTCCTCCACCAACTGAAAATCTTTTCCCAAACACTCATTGCCACGTTACATTTTACTAAAATATGATCATATGTTCCCACATTATCTCCACAACAAGGACATAAAACAGAATCCAAGTTAATACCTCCAAAACGAGATTGTTCCATACCGTCTCTTGATTTGAACCCACCACCTGAAGACTCAAATCATCCACCATATGAAATAAATCTTTGACCTTGAATTTATCATCTTCAACAAGATTCCAAGGCCACAAATCCCTACAATCACAAGTTAGATTACTGTTATGAAGTAAATCTATAAGTAATGATGCCAAGTCCCCACAAGCCCTCCCCCTGGGTTCCCTCACCAAATCCTATTTCCACCTTCATACCTCCTCACTCCAATTCCCTTTATCAATCGCCCGAGCCTCCTTACACCTATTTAGATGACAAAACCTAGAAAATTTATCACAGAGCCTGCCATTTCCTATCCATTTATCTTCCCAAAAAGATGTATTCCCTCCATACCCCACCTTCTTCGAAAACGAAGTGGAAATCCCAATTCTAATTGGGTTGAGTTATTAATACGGTGGCTATGTTTTTATTCATACGGGGGCTATTTTTTTGTTTTTTTTTATTTTTTTTTATTTTTATAATTTTGTTTACATCAAAAAGCTATAAACCTGAAAATGCGGAACTGTAAATATAAAGTTTAATAAGTCAAACGCTTAAAACTGTCAGAAATACGGAACAGAAACTGACAAAAAACTGTGTTGTACTGAAAAAATGGGGGGACAAAGGGGGAATATTCCCTGAAAAGTTGCAGGGCCTACGGGTTAGACCCCGTAGGAATAGTGTATCCCTTCTAATTTTTTCTAAATCTATGCATACTTTTACCATGTCACGCCAAACACCACTACCACTCAACTTCCTCAAGACCCTATTATCAACCAAACTGCCATTAATCCCATTGATATTTTTAATCATCCTAACCCATAATAAACCGATTTCTATCCTAAATCTCCCCCACCATTTACCCACCAAAGCCAAACTTTTTTCACGAAGAGAACCGATATTAAACTCCGCTCCACGTGAAGCTAAAACTATATCCCATTTAATCTAAGCTAACTTTTTATTCTCACCTACCACACCCCAAAAGAAATCCTTTCAAATACGCTCAACTTTTTTACTCGTACACAAAGGCACACAGAACATCGAGAAATAATACAATTGCAAACTTCCTAAAACCGACTTAACTAACGTTAAACTTTCCCAAAACAACATTGTTTTTGCTTTCCAATCACATAATCTCTTCATAATTTTTCCGCTACAACTCTCCATGCACTCTGCAAATGGAAAGGCCAGATAAGTAAATGGAAATTACCCAACACTCAGTGGCGGAAACAAGGAGGGGGCACAAGGGTCACGTGCCCCTTTAGCGAAAAAAATTGTAGTGTAAATTTTATAAATATCTAGCTTATTTCGTAATTTGATCCTTTTAAAAACCACTTTGTAGTATAGTTTCTAAATTTTTTTAAAATGTACCCCCCTCAAACAAAATTTTCTAGCTCCGCTTCTGCCAACACTACATTGCATCCATCTCGCCATATTGACAGCCTCATCCCAATCAACTCCTACACCATATAATCTACTTTTTATTTTATGATACTAGACATTTATATCATATTCAGAATTCCGTTGTTATGACTTGTGATCCAAAGCTAGCTAGCAAGAAACTTGAACACTTTCACAAACAGAACAAAAACATACACTATAAAAAGACAATATAAAACTAATTAACAGCTGAAGTAAAACATAATTATTCAAATTCTTACAATAAGTAAAACAAACTTTTGATAACTTATAAAAACAACAATTTTATTCAACGACTCTATGCCTTGAGTCCATTTATTTAAAAGAGCACTCAAGAGTGTTCAATATTGGCATCTTGCATACATATTTCAATGAATCAGATCCTGAAGAAAACACAAAAGTTCAAAGTTAGTCAAGTTATTCGCAGCTAAAATGAAACTTATTGTATAATGTATAGTTACCGGTTATATTCAATGTTGATTCTCCCGGCATCAGTATTAGCAATGACAGCGAATGCCTCTTGGGAAAGATCAACTTGATTTGAAGCACATCCGGGACAAAGATCAACAACTGTAACATCAACACTATTGCCGGTGCAAGGCTGTGGAACGCCGGCATTGGTTCCACCTGTGCATGTCACACGGTATCTATTCCCACATGCAGCTCCATTGGCATACAAACCACTGTTAGCTGCTAGAATCATATTACCTTGGTCTTGATTGCCAAAGCATGCCGATGCTACACGAGACAATATTAATAAAAAAACTCAATAAAAGTCAACTAAGAAGAAATGAACATTTAGTTAATAGATATTGGTATACTTACGCGTATATGGAGGAGTGTAGAAAGTTGCTTGGCCAGCAATGGCATGAGCAACCGATGTGAGACATGCAACCATGGCGATCAAGATAAAAGCTCTAGTCATCGAACCCATATTTGTAATGTATATCTTTGGAAACCCTAAATATGATTTGTGAAACTTTTTACTTAGTTTGGTGAAGAATGCATACAAGTGCTTTCCTTTATAGCTGAAAAACTATCTTGAAGGTTAATAAGATGGTGCACATACCACAATTTTCTTGTATGTATTCCACAAAATTTACCAAGTCAAAGAAGTTTTATTGAAACTAATTTGTTGGTCTCTATACTTCTAGATTGTCCATAGTTAATTATTTCTGTCTTGAAAATTACTGCAATATATCTTTTGAATAATATTAAAACATACTCTATATAATAGTATATAATATCGTTTACATTTTTTTTTCCGAATGATATTTTTCTTCTGTTAACTTTTTCTTTTGAACTAGCTTATGTTAACTTGATTTGGTTACAACAAAGATATGTGTATTTGGTGTAGTACATGCGTTTGCATCAGACACAAAAATGTAATGAAATATTTTACAAACAAATGTTTTTCATAATTACGTATTTCGTGTTAATAACTTTACGGATGAAAATAAATTTATGCTCAAGTAATATTAAGCAATTGTAATGTGACTATTTTTCATGAAAAACCAAATAAAGCTAGAGAATAAAGTGTGCCAATATAGGTATCTTAATAGTATCTACTAGTTATAATACCCGTGCACGCACGGGGTATTTTCTAATATTTTTTAATAAATGTATTTTTATTAATTAAAAGCCAGATAGTTTAATTTTTGTTTCTTGTTTTAGTTATAGTTCTTAATTTTGGTTTATAATTATTTTTGATGGACATAGCAGGGGTTCATATATACTTTTTTTATAAACCTTTATTACAAAACTTTACAAACAAAGTTTAGTTATCGTTTATACTGTTTTTGCATTGATAAAATTTGATCTGAAATAATATAAACTCTTATTATATAGAACAAACATGACCAAAGAGTTTCTTGTACGTACATAAAAAATAGTTAATGTGTTACTATCAAACGCTTTGTGTTTGAAAATATTTACCTGAATAAGTCAAATACAGATTCTACTTATTGCACATAATAGTTAATGTGTTACTATCAAACGCTTTGTGTTTGAAAATATTTACCTGAATAAGTCAAATACAGATTCTACTTATTGCACATGACACTCCATTTACCTGATTTAAGGTTTAACTAATAGACACGACTCACATACAATTACACATAATGAGATCAAAACACTCCTGCTCATGGATACATCATAATTGTAGCATAACAGATAGTAACTTGAACAGCACAAACTTGATAATGATATAATCTATTGACAAAGGTGGAAGCTGTATGGATGGCATGAAAAAACAAAGATGCATACTTGATCAATCTCACAATTGGATTCTAACATCATTCTTTTATGACCATTAATTCAGTCACTTCGGTTAACATCCGCCATCTAAATTCATTTGGGACTTCATTGATTAGTTCTTTCTATATGTCTTTCTTGTTTATTGTACACTGAACCTGAAATTACACCTCCATTGGCAACCACACTCCTGCCTAATAGATACACCAAGTGATTAGATTGAAAACAAAGTTTTTTTTGGCTTACTTTCAATCACATCTTCCACACTCTGTTAAACAACCAACATGGTATTGCCAAAAAGGCTTAAGTTGAGAAAAATAAAAAATATGGAGTCACCGGTAGCGTCCGCATCTGTTAAAGTCATGATATCGCCAGGTGACCCGACATTTCTAGTGAGCTAACAACCGAGACTAAATGGTCACGTTCAGCACGCATAGCCTCAGCAGCTTCCACACACTGAGCCGCTATCAGGGTAGTTGTAGATGCAACCGTCAAGTTGGTTTTCATCATCTCCTCGTCCTTTCTATGTCCCAATGAGGTGGTAGTAGCAGCTACAACTGAAGCAACAATAAGATCAACACCTGCAACTTATGGGATGTGCATTATATAAGCTCTGGTTTCTTCCTTTTTTTTCTCTTTTTTTATCCCATAACCACCTTTCAGCTGTTTTCTCACCAGCACCAGTTTTTTAAATGACTCAATGTTGCCACGGTGAAATCGAGTTCTCCTACTGGTCCAATTTGGTTTTATCCAAAGTATTCAATTCAGTTTTGTGTTATCTCTTATCATATATAAGCTTCAGTTGTAGCTAAATGCATAGTGAATAATAGTGTTTGAATAAAGAGAGTGTAAGATATGATTAAAAAAGACACAAACAAAACCACATTTGAACTTATAAAGTGACCATGCTCTCATTTAGTAACAATATCCAATTTGTATTGACGGTACCTACCGACTTGGATATAGGTGTGTGTGAGTTAAAATATACAAAATCCAATTACCTTCATAGCTTACTTCGTGGAATAAATTTCGTCCTAATCCATGTCATGCTGTAAAAGCTGTCAGATCATATCAAAATAAACCATATCAAAACACATGATATAGCCGAAATGTTAATCGCAAAGAAGAAAATACAACTAAAAATATTCCAAATTCTTTTAAGGGTGAAGTAACCTTTGGTGCGTCTTGTGCTTTGTTATATGAACTATTAGCGATAAGACGAACCTTCCTCCTTATTTTGCAACTGAAAATAATAGCAGAAGAAAGTAATTAGTAAGTCGAGAGGATAATGAGCATAGACTAACTAAACAGATGAACATAATGCAAAACAATGCGAGTTTCAGAAGATTTAGGAGAGTCAATATCTCTTTTCGCAATTTCATATGCTCTGCACAAACAATCTTAGTAGGGACTTTCGGTTCACGTAAATCATATAAAGTTAAATAATAATATAAATTCGGTGGTTCATAAGGTAACTAACAATTAACAATAATTTGGCCAAGAGATATTCTAAACGCTGATTGTCAATGTTTTTAAATGATCGTTTATTGAATTGTTGTTATACGCTTATTTGCCTTGACATGTTATATCAATATCTATATGTGATCGTGTATTGAAATAATGCTATACGTTTATTTTTCTTTACATGTTCACCTGTCAAACCTCGAGTCCTTTCGTTCCATCTTAAAAAAAACGAAGATATTTTTTTAAAAAATCTATCAAAATATAGTTTTGACTGGTCTTTAATCAACTTACAAACCACAAAGTCCATGTGATTGTTTCATCTAGTAAGTTGTAAAATAGCATGGTTTGACATTGAAAATTATCAAAGTACAACTTGTTATCAATTTCAAAAGCATTTAAAACTCCCTAAAATGAACTTACGAAGAAACAAATTTACCCATTTTGAAAGTGCCATTTAAATGACATTTTCTAAACTCAGATTTGTCATTAGTAAACTTATGGACATGGCTGCATATATATTCTTTTATAGCTCTTGATTATGCACAAATCTTTATTAGTAACAGTAGAGAAAAAATTTACGAATCAATTGATGTTAGGAATTCTTTTGACATAGTATAACTACATGTTCTAACCTAAATCTCATCTATCATAACATACCATGATTTCAAGGACATCACATGATATTCAGGTCTCCAGAAAATGCCCCTTGATTCGGGTTAGGTTTTTATCTCTGACAGGTAAAAAATGTAACTTAAAAGCCACAAAGCAACCCAAATAGGTAAAAAGTAGCTCAAAAATATATATTCAATTCATGCAACCTCTTAAATTATTTTAAATCAATATCTCAGAGTATAGAGTATGAGTGACATAAACGTACTTCGGGTCAAAACAACCCGTTTGCACCCGTCAGCCAACACACGTGGCCACCATTTTACCACCTATAAGGTTCAACAATGTACCATTATCGTGATGTTGAGGCCGATAAATATCAACCAACTTCTTCCTGAATCCTGGTTTAACTTTTTGTTTCCATGATATGAAGAAAAGGACAGAGGTAAATAATAAAAGAGATTCCCTTCTTTGTTCATAAACTTTATCTACTTGCATAAAAGTGACATAAATGTAATTTTAGGATGGAGATTACAGTTTGCAGACATGTTTGCTGGGAAAATTATGGTACAAAATGTAATTTAAAAATGCTTATTAAAGACACACTCAAAAGTAAAGATACCAGTTTCAACCCATTTACTTATATGTCACATGGGTAGAAATAAGCTAAAAAGGATGAAACGGTAAAGATTTCGTTTGAAATGTATGTCTAACTTATGCACCCATCTAAATATCTAAATCATATTATTTCTTATGCAACTAAGAAATAAGATTACCTCATATTATATATACCCGTTACCCATATTTAACATCTAGCTGAGTTTTTTTTTTTTTTTTTTTTTTTTTTTTTTTTTTTTTTTTTTTTTTTGGTCTAGCTAATATGATCTTTATTCCGGGTCAATCATCGTACATTCATTATAGCCAATCCGCACCAATGTCGGTGTGAGCCTTGCACAAGCAACATAGCCTCAAACAGGTTAGGTTATCTGGAATTAAATAAATTGTAAGATTACTTATTAAGTGAAAATCTGAATAGAAAAGCAAGAATAAGAAACCTAATTAAGGAATCAAACCTATGGATCCTAATTAACCTTACTTGATGGAAGAAACAGTCATCCAGTAGTGAGTATAATCCGTTTAGTGAGTGGTAGACTTACAATAACCTCAAATCATAAGCCAAGTCAATCAAACTATGTTGGTCGATAATTGCATACACAAGACATAAGCAAGACAAGAGACAGTAACTCTCAAATTCCATGCTCCCACAGCTTAAGGGAAAGGAAAATAACCTATTAGTCTTCAAGAATGCAACTTTCTCAACTCCTTTTAAGTAACTTGCTAGAAAGGTTCTCATCTGCACCTAAAATCTTTAACAATTCCTACCTGATGTTATGCTATACTATACTTAAATATAAAAACAATTCATGATACTAATCAAATTCGATCTTTAGTCAAACCCTGATTTTTATCTCCAAATTGAAACAAATCTAACAACAAAATCACAAACTCTTTTAAAATATAAATAAAAGCCCTAAATCAATTTTAAACAAAATCAAGATATTAGATATAAAATATCATACCTTTAGGCCATTGAATATTTTTTGTTCTTTCATATATAAATTATGAACACTGTCTTCGGAACACTGCAACAACAACTATCATGAAACATATTTTTTCTTCAATTTAGTGGCTCGATTTTTTTAAGGTTCGAATAAGGGCAGTGCTTTGAGAGAAAAATTGGGTTGGAAGTTGGAACTGGGTCGAATTGTATTGTGGTTTTGTTTATGTAAATTTCAATTTTAACCCTTACGCTTTTGTAAATTACCCCGTCTTTTTTAAGTTTTGTATCTTTATATTTATGGCACATATACTTTTGTACCTAGTTTTCATTAAAAACGAATGTTTTATAGATTAGGTCTAATTTAGGAAATATTTAGTTTTTTTTTCTTTTATTAACATCCTTTTAAAAAAAACAATTAATTAAATTATTACTTAATAAGGTATGGTTTGATTTTTTTGAAATGAAAAATTCCCACTAGGGGTTTTGTTTTATTATATAAAAGATTAAAATAAAAAACTTTATTGAATATGATATAGCATAAAACAAAAATGTGTCTAGGGTATATCACACTCTGAAATCGGACCTAACCGATCAAGACGTGATCGGACTGAATACTGATTTGGCCCAAACACCC
Organism: Chrysanthemum seticuspe; assembly: GCA_019973895.1. Lineage (NCBI taxonomy): Eukaryota > Viridiplantae > Streptophyta > Magnoliopsida > Asterales > Asteraceae > Chrysanthemum > Chrysanthemum seticuspe. The sequence goes on from BPTQ01000005.1 coordinate 46,863,853, forward strand.
GACTTAGAACCGGACTGAAATATTCGGTTGTTCAGGTCGGTCTAGTCGACTTAACACCAGGTGTCGTAACATTAGAGCAACATGTGTTGTAACATGTTAAACCCCCTTTTTCGTGGCATCTCATGTGACATTAACTTTAACACCAACATCATTCACACCACAAAATAACTCTTCCTCATAACATGCCATAATATCACTTTTTGGGCATCACACTTATTTTCCAATTCTTTTAGGGTAAATTGCAAATTTCGTCCCTAAAGTTTCCCAAAAACGCGATGATTACAGCGAAAAAATTTTTGTTTCAAAAAAACCACTAAAGTTTACGTTTTTTGCAAAACAGCCACCAAAAGTCACTGTTTGCTAACGGCCATTAGTTCTCACGTTCAGGGGCCCCACCTGTGAGGGTATTATCGTCATTTCACTCGTTTCCTACCATTTTCTAGCCACACTTCTTTTCAAGGACAAAATTTGCAACGTCTTAACTTATCTTTGCCGCCTAAAACACATGGCGGCCAAGAGATTGCCTGGGGACTATTCATTTCCGTATCTATCCCACTTATTTAAGCGAAACAAACCACACTCGCATGTCCCAACCCTGTTTTCCCCTAAAACACACATAATCCCAACGAACCAAACCACTAACGATGGAAAAAAATAATAAAAGGAAGGCTATCTACATAAGGTCTGATGAAGAGGAGTGGACAAAAGTTTTAGACAAATATTTTCTCTCTGATTTAGTTTTTGATGGATTTGGTGATGAACCAATTGTTGAATTTGGTTGTTTATGTTACTGATCAATGTTTGGTTGTAAATTGCTTAAGTGAACTTATATTTACATCAATAAAATTGATGCAACATACTAGACCACTATGCATACCAGTTAGTTTAACATTTCCACTGATGAATTCCAGATAGTCTTCAAATGCAAAAACTGTTAAAAGGGGGTGTTTGGCATGAACGTATACATAACTCCCATTTAGCATTTGCAGTTTGACTTTGGAAAGTCAAAATGCAATTGTTAAATGGGAGTTCTGAGTTTTGACTACATTGTATAAAGGAGGTGTTTGGCATGAGTGTATGCATGAACATTTGCATAATATCCAGCCAAATATACACCTTACATATACTACATGACAATTGACTTTAGAATGTCAAAATAAGCAAACATGCACTACATGACAGTTGACTTTAGAAGGTCATACTCATCAAACATAATAAAGGAGTTATTAGAAGCCACAAGGTCAACTGCATCATTTCATTTGAATTCAATGTAACAGTTTCCTCCCAACTTCTTAATACATAACATGATTAAACAAAGATAGACACATAACATTGTTCAAAAGACATGAAAGACAAACATAAAGTTAATATTTATAATCCAAAAGACATGAAACTTTACAGAATTCCTATTGTTCAAAGATCAGTGCATACCAACTGGACCACTTTGACTTGCAAGCTCATCAACTGACTTCTTTCTCCTTTTTGGTGGCCTGTCAACTTGGGGTTTGTGAATAGATGATATTATTACTTTTTTAGACTCAATTACTCGCCAGAAGTCTCAGCCACTACATGGGTTGATCTTGAATGAGTATATACGTGCCCATGTTTCTAGTATGTAAGCAACATGAATCCACTCTTTTGGTATACCAACTCCTCTTCCATTCTCATTTATGTGGTATATTGCAGCCAAAACATGTTTACATGGTATTCTAGTCAGCTCCCACTTCCTACAACAACACTCCTTTCTATCCATGTTAACAACACACTGATCCTCGTAAGGCACAGTTATTAAAAAAACCTCCATTCCAATCAACAACGCAATTAGATAGCATCCAACATGGCTGCCACAGTAGGAGTAAGTGGTCCATAAGTCTTTTCTATCACTTTCTGAACTACTACAATCCTCTTCATCAAGTACTCTCTGCTATTCAAGACAAGTAAAGGGTTGATCTCTGACATCAAATAACTACCTATTGAACACCTCACATATGTTGTTTAAGAGTAGACCACATTGGGCTCTTCATGTTAAACAAATCACACACTATATAAGTATATGACTTATTATTACTATGCTTTTGTCCAATGCAAGTTAGTTAATTACCTGAAAAATGTGATATGCTCCATTGTTCAGCTGGAATCTTGATCAGCCAATCATAAGCAGCAAAATTGTAATACTTGAGATGAGCCATCTCTTTGTTGAATTTAACAATAGTAGTGGCTCTAGCTACATTCCAAATCATGTCCTTGTAAACACCTCCTTTAAACTTTGACTTCATATTCTCATGAATATGCTGAACACAGAACCTGTGTTCAGCGCTTGGAAACATACTTGCAATGGCTTGTATCAGTCCCTGTGGATAGTTAAGGTTAAGGATGGGATTAAAACTGTACCTATTCTTATTTTACATAAAACACATGTCAAATTATAGAATAAAATGTGTACCTTTTTGTTAGGTTCCCATTTTAGTAACACAAGCATCAATATAAGAAATAGAGAAGAGAATGATCGGATGAACAAGACACAGCACAATGCGTATGAATATGTGAAAGGTTATGCGTAAAGTGTAAGAGTGAATTGAACAACCAACCTTCAATAGATGGTTTACAAGAGGTATTTATAGGGCAAGGAGCTAGGGCAACACATCTAGACTCCTTCCCTTCTTATGGGCTTGGGCCAAGGCTTATTGGTCTTCTACATAAGCCTTAGATTAATAACAAACATAAAGGCCATATGAATCACTAACACTTGAATTAATGTTTAGGAGTAATTCCAACACTTTTGCCTATCAGAAATAAAAGTGAAATTGCAGTTGGTTTCTATACCAAGATCCTCTCCAAGTAATTTCAAAAAAACCAACACCACGATGCTTTATTTTGTGCATCAACTGCAACATATGCTACTAGATAAATCCCATTGTTTGCATCAACCCTAACTGCTATTAGTATTTGACCTGGAAAAGGATCTGACATGAAGCATCCATCTATTCCTAAGTATTCTCTACCACAAGCTTTGAAACCTTGTTTCAGAGCTCCCAAACACACATACACCCTTCTAAAAGTTCTTGTTGAAGACCCTGGATTTGTTTCTAGCTGTATATCAATCCTAACATTTGTGCCTGAATTATGATTAACTAACTCTTGGGCATATTCTCTAAGCATCGAATAATGCTCCGTAAAAGAAAGTATACTTAAATCGTGTTTAGTGTCTGGATTGACAATCAAATTAGAGATCGATTTTGATCGATCAGTTATATTGATCATCCAATCTGGCCTTAACCCTCTAAGAGTTTCAATAGCTTTTTGGTTCAACATCTAATCGCCTAGCTTAAATAGCCTTACCGGCTCACCCTCTTACCTTTCATTTCATCGTAGGGTTGATTTTTTTTAGAAAGTGACGCTAAAAAAATTACATTAATACATCTCAGATCAATTTGTCATGCCGAAACACACAAAATCACATGGTTGGGGAGCATTCACAATCTCACGTATACCGCTAGGCCAAAGGCCCTTTGGGTCATAATGTCGATTTTAATTTTAGACAATGAAGTAATGAACTGGCTGAGTTTGAACTAGTTAAATTCACATCCCGAGCTACACCCTCCTACACGGGTGACGTCTTTCACAATCTTGTCCAAATTTCAATTTTATGTAAAGTATCATTTTTGTGATACATAACATGGACTGATGGACCCTAATGTTGTTTGTCTCAAATTCAATTGCATTTACTTAACGGTTTTGACAACGGCGTTCGATTAGGAGTGTAAGCATATACTTGATATGTAAAATTAAACCATTTTTTTTTATCAGGTTAACATTGTTTTGGTTAAAGAAATATCTTATCGAGTAGCTGAGTTTATAAGTGTTTTATGATGTTAGACATGATATGCATATAACATATCTCCTTGTTCTGTTTGAAAGCTAGCTAAGCGCAGAAAGAAACTTGAACAGATTCAAAAAGATCGACAATATGAAATCATACAAGATCAATAGGGGAAACAATAAAATATTTTAAACTTTTAGAATAAGGAAAACAAACTTTAGATTAACTATAAGATACAATTTTATTCATCGACTACTTAAAAGTCTGTTATTTAGAAGAGAACTCGTTTAAAGTGTCTGTTATTGCCTTCTTGGGTACATATATCATTGAATTAGATCCTGAAAATCACACAATTTAAAGTTAGTCAAAGTATTCGCGGTTCAAAAAAAAAAAGTTTCAGTTTTACGAACAGTTACCTGTTGTATTCAATGTTAATTCTCCCGGCATCCCTATTAGCAATCACAGCGAATGCCTCTTGGGAAAGATCAACTTGATTTGAAGCACATCCGGGACAAAGATCAACAACTGTAACATCAACGGTTCTGCCGGTGCAAGGCGCTAGAACGCCTAAATTGGTTCTACCAGTGCAATTGACGCGATACCTAGTCCCACACGCAGCTCTATTGGCAAACAAAACGCTGTTGGCTGCTAGAATCATGTTACCACGGTCTTCATTGCCAAAGCACGACGATGCTACATGAGACAATTAATCAAAAACTTAATACATGTTAACTAAGAAGAAATGAACATTTAGTTAATAGATGTTGGTATACTTACGTATGTAGGGAGGAGTGTAGAAAGTTGCTTGGCCAGCAATGGCATGAGCAACCGATGTGAGACATGCAACCATGGCGATCAAGATAAAAGCTCTAGTCATTGAACCCATTTTTGTTAAGTAAATTTTTGGAAACCTAGATATGTTTTTTGAGGTTGTTTATTTAGTTTGGTGAAGAAAGCATACAAGGGCTTTCCTTTTATAGCTGAAAAACTAATAATGTAACTTGAAGCTGGGTTTATTATCTATAAAATTGTGCACATGCAAAAACTTTCTTGTATATACTCCGTGGTCCACTAAATACTAATCATATACCAAGTCAAGGAAGTTAGGTTGATACTTATTTGTTGGTCCGATCCATATATGTACTAGATCGTTCATTATTAATATTTTCTGTCTGGAAAAATATTGCTACATATCTTTTGAACAATCTAAAAACATACTCCGTATATTTATTTGGAACGACATTTTTTCATTCTTTTCTTTACTTGGTTTTTCTTCTGTTTACTTAATTGGGTTATTATAACGAAATTGTACGTGTTACTAGTGTTGGGAGCATAAAAGCTAAAGTGTGACAAATTTTGTTATTATATATAACCGGCTAAACGTATGAGGTTTTTCTATATCAAGTTATCCGGGAAGGCAAGTCTTTGAATCAGATATACTATACACTCCTTAAATGAGGTATCCCACGACCATTTTTAACCCTAAGTTTGTACTGGCTCAGTAGATTTAAATTAAAATTTGAATTTGATGTAGGAGAGAGAAAATATATTATAAAATTATAAAAATATTTTTATATAAAAGTTTTTAAATTATAAAACTAAATGAAAATTAGAAATGAAATGAAACGCATGGCTGAGAAAATTTCAAAACGTTTTCTAGTACCATAAATGCTCAAACCCCACACATAAATGCTCAAACCCCACCTAGTTAACGAGGTTAATATTTTTCTTTTAAGGTGGCGCGTTAGTCTAAAGCGAGTACACCAAACAAATGATTTCACCCTTCATTCTAAGAGGCTAGGGTACGGTGGCTGGTGGCTCAAGCCATGGTGCTCGGCACGAGCCTATGGCGCGACATACCACACCGGTGTTGGGCTGGTAGCTTCTGGCGCCGTGGCTACCAGCTCACGTCAAGAGATTTTCTTTTTTTTTTTTAATTTTTTTGCTGGGTTTCTTGTGTTTGTGTTTGTGTTTGTGTTTGTGTGTTGTGTTTTATGTTTTATGTTTGAGCTGTGTTTTTTTGTGTGTTTGCAGGTTTGACAGAAGAAGATGGCTGCAGGAAGAAGAAGATGGCTGCAGAAGAAGAAAATAGTATTAGGTTTATTCATTTTTGTTATTGGGCCAGGTTTATTAACTTATACAGTTGGGCCGGATACAGAGTTAACAGTTTGAGTTTGCATTTGGGAATTGGATATATCTAGTACATATTTTTTTTGTTAACATATTATTCAAGTAATTATGTACACTAATAATAATTCATTTAGTTAAATAAATGATAAAAAAAAGAAGAAAAAAAAAAGAGAGAGAGAGAAATATATATATGTGGGGTCCAAAGGTGTATCACGGCACCAGAAAACTGGTGTTATATCAGGGAGGGGTATTTTGGTGTCATAAGCAAAACTGGTGCCATGGGAAAAAGTTGCTGAGGTGGCACCACTTTTTCTCACGGTACCACTTACGGCACCACACTGTACCTAGCCCTCTAAGGGTGTTCATCAGTTCGGTTATCGGTTATCGGGTTATTCGGTTCGGTTAGTTCGGTTAAAAAAAATTTCTGGGTATAAACAAAAACCAAACCGAATCGAATTCAAATTTGATTCAACCGAACCGAATAACCGAAAACCGAACTCCTATAATTGAAAACCGAATCGAATAACCCGAATTACATAATTTTAATTATTTTCCCATTTAATTATATATATTTTTAGCACAAATTTTTTTTTAAGCTTAAACAAGTTATTTATACTAAGAAAGAGTTTTAGTGAACCTTTTTCATATAAATACATAGAAAAAAATATATATTTATATAAATTCGGTTTTCGGTTTTTAATGTCAAAACCATATCCAAACCATTAACCGAATGTTTAGTTCTGTTCGGTTCGGTTCGGTTTTGGCCAATTTGGTTCGGTTATGAATTCGGTTCAGTTTTTTTCGGTTCTGTTCAATTTCAGTTTTTGATTACTGTGGATATTACCCGACCCGTAAACACCCCTACTTCATTCAACCCAAACCCAATAAACCCCACAAACCAAACGGGTCCTAAATCGTTTTTGTTACGTATTGTCATAGTTTTGTCCAATTGCCCATAAAGTTCAATAACCTTAGCATGAAAAAACATGTATGATTATGATTTCTTAGTCTGCATTTAATGCAAAAATAGACTTGTCAAGGCTGTAGTGGCAAATAGAAGACTGAAGACTTCCAATTTCTAAGGTTGTCGGGTTTTTTTTTTTTTTTTTTTTTTTTTTTTTTTTTTTTTTAAATATACAAATAAGCCCATTATTAATATACTTGTTTGGGCCTAACAAAAAGAAGCCCATCTTAGAAGCCGTGGACTTCCAAATAAATGTTTTAGTTACAAACTACAACGAGGTGGAAACGGCCGTCGCGTTGCTGCGAGACTTGTCGGTGTACTTTGGTCATTTAGTATGGTGCTGGTAGTCGATGAATATGTTAACAACGTTTATTGTAACGTGGAAAATGCAAAATAGACAAACCGAAAAAAAAAATACATTTTGCAGGTGGCCCGACCCATACCCACTCGATCCAATTACACTAACATAACCCGACCCAACACTACAAAAAAAAGCATGATTATACACATTTATATCTCCACACTTAAATAAATGTGTATAATTTTTTTGTTTTTCTACACTTATAAAATTACAAAAAATTAGTCACTTACAAATGTGGATAATAAATTCTACACACATAGTTATGTGAGTTTAAAAAAAAGAAAAAAATGTACAGCCACAAAGTCCACATAAAATGCCGTGGACAAATTTTAAAAAACCAAACAAACAAAATTACATGAATAAAAGTGTGGACTTACATTGAAAGTTACATTTTTTTCCTTCAAATATATCCATCTACATATACAGTCCTTCATTTTAAGCAACTTATCACTTTTACATATTAATTCTACAAAATTATTTTTTAGAGAGAATTGCATATATATCCTTACAAAGCTCTATAATTGCATATATATCCAGCCTAAATTTTTAATTACATATATATCCTTCTAAAACTTCAAATGTTACATATATATCCAACATACTAATTTTCATAAAACTAAAACCTGTAAATATTTGATATTTTTCATTTAATTGCAGAATGTCCATAGTACCCTTACTCACCTTTCATTATCACTCTACTCCCATGTAAAACATTACTAACGCTGTAACTGAAGATCCACTAAAAAATCATTTGTTAAATCTGGTTTTATGGAATATGATTCGTCGAAAATTAAAAGAGAAATTGTAGCTCATTTTAGTTTCGACTCAAATGGGATCCAAGAATAAATTATTTCATCCACTATAACAGTTAGTCTGTGACATAAGACTCTTTCTAATAGAGAGAATTTATTGTAAATATATTAAACCTTTGGGTGTCCTTTACTATAATAATATTAATAACCAATTATCCTATCTTCAATTGCACATTATTAAGTGCTTTAATTTGAAATAAATAAAGAGCGAAAGATGAAAGATTAGTATTGGACGATTTGATGATCTTGTGAACTGTGTTTCATTTGGTTTGTGCGGTAGAGAAATAAATTATTGGATTTTATCTTCATTAATCATAAGCATCCACGCATTCCTTTAGTAGATTCTAGGAATGATATAATTAGAGAAGATGAAGAAGAGGGTATAATGGTCAATTTATAATTGAATTACAAGTTTTACATATTTTAGGATTTTAATTTTGTATAAATTAATGTTTTGGATATATATGTAATACTTTAGGTTTACAAATGATATATATGCAATTATGATTTTAAGTTGGATATATATGTAATTATGAAGTTTTGTGAGGATACATACCCAATTCACCCTATTTTTTAAACAATAATATAGTAAAAAAAAATCACATATTCACTTTTCCTCTCAAACCTCTCTAATCAGCTCTCTCAAATCACTGATTCACTTTTCTTCATTCATTCAGTTTTACACTTCTCTCAGATCATCATCATCGATAAGTTAGGGTTTCACTTCTCACTGATCATCATCATCGATAAGTTAGTTAGGGTTTCAGTAATTCGTTCTTATCTGGTCATCATCATCATCTTCGAGTTAATTTAGTTAGGGTTTTACTTCATCTTCGAGTTAATTTCAGTAATACATCTTCGAGTTATTTAATTTTTAGGCGATTTGAAGGATTTGACGGTTAGGTACAGTTAGCTTATTTGACGATTGGATGATATAAGCTCATTTTATGCGATTTAAAGGTTAGATAATTCTAACTTAATTTTATTGCTTATTTGAATAAAATGTTTTGATTATGTGTTTCGAGTTAATTTCGGAAGTCCGTTTTGATTATGTGTTTCGATCAGCTTATTTGTTCATGAGGTGTTAGTTAAATGAAAATTACGAGTTAATATCTGAAGTCGTGTAATGAAATACATGTTACTTACTATCAGGTTGTTGATGTATATATATGTCCTGTTTATGGTATTTGCATATATTTTCAAGGCGAAATGTGATTGATTAGTTACGCGATATGTTATTTGGAGATGTATCTATGCTACTGATATGTTATTTGTCGCGATTATTGTGAGCTGAGATACGTGTTAATTGTTATTGTTATTTTAGAGCTAATGTAGGTCGTATATATTTCATAGTTACGCTTATCGTTAATGTGATATGTAGGTTGTGACTGCTACTTTTTAGTTTATAGTTAATATAGATCGTAGTTATTGAAGTTATGTCTATCGTTTATGTGATTAATTAGGTTGAAGCCTTTTTTAGAATTTTTTTTGTTCGACTTATGTGACTATTATGGACTATGTTTTGATTTTGTGATTTAGCTTAATATTGTGCAATTTGTGTTAATTTTCATGTTTTGGCATTATGAAATACCGTTACTGTATTGTAGTTAATTGAATCTGTGATTTATTTGTGTAGTTAATTGAACTGTGATTTCCCTTGTGACCGATTTCATTGCAGTAGCCCATGAACAAAATCTAGATGGTAGTAAAGATTAATAATCCGGAAACAGTTACTGAATACATGTTAGTTCCAGAGGCCGTTGTTCTATTGCTGAAATGAAGGGAGTTCCACGACCTGTATTCACAAGACATCCATGTATGTAATCTGATGATAACACATGTATGATATCCTTGTTTTTTATACTAGTTGCCGAAGTAATATTCACTGTATCCCAGTAATCAGATCTAAGATAGACATTGTTAAATGAGTAAAACTAGGGGTGAGAGAAGCTAGACCAGATTAGTCAAATATTGAAAACTCAGATTAGTCAACATCTTTGTTTGAATGTTGTATTAGACACATTGATTACTCAATAATCAAAACATGTTAAATGGGTAAAACCAGGGGTGAGAGAAGCTAGACCAGAAAACCAGTGTGGCAAACTGTCCTGGAACTGATGCATCCTATCCAGTCAGTCTGTTACCGGTTCACCATTTACTTGAGGCTAATTATCATTGCCCAAATTTGTACTGGCCAGTGGATTTAAATTAAAATTTGGATTAATATCTAAATTTGGATTTGATGTGGGAGAGAGAAAATATATTATAAATTTATAAAAATATATTTATATAAAAGTTTTTAAATTATAAAACTAAATGAAAATTAGAAATGAAATGAAACGCATGGCTGAGAAAATTTCAAAAAGTTTTTTAGTACCATAAATGCTCAAACCCACACATAAATGCTCAAACCCCACCTAGTTAACGGGGTTAATATTTTTCTTTTAAGGTAGCGCGTTAGTCTAAAGCGAGTACACCAAACAAATGATTTCACCCTTCATTCTAGGGGTGTTCATCGGTTCGGTTATCGGTTATCGGGTTATTCGTTTTATTCGGTTCGGTTAAAAAAAAATTTCTGGGTATACCGAAAATCAAACCGAATCGAATTCAAATTTGATTCAACCGAACCGAATAACTGAAAACCGAACTCCTATAACTGAAAACCGAATCGAATAACCTGAATTACATAATTTTAATTATTTTCCCATTTAATTATATATATTTTTAGCACAAATTGTTTTTAAGCTTAAACAAGTTATATTTATACTAAGAAAGAGTTTTAGTGAACTTTTTTCTTATAAATACATAGAAAAAAATATATATTTATATAAATTCGGTTTCCGGTTCGGTTTTCGGTTTTTAATGTCAAAACCATATCCAAACCATTAACCGGATATTTAGTTCGGTTCGGTTTTGGCCAATTTGGTTCGGTTATGAATTCGGTTCAGTTTGTTTCGGTTCTGTTCAATTTCGGTTTTTGTTTACTGTGGATATTAACCGACCCGTGAACACCCCTACTTCATTCAACCCAAACCCAATAAACCCCACAAACCAAACGGGTCCTAAATCGTTTTTGTTACGTATTGTCGTAGTTTTGACCAATTGCCCATAAAGTTCAATAACCTTAGCATGAAAAAACATGTATGATTATGACTTCTTAGTCTGCATTCAATGCAAAAATAGACTTGTCAAGGCTGTAGTGGCAAATAGAAGACGGAAGACTTCCAATTTCTAAAGGTCGTCGTTTTTTTTTTTTTTTTTTTTTAATATATAAATAAGCCCATTATTAATATACTTGTTTAGGCCTAATAAAAAGAAGCCCATCTCAGAAGCTGTGGACTTCCAAATAAATGTTTTAGTTACAAACTACAACGAGGTGGAAACTCCCGCCGCGCTGCGGCGGGACTTGTCGGTGTAATTTGGTCATTTAATTTGGTGCTGGTAGTCGATGAATCTGTTAACAACGTTTATTGTTACGTGGAAAATGCAAAATGGACAAACCGAAAAAAAAATACATTTAGCAGGTGGCCCGACCCATACCCACTCGATCCAATTACACTAACATAACCCGACCCAATTACTCTCACAAAACTACTTAACCGGATCTTAATGAACAGTAACTTCATCACTTCTTAACACAACACGTATGTATATACGTGTTCCACAGAAACACAGGTACAAAACACGCATCTCTATCTTCTTCTTCACATCTAAAATCGTAATATGTGTGTCCGAAACTGACTTTTGGTCTTCCGTGGTCTCTTACCTCTATCGCCTCTTCTAGCACCGCCCAAGATTTTGTGACAGATTTAAGGTTATTGATTTTGGTGTGTTTTTGGAAAGTGTGATCATTCAGGTGTGTGATTATGTTTAGGTTTATAGGTGAATTTTAGGGTTTAAATAAGGTTTTTGTTTCGGCTTTTGGTTTGGTATTTTATTTAATAATGTAAGCTCATAAGATATATTCTTGTATACACGTTTTAGTTGTTGAAATACCTCATTCTAGTTTATGTTGTTTACTGTCATCTGGAAAAAATGGCGTCCAAGTTCCCGTTGCTTGATCAGATTGGACATAAGATTGGCACCAGACGAATGAATAAGGTCTTGTCTGCTGTGTTTGCGCGAGAGAAAGAATCGTATATGTGGGATGAAAAAGATTATGATACTCGTATTAAGGAGGTCGAAGCTCGTGTTCATCATAGGCATGCAATTATCTTGGAGTTATTAAAGTTTGGTAGGAATGATATGTTAAATGAGGTGTTGGATGCGTTGAGGTTTGCAGAGCAAGAAGATTTTCGCGAATTGGAGTTTCTGATTGAAAGTTGCCAAGTGGCTCATGTTCGTGCTTCTGAAAAATCAAGGATGTTGAAGAAGCTCAGTCGTTTATAATAGGGTTGCTGGTGTTTGATCTTTTGTAGGTTGGAAGGTGTGAATGAGAAGTCTTTTGTGTTAGTTGGTAGGGAAAGAAGTTTTGAGTAAGTGTAGGCTTGTTAGACTGATGCTATGTTATGTATGTTGGATGTTTGTTGGTATCTGTCTGTCTGTTTATAGTTGTTAGTGAATGTGTAATGTCATGTGTATATCTTTCACAGTATGTTGTTTACGATGTTATGAATATAAATGGTAGGTTTTATGTTGTTCAATGATTTTTATTAGTATTATGTTTATAGTCGTACGAGGGTCAATGTATGTTTGATAATTTTAGTTTACGTACGTTTGATGTTGTTGAATCATTTTTATGAGTATTATGTGTATCTGAGTGATGCTTTGTTTTTCGATGTGGATTGTGGACGGAATCAGGTTTTGAAAGTTGTAACTCGTGACCAATGGGTTGAATAGCATCGATCGTCCTTATGGCGATAAAGGTTAGTAAAATGAACGCAAATGTGTTTCCGTTTCTTTGTTTTCTTCTTTTTTGGTTGGCTTTTGGTTGAGACATACTAATGGTTAATAGACTATATTAAAATTTGTAACATGTTAATCACTTCAAGTTAGATTACACTAAATCTTTTATATTGACTGCAAATAGTAACTGTTTTTGCTTAGTTTTTTTTTTCTTTAATGAATGTCTTTGTTGTACGTTATTTGAATTGTGTTATTGTAGTCATAATTTCCCAGGTTTGTTATTGGAATTCTGTGAATGCATAAATAGGGTAATTCTTTCATCATTAAAATCATAGCAACATAGCATAAGCTTAGTCTTACATAAGTTGTTTGCACCACATGAGTTATCTATGCCTTAGATGCTTGAAGTGTACAAAAGACCTGCGCACACTAACAAACTACAGATCTGTGTGAAATGCAGTCTGTTAGTCTACCTGAAGGCTGTTTCTAGTTGTTTACATACATAGATGGCATACTTAATTTAGCATATTACATTGGGACAATGCTTGTGTATTGACATTCGCCAACGTATATCGCAAAATATAATTGTCTTTCTATGTTTCAGATATCAAAAGCTGCAGCTGACGTCTTCACTTTCATATCTGCTTTGCGTTTTCGTTGGGTAATGCTTTTGCAGGTTGCATCTGTGAACTTTCGACTGGGCTGCATACGTAAAATAAACAAAACAAATGATGAGCTAAGTTTATTACTAATTTGGGTTTCAGATGTTTTCATAATTAATAAACTGTAAATTTTGTGATTTTTTGGCTATCAGTTTACTGTTTGTGGGCAAAGTTAGGTGAATATGAGAGGTTTAGAATCCTTTGTAGTGTCTGAAAAAGGCTCTTTTCTATTCAGCTTGTGTTGATTCCCTGCACCTTTATTTTCATCCATGGAAAACTAATGCATGTGATTATTTTTTGTTTGTTGGTGTGCCTATTTAACAGACTGATTGCTTTCAATTTTATTCATATTTGCAGTTGCAATCTAACTTCTAGAAACAACAAAGGAGAATGGTAAGACTTCCTAAGTCTGATGAGCTCAAAGCTGAGGCAAATTCCTCTAGTTGGACAGATATGATGGTTTTATACTGTCGTAAATCTGGAAGTGAGGATCTAAAGTTAGGTCAGCAAATTTACGGCATTGTGGAAAGATGCTTGAGTTTGTTCGCGAAAGAGATGCTTTGATTGATGAGCTAGAGAGTGTCGGCAAAAATGTGCCTCAGAAAACGGCTGAGTTTCTTAGGACAGTTAAAAAAAAAGGCAATAAAAAAATGTAGGAGTTGTAGATTATGGCAAGGAAGCTTGAGCTGAGTGCGCGTGATAAGGATTTATTTATTGACAGACTTACTTGTCTTTTGTCGCTGTAATTGCCAGGGTTTAACGTTGTGGAAATTGTGTCAGTCTAATGAAGTTGCAGTTTATTATGGTTCGCCACCTATTAGTAGTCTGTAGGTCTATAGTCATGTGATGGTGTTTGTATTTAGAAATAAGTGGCCTGTAGTATGCAACCTATTTTCATGTAACCTGTTTGTAAGATATTTTGTTGAATAAAAAGGTTTTTCCATGTAGTAATAATCTTGTGAACTAACCTTTTTGTTTGTTAGAGTCTGCTGTCTCATTTTGAAATAAGGCTCGTGTGACTGACTTCTTTAGCGTTGCTTCCTGGGCTTTGTGAATGACCGTTTCCTGTTGCTCTTTTGCTGCAGGTGTTTTGAGAGTACCTATTTTTTATTTACAGTTGGTTGTTTAAGTCATTGTATGTGTTAAGCATATTTTGAGTAAAGTAAATGTTGTTAAAATAAATGTTGTTACCTCGCTCCTGTTCTTGTTGCATAGCTGGTACTGCATCTATTTTTTTATCTTAAAAAACCAGCATCAAGAATGAATTCAGTCGTTCTGCCAGTTGAATAAAAATGTTGTTGTTGTTTCCTGTCTGTTTTTTTCCTGTTGCAGTATCAACGTGTAAGAAAACATGAAAGTATTACTGTCATTTGGCTCAACTTACTGCAATTCATTAATCCAAATAAGTATATAAAAAATAATTGACGAACCTAAAAAAGCTACAATTTTGAATTACCTAATCAGTTGCATGTGTATGTGGATTATTGTAACGTTATTACCATTACCTGCACCACTTAGCAATTACCTCATCAGTTGCAAGTGTATGTAGATTAGTGTAACATTATTAGCATTACCTATACCAGTTAACGCATATAGTCGTCTCTGTGTCTAACCTACTGTACAAAGAATCGGTAGCAAAATTAATTGCAAACAACAAATGCGTGGTTACGGTCGCAAGACAATTTGCAATAGCAACAGGTAGCCATCATAAAACATTCAAAATATATACTTTAGCAAATTTATAATGAGCTACCTATTGCTATTGCAAAATGTCAAGACTACACATATACCGGGCTAAGTTGACAGTGTTAACATTGGTGACAGAATAATGCTCCCAACGCGTTGCGCCATGACTTCGTTCCGTTGGTAAAGAATATTAGCAGCAACAATAGCAACGCATACCGATACAACCAATAATGACCGTTTTTATAGTTGTAATCCAGGTTTGTTGATTGGATGCCATGCCGGACCTGGTATCATCTGTTTATAGCTCAGTTTTAATTGCTTTAATTTATAGATGATAACAGGTCTGACATGCCATTCAATCAACAAAACTTGATTGCGACATATATTAGTCTTCATTCCTGTGAATCAATGATTGTTTGGAGTCTGCAAATGTAAGAGAACTACACAACAACATTAGGTACCGTTAGTTTACAAACATATAAAAGTATCAGGATGCGGGTGTGTATGTTCTATTACAACATAATGTTTGTGATCTTCAATCATGATGTTGCTGCTCTGCTTGGCAAGTACGACACTACCCCGACCTGATAACATATTTTTGACGCACTGCCATATTTTTGTCAGGGGTTGACCAACTAGATGCATGTCGCTGTAAACCACCGCTACTTGTTGGTAATTAAAGCAACTTTATTTTGTGAGAATTTGTAACCTTGTTTAAAAAAAGGAAAAAATTGAATATTAAACATGCATTAATTGAATGGAAATAAGGATTGTAGTTACACTTATGTATAGCTGATGATTATATGCAATGATATGAACGTTGCAAACTATTGGCTGCATTAGCATTCCATCGAAAACAAAGGAAATCGGAAATATTATTTAAATTTTTCAGCAACCTTGAATAGCCATTTACACGACCCACGGTTGCAGCTGTAAGAGGTTGCCACACCAAATGGGCAACCTTAGTTCTTATCAAATCCGTTCAAACTGATCACAGACATTGGTTCTTCAACATTACACTCTTGTTATAAGGTTTTTTGATTTAGGCTCAGATAGGGTACCAATTTATAAAAAGCGGATACACCCACCACGGCTGCAACCCTTACTGATTGCCTTGCCAAGACATGGGTAATCTCAACTTTAAACAAACCCGTACAAATTCATCATAGCCTTAGAATATTATGTTTATATTGTATTTTATACCTATATTAAACTTCTACGTCGGTGGTATATATCTATACTAAAGCACCACGTCGGCACTTGCAATAACTTTATATAACATAATGTTATATAGCACATATGCTCAAAATGTGCAGGACTCTGCAATGGAGGAGTACCCCCTTCTGGGATATCCTCATCATCCTCCTCCTGAGGATCCTCATCCTCATCTACATACTGCTCCTCAATCTCATGCTCCTCCTCGACCTCATGCTCCTCCTCGCCCTCATCCATAGGGGGAGAGTTCATTAGTCAGAGTCTTTGTGCAGGTAAATTCTGAGGTGGTACACTAGGAGATCTAGGCCTCCTAAGACATGGTGATGCTGCTAAACGGATAGGTGATGATGGTGGTCTCACGGACATGCGGGCAGTGCTATAAGCAAGCCTAGGGGTCTGTGCTCGCGCTAAGACCTGATGTAAAGTGAGCTGCCTAGATGAGCTAGGACGATCTAATGAGGATGAACTAGTGTGACGGGCAATCTCATAAGGATCACCCTGCGCAACCGTCATGAGAGTCAATGCTGGCGAACTAGCAACAGCAAGGACCTCCTCAGACACATCAAAAGCTAGTGAAGGCATAGTCTGTGAAAATGGCATAGGGTAGGTATAAGTGTTCGAAACAACTAATTTTAATAAGCGCATCAACTTAACCCAAAACATATATCACGTAATGAAAGCTTTTAAAAGTGTAGGTACCGCATTACTCAAAATACGCCTTTAAATAAAACACATAAGTTCCGTTCCATCACATAATCCCATATCAAATCAATCGAGTTCAAAGCTCCAAAATCACAATATATCGTTTCCTCAATTCAAATTCCGTAATATCTCGATAATCACATCTCATTTTCCAAAATCAATAATCAAATCTCAAAATCATAACGTTTCCATAATCAGTTCATAATATCCCTTAACAGATCATCTCATAATTCAAATCGCAATTCATACCATAATCAAATAAAAAGCTTCGGCTTGGCAAGCGGGCGTGCGCCGGTCGAGGATCAATTTTCTTAAAAAGTGGTTATAGTTTAGGGTTTATAAAATACCTAATTCTCTATAACCTGGCTCTGATACCAATCTGTAACACCCCCAAATATCGGTACCGCGGATGACTTAATCAAGTTTTCGGGGCGTTACTATTGGATTGGTATCGCACACAAGTATAGCAAAAAGATAGTCATTTAACATTCAAAACCAATCCCAAATTTAAGTATTCAAAACATTTAATCCAAAAGATAATTATTAGGCCCAAAACATGGTTTTATCAAATAGGTCCCCAAAGTTTATCAGAGTCAGAAATGATCCTTGAACCCCGCCTTCTTGCCAAGCTTCCACAAACCACGTATTCCAAACATCTTTCAAATACCTGAGAAATCATGCTAAAAGGTCAGCTTACGCTGGTGAGTTCATAGGTTTAAGTTCATCAAAATCATAGTGGACCAGTAAGAGTTGATTTGCTATGCAAGACCTAAGATAGATAAATACCGATCCTACCTGGATCACCAACCATAAACATGTCCCGCATCCAGGGACTACTCGGGCCCAACGACTCTAGTCCAGCACTGTCGTGGCAAAATCTAGAACAATTGCCAACCCCGGACTAGGTCGAGGTAGAAGTCTATTCTTAGCTAGGCAACAGTTATAGCAATTAGGATTGCTACCCTAGTCTAAGGCAACAACTACCGCACATCTATCTAAACAGTCAAGCATATAAGCAAATCCAAATAGTTTTCACGGTCCGAAAACAGTAGCATGATTCTCACCCCAATATAGTTAAAAACGTAGGTAAAAGTGGGGCTATGAAACTCACCTCAAGCAATCAATAAACAAATAAACACTAGCATATGATAACGGTAATCACGGCACAGCAACTATCGACTCGGAACAACCTATAAATGTAGACCAAACTTAATATATATATTCCTCGAAATCAACGTTATCTAACCTAATGTATCCCATTTCGTTATTTCCAAAAATGTCTCGTTTCACCATTTAATCCTAGTGTTTGGTATTCCTCATGTGGGTCTATCGACTCAATATGATGCTATGAATGCACTCAAACAACCAATATATAACTCAATGCGACACAATGAGACCTCTAAACGATAAGCTCCATAGTTCAGTAAGTTTCGGAATAAATAGTAGACCTTATCGAATTCGTCAACTCGATAAACTCATTTATTTACTCGTGTCGCTTATTATCCCATAAATCAATCGTATCCTAAAGAGTCATAAGGATAATTCACCCATTAATAAGGTTACCCAACGTACCTAGCGGGCTCTTATTAGATTCGTCAAACTAATAAGTCCACTACCCACGTGGATCAACACTATTAACTTTAGGTTATCCGTAACCCATGCACACAACGTAAGCAATTAAATACTTAACTAGCATTAAATGTGCACAATTGACATTTATTGATAAACGTGTACTCGAAACATTAATTACTTATTTATTACAAAACATTTCCAATTTAGTCGTTAGTTTCCATTTAAAAATAGTAAATAACAAGATAAAACTTGTTATCAACATTTTTGGTACAAAAGCCCATTTGTTATTTATATTTCATAGTTTATTAGCATTTTCATGTTTATATATATATTTCGTCAAATTCCAATATTAATCTCATATCGTTATTCGTTTCGAGTCCACAAGCACGAGTCATGACTTCTCAGCTTTTAATCAATCAATAGTCCAAATTATACAAAAGTCTATGTTACGGCTTTGTCGGAGTCAACTATTGACTACAAAGTCAAAGTAACGCCGACGTAGCTCAAAGTCAACAATATATATTTCAAGTCCAAATTTAAAAGTCATAATAACGCAATTCAATCCCAAACCAACTCAAAACTATCTCGCCAACCAATCAATCAACCAAATATACCCGAAACCAATGTTATGACCCTAATGGTCATGACACGGTCGCGGTTAAGACCACGTGAACCAAACAAGCTCTAGAAGTTTTTCGGCTCCACGCGTCTCATCCAAACCTCAACTACATCAACCAACAAGCTACCAAAACGACCCGACCCGGACCCGTGGCCCAAGTGGGTCATGTTCGACATCCAAGAGCCACGTACGTGGCCTTGGTGGCTCGTACACCATGCCAAACCCAATCAAACTTCACCCAAATCAATTCCACAACATCCAAATCCAATCATTCAAGTTCCAATCAATAACCAAACACAAAACCCATAATCTATTCTAACCAAAAAGATGAAACTAAACCTAAAATGCATAAACTCATCAAATTGATACACCACACACTTACCAAACACTAATTACTTGTTTATTTAGACACTAATTAGACTTAATTTCATGTTCCACCCAAAAGCCCCAAATTTCATCATAGGGTCGAAACCCTAGAATGCCATTCGTGGCTTATTATTGGTTAAACAAGCTCTAATCTTGTTCCATTTACCTTATTCAAGCACCAATTGCAAAACCCACTTGAAACCCTAAAAATCCGAATCTTAATCCTTAGATTTGAAGGTGTTAATGAAGGTTTTAGTATGAGTATTATATATGGATGGAAAGAGGATGAAAAGATCTTTGATTTGGTGGTGGAGGTGAGGGGTGACGCGCCGTCGTGTGGCGGTGGTGGCCGGAAAAGTTGCCGGCGGCCAAGGTGGTGGTGGCTAGGGTTTTTAGAGAGAGAAAGTGCTAGTGTGTGTGTTTTAGAGAGAGAAATAAAGAGTGGAAGTGAGGTGAGGTGAGGGTATATATAGCTAGGGAGTAGGGACTTAAAAATAAAAGAAAGGGGAGGAGGGGGGTGGCCGGCTAGGTAGAAATAGGAGGGCCAAACCCGTAATTTTTCATAAACTATCTCGTTTACCCATTCCCGAGCTCATATATTGTCCCCCGAGCGTCTCACGATGTTCCTTCAACTTTCTAACATCGTTATTTACGTTTTTCCACGAGTTTTGACTATTTATTTGTCAATTTTCGAGTTACGGTCTAAAAGTTACAATAATTCTCGTTTTAGGCTTTTCTAGTGCCGAATCGAATAGTGCCTACCAAATAGAGTTAAAACTCATACGATAATTCGTTTAATAGTGAAATAAACCGTAAAAACCAATAGACGATATAAAATCAAGTCATAGTTTATAAAAATAGTGATAAAGGCAAAACTCGGTTTAGTCTAACGTAATGCGGTTACCTAAAATAAACTCCCTAAATTGCCAGTTGTCACAGCCTCCCAGCCTCAAAAGAAACCCGTCCCGGGTTTCACTCCGAGTTGCTTGATGTCATGAAAAGTTTAGGATACTTCCTACGGAAAACGTCCTCACGTTCCCAAGTGAACTCCGGTCCATGCCGGGAGTTCCAACGAACCTTAATAATCGAAATACGGCTATTCTTCAGCCTTTTGATCTCACGGTCCATAATCTCAATCGGTTCCTCAACAAAATTCAATTTCTCATAAATACGAATATCTCTTAAGGGCACCATTATGTTTTCCTCCGAAAGACATTTCTTAAGATTACTAACATGAAAGACATTGTGTACATTGCACAATTCCGATGGTAGCTCCAGGCGGTATGCTACCGGTCCGATTCTTTCCAGGATTGGAAAGGGACCAATATATCGGGGATTGAGTTTTCCACGCTTTCCAAAACGAATCACTCCTTTCCAAGGAGAAACTTTCAACATAACACGATCTCCAACCTGAAATTCTAAAGGTTTACATCTCTTATCGGCATAACTCTTTTGTCTATCACGAGCGGTTTGCAATCGATTACGAATCTGAACTATCTTCTCAGTGGTTTCTAGGACAAGTTCGGGACCTGTAAGTTGACTCTCGCCAACTTCAGCCCAACAAACAGGAGAAAGACATTTTCGGCCATACAATGCCTCAAATGGAGCGGCCTTAATGCTAGAGTGATAACTATTGTTGTAAGAGAATTCGGCCAAAGGGAGGTGTCTCTCCCAGCCTTTGCCGAAATCAATAACACAGGCTCTGAGCATGTCTTCTAAAGTCTGAATGGTTCTCTCGCTTTGACCATCGTTCTGAGGATGGTAAGCAGTACTCATATCCAAATTTGTTCCTAAAGTTGTCTGTAATGATCTCCAAAAGTGGGATGTAAAACGACTATCCCTATCGGAAATGATAGATATCGGTACTCCATGACGCGATACTACCTCCTTAAGATACAATCGAGCAAGCTTATCGAGACTATCGGTTTCACTAATGGCTAAGAAGTGAGTAGACTTAGTTAAACGATCAACTATTACCCAGATAGCGTCATTGTCGCTAACTGTTCTCGGTAATTTAGTGATAAAGTCCATGGTTATTCGCTCCCATTTCCATTCCGGGAGTTCGGGTTGAACTAAGAGTCCTGAGGGTTTCTGATGTTCGGCCTTTACCTTAGAACAAGTCAGGCACCAACTGACATACTGAGCTATATCGGCTTTCATATTAGGCCACCAATAAAGTTTCTTAAGGTCCTGATACATCTTAGCGACTCTGGGATGAATAGATTATTTTGATTTATGCGACTCATGCATAATCAACTCACGGATTCCACCATGAAATGGTATCCAGCTTCTATCTCTGAAGCATAAAGTTCCGTCGAAACGCTTCAAGAAGCCGTTTTCACTTTCTACCATTCCATGAAGATTCTCGTAAGGACGGTTCTCTTCCGTCAATGCCTCTGCTTGGGCGGCTAAAATTTGAGACGGTAAGGGCGAAACAATGGTCATTCATAAGGATCTAACAAGTAGGGGTGGAATGTCCTCCTTACGACTAAGTGCATCAGCCACAACATTAGCCTTACCAGGATGATAACGAATCTCACAGTCGTAATCACTAAGCAATTCCAACCAACGACGTTGTCTCATGTTCAGTTCCTTCTGATCTAAGATATGCTTCAAACTCTTATGGTCGGTAAATACTACGCACTTGGTTCCATACAGATAATGTCTCCAGATCCTAAGAGCAAACACTACAGCACCTAACTCAAGGTCATGGGTGGTGTAGTTTTTATCATGCTTCTTAAGTTGTCGGGATGCATAAGCAATCACCTTCTCAAGTTGCATCAAAACAGCACCTAAGCCTTTATGCGAAGCGTCGTAGTACACGACAAAATCTTCGCTTCCTTCAGGCAAGGCTAGGATGGGCGCCCTACATAACTTCTCCATCAGAAGTTGGAATGCTTCTTCTTCCTTTTCTCCCCATCATACTTAACATCCTTCTGCATTAGTTTGGTCAGCGACTTAGCTATCTTGGAAAATCCCTCAATGAATCTCCTATAATAGTCTGCTAAACCTAGAAACTGACGGATTTCTGATGGGTTCTTAGGAGCTGTCCATTCCTTAATGTCCTTAATCTTAGCTGGGTAAACATGAACACCTCGACTATCTATCACATGACCTAAGAATTGCACGGACGGAATCCAAAATTCACACTTAGAGAATTTGGCATACAGCTTCTCCTCTCTTAACAATCCTAAAATGAGCCTCAAATGCTCTTCGTGCTCCTCACTACTCTTAGAGTATATCAAGATGTCGTCTATGAATACTATCACAAACTTATCCAGGTATGGCTTACACACTCGGTTCATGAGATCCATGAAAACCGCTGGCGCGTTGGTCAAACCAAACGACATCACTTGGAATTCATAGTGTCCATAACGAGTTCTAAACGCAGTCTTAGGGATATCCTCCTCTCGAACTCTAAGTTGGTGATAACCAGATCGTAAGTCGATCTTAGAAAAGACACTAGCTCTTTGGAGTTGGTCTAATAGGTCATCTATTCTAGGTCACGGATATCGGTTCTTCACTGCAACTTATTCAATTCCCTATAATCAATACACATCCGAAACGATCCATCCTTCTTCTTCACAAACAACACCGGTGCTCCCCACGGTGACGAACTTGGTCGAATGAATCCCTTCTCTGACAATTCTGCCAACTGTTTAGATAGTTCCTCCAATTCTCTTGGAGCAAGTCGATAAGGTGCCCGGGCTACGGGTGCCGCACCGAGTATCAACTCTATTCGGAATTCCACTTGTCGGACAGGTGGAATCCCTGGGCAGATCGTCGGGAAACACTTCCGGAAATTCTCTAACGACGGGTACATCATTAAGGTGTCTTTCACTCTTCTCCTCACTTTTCTTTTCAGAAATTCGAGCCAAGAAAATACAACCTTCTCTATTGATGTACTTCTGAGCCTTAATACAAGAGATGATGCTCAACCGGGAAGGATTTCCATAGTCTCTCCGATCTCCTTGTATGCTCAGAACGTTTCCGCCATACGGTAAACGCACAATCTTCTCATCACAGATGATGTGTGCACCGTTCTTCGACAACCAATCCATTCCGATAATGACGTCAAAACTTCCTAAGGTAATCGGCAATAGGTCTATACTAAACGGGCGGTCTAGGAAACTTAAGGTAGAACCTCGGACTACAGTGTCTATCTTCTCTCTATTCCTATTGGCTAATTCCACATCGTAACTAAACCCTAGAGGTGTTTGGGAGATTCCTAGTAATGGCATAAAATTGGTGGATACGAAACTCATATCCGCACCAGTATCAAACAGTATGGAAGCATAGCGATTATTGAGAAGGAACGTACCCCGTAACTACGTTAGGGTCCTCACCAGCTTCCTTCCCTATAGCGTAAACACGCGCTGTTCCCATGTCTCTCTGCTGATTCCTAGCACCATAGTTTCCCTGGTTTTCCACAACCTCACGCTTCACAGGGTTTAAGCCATTACTTCCCATACCTCGGTTAGCAAATCCTCCTACATTACCGGGATTTCCTCTCATCCACGGCTCTCGACACCCATTCTTAAAGTGTCCCTTCTTTCCACATCCAAAACAGGTGATAGTGGCCTTCCAGTCCGCTCCTTGTGCAGTTTGAGCTACAACAAGTGGACGAGACCTACAGTCTTTGGCCAAATGTCCTACCTTAGAGCACTTCCTACACACATTCGGGCATAGTCCATGGTGGCGTCGGTTACAACGACCACACACATGCTTACTACCTTCATAATCTTTCCTTCCTCCATTTCCTATGGCGAACACCCTGGCTGTCTTTTGCCGTTTGTTGCCATTCCCTTTAGTAACTTCCTTCCTCTTCCTCTTATCACTCCTATCATTCTTACACTTGTCTCCTACTTCTAGCACATAAGAGTCCATCAAACGCTGAGCCACAGTAATTGCCTCATGCAAGTTAACTGGCTTCGCAGCGATGACATCATTTTGAGTAGCTATAGGCAATCCATCAGCATACCTCTCAATCCTAAGTTCTTTAGTGCGAACCATATCAGGGCAAAGCAATGATAACTCTTGGAAACGACGACTCGACGAGTATAAGTCATCATGTCAGTACCCTTAACCTTATGGTTCCAGAACTCACTCTCTAACTTCTTAACTTCATTCCTAGGACAGTAAGTATTGATCAGGAGAGTCATAAACTGAGTCCAAGTCATACTATAAGCTACATCAATTCCTACTAATATGTGATAATTGTTCCACCAGGTTAACGCTTCGTCCTTCAAGGTATATGTTGCATACTTAACCTTACAATCCTCCTCACAATTACTAACGGCAAACACAGATTCAGTTATCTCCAACCACCTAGTTAGGTAAACTACTCCATCAGTTCCTCCAAACTCAATGGGACCACAGAATCGAAACTCTTTGTAGGTACAACCTCGAGTTCGATTCAGCATTGGGGTTCCACTAGAGGTGTTAGAGAGATTAGTCTCCGCTAGCAGTTCAGCGACACGCTGCGCCACTAACTGGTCAACATGGGATGGGTTCACAGGTGGAGGGTTTTGTGGAACAGGACCATTCTCAGGACGGTCGTTCACATTCGGGTTCCCTACAGCTGGGTTATCAGTGTTTGGGTTCTCAACAGGTGGTGTGGTCGGGGCCGGACGACGACCTCGACGACCAGGGGCAACAACAGCAGCAGGAGCTGCTCGGTTGTTCCTAAGCGAGTTTCGTCTTGTTGCCACCATTCTGGAGGCAAGAAGAACAGTTTCATAAGTTCACAATTCACGCTCTAAAGATAGAGTTGGGTTCCAAGGATCACTAAATATCGCTCAAATACATAATCAAGGTCAACAAGGACAACGTTATACCAAGCGAAACAATCAGATACCGAATCATAACTAAAGGATGCACGTTCCAATAACCATAACTCATAGGTTTCAAAAGTGGAAATACATGGAAGGATACGAGGAAATAAAAAACGATCCTAACAACGATACTAGTAAGACAACTAGGATAATCCTACATCTCGAACCAAGTACTAATTAGTTTCAAGATGGTACAAAACCATGAATCTAATACTATCTAGCCACGTCTACGAATACCACTAACCGATCTCCTAACATCGTCAACCTATCTCCACAAAGATGCTAACTCGACACGTCGAGCGTCGCGATCACTCTTAAGCTCTGCGACCTCTCTCTCCAACTCACCAATCCTACGCCAAATCGCTCTATCAGCATCACGAGCTGTCGCGAACCCTCTCAGCAGGTCCCCAACCTGCTCCTGGAGCTCCGACATACCATCATGCAAAACCCTAGTCCTCCTGACTACAATACCCATATCAACTCTCAGATCCTCTATACTAGCCCTAGATACTCCAACCAACCGATCCGTCAACTGACTAAGCCTAGTACCCTGTGATGTAATCCTCTCCCACATCAGACCCGTCTCACCATACTCCTCGGGCTCTGAAGCAATCTTCGATGGTATCTCCGATCCAAACGGGCTACCTATGTAAGGTGAGTAAGGTGGGGAGTCGATGTCTAAAGGCTGTCCAGGGGACTCAGGCTCAGGCAAAGGAGAACCTGGTCCTGGAGAATGTGCAGGACTCTGCAATGGAGGAGTACCCCCTTCTGGGATATCCTCATCATCTTTCTCCTGAGGATCCTCATCCTCATCTACATACTGCTCCTCAATCTTATGCTCCTCCTCGACCTCATGCTCCTCCTCGCCCTCATCCATAGGGGGAGAGTTCATGAGTCAGAGTCTTTGTGCAGGTAAATCCTGAGGTGGTACACAAGGAGATCTAGGCCTCCTAAGACATGGTGATGCTGCTAAACGGATAGGTGATGATGGTGGTCTCACGGACATGCGGGCAGTGCTATAAGCAAGCCTAGGGGTCTGTGCTCGCGCTAAGACCTGATGTAAAGTGAGCTGCCTAGATGATCTAGGACGATCTAATGATGATGAACTAGTGTGACGGGCAATCTCATAAGGATCACCCTGCGCAACCGTCATGAGAGTCAATGCTGGCGAACTAGCAACAGCAAGGACCTCCTCAGACACATTAAAAGCTAGTGAAGGCATAGTCTATGAAAATGGCATAGGGTAGGTATAAGTGTTCGAAACAACTAGTTTTAATAAGCGCATCAACTTAACCCAAAACATATATCACGTAATGAAAGCTTTTAAAAGTGTAGGTACCGCATTACTCAAAATACGCCTTTAAATAAAACACATAAGTTCCGTTCCATCACATAATCCCATATCAAATCAATCGAGTTCAAAGCTCCAAAATCACAATATATCGTTTCCTCAAATCAAATTCCGTAATATCTCGATAATCACATCTCATTTTCCAAAATCAATAATCATATCTCAAAATCATAACGTTTCCATAATCAGTTCACAATATCCCTTAACAGATCATCTCATAATTCAAATCGCAATTCATACCATAATCAAATAAAAAGCTTCGGCTTGGCAAGCGGGCGTGCGTCGGTCGAGGATCAATTTTCTTAAAAAGTGGTTATAGTTTAGGGTTTATAAAATACCTAATTCTCTATAACCTGGCTCTGATACCAATCTGTAACACCCCCAAATATCGGTACAGTGGAAGACTTAATCAAGTTTTCGGGGCGTTACTATTGGATTGGTATCGCACACAAGTATAGCAAAAAGATAGTCATTTAACATTCAAAACCAATCCCAAATTTAAGTATTCAAAACATTTAATCCAAAAGATAATTATTAGGCCCAAAACATGGTTTTATCAAATAGGTCCCCAAAGTTTATCAGAGTCAGAAATGATCCTTGAACCCCGCCTTCTTGCCAAGCTTCCACAAACCACGTATTCCTAACATCTTTCAAATACCTGAGAAATCATGCTAAAAGGTCAGCTTACGCTGGTGAGTTCATAGGTTTAAGTTCATCAAAATCATAGTGGACCAGTAAGAGTTGATTTGCTATGCAAGACCTAAGATAGATAAATACCGATCCTACCCGGATTACGAACCATAAACATGTCCCGCATCCAGGGACTACTCGGGCCCAGCGACTCTAGTCCAGCACTGTCGTAGCAAAATCTAGAACAATTGCCAACCCCGTACTAGGTCGAGGTAGAAGTCTATTCTTAGCTAGGCAACAGTTATAACAATTAGGATTGCTACCCTAGTCTAAGGCAACAACTACCGCACATCTATCTAAACAGTCAAGCATATAAGCAAATCCAAATAGTTTTCACGGTCTGAAAACAGTAGCATGATTCTCACCCCAATATAGTTAAAAACGTAGGTAAAAGTGGGGCTATGAAACTCACCTCAAGCAATCAACAAACAAATAAACACTAGCAAATGATAACGGTAATCACGGCACAACAACTATCGACTCGGCACAACCTATTAATGTAGACCAAACTTAATATATATATTCCTCGAAATCAACGTTATCTACCCCAATGTATTCCATTTCGTTATTTCCAAAAATGTCTCGTTTCACCATTTAAGCGATAAGCTCCATAGTTCAGTAAGTTTCGGAATAAATAGTAGACCTTATCGAATTCGTCAACTCGATAAACTCATTTATTTACTCGTGTCGCTTATTATCCCATAAATCAATCGTATCCTAAAGAGTCATAAGGGTAATTCACCCATTAATAAGGTTACCCAACGTACCTAGCGGGCTCTTATTAGATTCGTCAACCTAATAAGTCCACTACCCACGTGGATCAACACTATTAACGTTAGGTTATCCGTAACCCATGCACACAACGTAAGTAATTAAATACTTAACTAGCATTAAATGTCCACAATTGACATTTACTGATAAACGTGTACTCGAAACATTAATTACTTATTTATTACAAAACATTTCCAATTTAGTCGTTAGTTTCAATTTAAAAATAGTAAATAACAAAATAAAACTTGTTATCAAC
Source organism: Chrysanthemum seticuspe (assembly GCA_019973895.1). Lineage (NCBI taxonomy): Eukaryota > Viridiplantae > Streptophyta > Magnoliopsida > Asterales > Asteraceae > Chrysanthemum > Chrysanthemum seticuspe. The sequence goes on from BPTQ01000005.1 coordinate 46,892,509, forward strand.
ATTTTTGGTACAAAAGCCCATTCGTTATTTATATTTCATAGTTTATTAGCATTTTCATGTTTATATATATATTTCGTCAAATTCCAATATTAATCTCATATCGTTATTCGTTTCGAGTCCACAAGCACGAGTCATGACTTCTCGGCTTTTAATCAATCAATAGTCCAAATTATACTAAAGTCCATGTTACGGCTTTGTCAGAGTCAACTATTGACTAAAAAGTCAAAGTAACGCCGACGTAGCTCAAAGTCAACAATATATATATCAAGTCCAAATTTAAAAGTCATAATAGCGCAATTCAATCCCAAACCAACTCAAAACAATCTCGCGAACCAATCAATCAACCAAATATACCCGAAACCAATGTTATGACCCTAATGGTCATGACATGGTCGCGGTTAAGACCACGTGAACCAAACAAGCTCTAGAAGTTTTTCGGCTCCACGCGTCTCATCCAAACCTCAACTACATCAACCAACAAGCTACCAAATCGACCTGACCCGGACCCGTGGCTTAAGTGGGTCACGTACGACATCCAAGAGCCACGTACGTGGCCTTGGTGGCTCGTACACCATGCCAAACCCAATCAAACTTCACCCAAATCAATTCCACAACATCCAAATCCAATCATTCAAGCTCCAATCAATAACCAAACACAAAACCCATAATCTATTCTAACCAAAAAGATGAAACTAAACCTAAAATGCATAAACCCATCAAATTGATACACCACACACTTACCAAACACTAATTACTTGTTTATTTAGACACTAATTAGACTTAATTTCATGTTCCACCCAAAAGCCCCAAATTTCATCATAGGGTCGAAACCCTAGAATGCCATTCGTGGCTTATTATTGCTTAAACAAGCTCTAATCTTGTTCCATTTACCTTATTCAAGCACCAATTGCAAAACCCACTTGAAACCCTAAAAATCCGAATCTTAATCCTTAAATTTGAAGGTGTTAATGTAGGTTTTAGTATGAGTATTATATATGGATGGAAAGAGGATGAAAAGATCTTTGATTTGGTGGTAGAGGTAAGGGGTGACGCGCCGTCGTATGGCGGTGGTGGCCGGAAAAGTGACCGGCGGCCAAGGTGGTGGTGGCTAGGGTTTTTAGAGAGAGAAAGGAGAGAGAGAAAGTGCTAGTGTGTGTGTTTTAGAGAAAGAAATAAAGATGGAATTGAGGTGAGGCGAGGGTATATATAGCTAGGGAGTAGGGACTTAAAAATAAAAGAAAGGGGAGGAGGGGGTGGCCGGCTAGGTAGAAATAGGAGGGCCAAACCCGTAATTTTTCATAAACTACCTCGTTTACCCATTCCCGAGCTCATATATTGTCCCCCGAGCGTCTCACGATGTTCCTTCAACTTTCTAACATCGTTATTTATGTTTTTCCACAAGTTTTGACTATTTATTTGTCAATTTTCGAGTTACGGTCTAAAAGTTACAATAATTCTCGTTTTAGGCTTTTCTAGTGCCGAATCGAATAGTGCCTACCAAATAAAGTTAAAACTCATACGATAACTCGTTTAATAGTGAAATAAACCGTAAAAACCAATAGACGATATAAAATCAATTCATGGTTTATAAAAATAGTGATAAAGGCAAAACTCGGTTTAGTTTAACGTAATGCGGTTACCTAAATAAACTCCCTAAATTGCCAGTTGTCACACAAAACACAACATCAGAAAACGAACATGCAAATACATAGGCTCAGGTACACACACACACACACCAGCATTATAAAACTTCTTCTATGGCTGCAACCACATTTGTAATGTGATTGCCACGCCAAAATACGTAGTTAATTAAGATATGATGTTCATCATCGCCTTAATATTTTGCGGCAAAGCACGTTCGCAAACATATTATCTAATTTTACGATAACTTAATAGTCCGTTGCTCTACTCTAACGACCTGTAGCTGCTACACTAGTCACACGGACTTTAATAGTGCAACGGCCTCGAAACTGTTCCAAAACAGAATGATTTGAATTCTTCTTCCACTCATGGCCGTTGGACTATTAAAGCCTATGCAACTAATATTGCAGTGACCGTTATGTGATAGGGCTGCAAATTTTGGAGGCGTCTATCAAGAATGCTGACCCTCTTGCATGGCGCATTCTTAACTCTCATACTAACAATCAAAGCAAATAAAAAACAAAGAAAACTAAACGCAACAACCCGTAACCAAATAACTCAGGCACTGCAAAACAATAGCCGAGCTGACGTTCATGCACAAACACAACAAATAATAATAAATACTATAGCTCCTTAACAACATCAAACACCTTCTCTGTTACACAGACTAATGAAGCGACGTATAACAAACATGCAAAACAAAAGCACAAACACAGAAATCGAACATGCAACAATGAACCAATGATCCAACAAACAACACACGTACCACAAATTCTGGAGACGGACCAAAGAACACGTACCTTGACACCAAAGAAAATTAAACGGCATATATATTGTTTGAAAAAGGCTCCAAAAAATTAGAGCAGTTTCTGCTTATAATGGACCAATTTATCTGGCCCTATTTAGCTTCCTAATTTTTTATCGCTCAGAACTTTAAAAACCCACCGGTTCTACACCTTGTCAAAACCATCTTAATATCCATTTAGTAGCGTCACATACAGACGTAAATAGCATATCGCTATCATGGCTTTTAATATATATAGTGGCTCGGATCTGTGAATATGGAACCGTTATCAGACTCCCGCCATGGCTGCAACCAAAATGTGCACGCGTCTGCCTCGCCAAGATACAGGAGTTGATAAATCATGCTTAAGAAAGACGTAAATACAAGAAACTATTGTCATCACCTTAACGACTCAATTATACATCCATAGCAACAACGTTCTTTCGGGGTTGTGAAAACGAAAACCATAAAAGAGTGCTTAGTTATCTACCAGTTACATACACAAATCAGAATACCAGGTAAAGCATTCATGCCGTCAATCTGACCTTGTAAATGAAGCATCCACTCTAACTTACGATGACTATCTAATGACACCCCGCCCTCACTACCAACATCGCGTCTACAAATCCCATCAACAGTAACACTACATCCTTCAACACCTTCCTCAACTGTAACCAAACTATACAAACCCACCGGACAACTACCTAGGCCGATAACATGGTCACTGGGTTGTAAATTTTGAGGACAACTATCAACAACGTCCACCCTCTTGCATGCCTTACTCTTAAGTCTCATACTAACAATCAAATCATCTAAACAACAAAACAACCTAAACACAACAATCCCTAACCAAATAACCCACACAGTGCAAAACAATAGCTGAACTAACGTGCATGCAAAAACATAACAAAGAATAATAGACACTATAGCTCCTAAACAACACCAACCACTTTCTGACTTTCACACACTGGTGAAACAACCTACAACAAACATGCAAAAGAAAAAGCCAGACACAAAAATCAAACTTGCAACAATGAACGAATAATCCAACAAACGACCTACCTACCACAAAATTTGGAGAAGAACCAAAAGACACGCAGCTTCACAGCAAAGAAAATGAAACGACATATATATATTGCTTGAAAAGGGCCCAAAAAAATTAGAGCATTGTCTGCTCATAACGGGCCAATCTATCTGGGCCTGTGTAGCTACCCTTTTTTTATCGCTCAAAAATAAAAAAACCCACCGACTACACACCTAAATCCATCGCTTAATAGAAAAATATAAAAGAACGTTTAAAATAATACCACCGACCTAGTGAACCCGCCATGGCTGCAAATCCAACAATTTGCCCTGCCAAGATGCGGCTTACCTCAATTGTAACTTTGTTTAGAAGCGCACACACTATGGTTGCAAACATAAGTTCAGAATGTGATGCCATACCATTAAGCGAGGCGACAACTATACCAAATAAGCGTCACAACTTCTAGACCATCACAACTAACTAATCAATAAGCTAAACGATTAATAGTTTAAGATTAATTGTACCAGTGTCTGGTGTAGAAGAAAGGAATCAGACATATAAAGCGTTGTTTGTATACTGGACCCAAGATGGCAACCCAACAGATTCCTCATACGCGCCGAAAAAATAAAATAGTGTGGCAGTTATAAAGATAACAAAAGAAACGTTTAAAATAATACCACCAACTTCAGGTTTTACTAATGAAATCCATTCAGGCTCATCATAGCCTTTATAGGATCCATCTAATAGCGTTACATATAGAGTACATATATAGAACATATCAGGCAAAAGAAATTGCACACACGATGGCTGCGAACCAACAGTTCGCCACACCAATATACGAATCACCTCTAATGATGAAACCCATTTAAGAGTAAAATTCACAAACAACAAACCCTAAAAGAGTACTTCGTTACCCACCATTTAGAAACAAAAATCAAAATACAAATATCGTTTTGCATAACAAAATCGGCATAAATATCAATTAGACTACATGCACCAACAAAAGCATGCTTTTCAAACAACCAAAGTAAACAAAAGGGCGAACCCGCCATGGCTGCAAATCCAAGAATTTTCCCCGCCTAAATACGACTTACCTCAATTGTAACTTTATTTAGAAGCGTATTCGCCTCGATGCAAACATAAATTCAGAATGTGATGTATACTTTGTTACCCACCATTTTTTTGAAACAGAAATCAGAGTACAAATTATATTTTGCATAACAACATCGGCATAAATATAAATTAGACTACATGCACCAACAGAAGCATACTTTCTAAGCAACCAAAGTAAAAAAATGGGCGAACCCGCCATGGCTGCAAATCCAAGAATTTGCCTCGCCAAGATGCGGCCTACCTCATTTGTAACTTTGTTAAGAAGCGCACCCACCATGGTTGCAAACATAAATTAAAAATGCAATGATATGCGATACCTATACCAAATAAGCGTGATAAACAAGCGATGCTTATATACTGGACCAAGGATGGGTACAAGCCCAACAAATAAAATAGTATGCCGATCATTAAAAAAACCGATTTTTTTTTAAATAGTACCACCGACGTAGCGGTTTCGTATATATACAGACATGAATCAGAATACAAATATTGTTTTGCAAAACAACATCATTATAAATATCAATTAGACTACAAGCAGCAAATGAAGTATGCTTTATGAGCAACGAAAGTAAACAAAAGGGTGAACCTGCCATGGCTGCAAATCCAACAATTTGCCCTGCCAAGATGCGGCTAACCTCAATTGTAACTTTGTTTAGAAGCGTATTCACCATCGTTGCAAACATAAATTCAGAATATGATGCATACTTTGTTAGCCACCATTTTTTTGAAATAGAAATCAGAATACAAATACTGTTTTGCATAACAACATCGGCATAAATATCAATTAGACTACAGGCACCAACAGAAGCATACTTTCTAAGAAACCAAAGTAAACAAATGGGCGAACCCGCCATGGCTGCAAATCCAAAAGTTTGCCCCGCCAAGATGCGACTCACCTCAATTGTAACTTTGTTAAGAAGCGCACCCACCATGGTTGCAAACATAAATTGAAAATGCAATGCTATGCGATAGCTATAAAAAATAACCGTGATAAATAAACTGATGGTAACAACCACAATAACAAAAGAATCACATACCCAACCCGAACAATGAAACAACAACTAATTTCACAAAAACCCCAAAAATTAAATCCAAACCCTAACTCGCAGATGAACAAAAATTTATAAACTCAAGCTCATCACAACCAACAAATCAATAAGCTAAACAATTAATAGCTCAAGATCCGATTATACCAGTGTTGGGAAGAAACTGATGTGTAGAAAAGTGTAGAAGAAAGGAGTCGGTGAATTTTATCTATAAGTAAAGCGATGCTTGTATACTGGACCGAAAATGAGAACCCAACATATACCTCAGAAGCCCAACAAATAAAATAGTATGCCGACCATTAAAAAAGAAAAAAAAATTAACATAGTACCACCGACGTTGCGGTTTTATATAGAGGCATGATTGGTAGGGGGTAGAGATGCATGGGAAAACCGGTTTTTGAAAAAACCGGTCAATAAAACCGAAACCGGTTTTTTCAAAACCGAACCGGTTTTTGCCTTTTTCCTTCTACCGGTTTTAACCGTTTTTTTTTCTGGGTCGAAACTAGCCGTTGGATTCAAAAACCGGAAAAAACGGTTTTCAAAGCCGGTCAACACAAAGTCAAAATAGCCGTTGGAATAAAAAACCGGAAAAACCTATTTTAACATTTTTTTTTTCAATCTTACCGTTGGAAATGAAAAAGAGCCGTTTTTTTTTTTGTCATTTTAATGAATTAGTTGTTGCTAAAAACCATTCCACTTCGATAGATGACCAAGATTGGGATCGACTAAATGCTTTAACTTTTTTTTTTACAAGTTTTTAAAGAGGCAACAACTATACTATCGGGTGTTTATTACCCAACTAGCTCATTAGTTTTAAATCAAATTTATGCTATGACGGAAAAATTAGACGAATTAAAAGACTCACCTACTCAAATGTTTAGAAAAATGGTTAAAATTATAAGAAAGAAATTTATAAAATATTTTGCTAGTTTACCTTTGGTTTTTACTTGTTCCGCCGCACTTAATCCATATTTAAATGTTGGAGGCGTAGAACTTTTAATAAGAAGAATAACGGAAAATTTAGACATATCCTTTGGGTTAGACGGTGAAGATCCCAACTATTTAGAAACTCAAATTTTTAAATTTGACGATTATTTTAAAAAAATATTTGCAATTTATGCAACACAATATGGTCAACAACAAAACCCAATTCTTGACCCAATGCGGGTCGGATCGTCTCGAATAACAAGGGAAATTAACATAAACCTTTATAATAGTTCACGTGAAGACGCTACAAAGCGTCAACGAGCATCGGCCCCAACAAGCGAGTTGGGACAATATATGGCTACAAACTTTTTAACAACTTTAAGTCCCGAAGAGTTTGCAAACTTTGACATTTTGTCTTGGGGGAAAGAAAGGGAAATCCAATTTCCAATTTTATCCGCTATGGCTCGTGACTAATTAGCGGTCCAAGCTTCGATGGTAGCTTCCGAATCGGCCTTTTCTACTAGCGGTATAGTTATATCGGAAAGAAGGTCAAGACTAAGCCCCGAATCCGTGGAAGTATGTGTTTGTTTGAAAGATTATTTGGACGGAGTAGATAGGATACAAAATGTAAGATCGTTGGAAGGTTCGATTAAAGGAGAAGTTGAAGAAACTATAGCAAATGAAAAAGTTGATAGGGATATCACCTCCGACTACCGAATTTGATGAAGGTGAATTTGAAGCATTTGATGTTGAAGACATAGATGTAGAAGAAGTTTGGGAGGATTTAATTTCTTGAGTATAAACGGGTGATGGCAATGCCGAAGCTCGATATGCTTGAGTACACTAATATGTTTTTGGGTGATGGCCATGCCGAAGCTCGAAATGTATTAGTATTTATATATTTTTAGTTCTATAATTGTATTGTTTAAATAAAAGTTATGATTGTATTCGAAATGTATTAGTATTTATATATTTTTAGTTTTATAATTGTATTGTTTAAATAAAAGTTATGATTGTATTCGAAATGTATTAGTATTTATATAGTTTTAGTTGTATAATTGTATTGTTTAAATAAAAGTTATGATTGTATTCGAAATGTATTAGTATTAAATGTTTTATATTTAACATGTTTATTAAATAAATGTTCGATGTTTTTAGTAAAATTCCGAAAAAACCGAACCAGTAAAAAACCGATAAATAAACGGATCCGAACATTTAAAACCGAAAAAAACCGATTCCGAACATTTAAAACCGAAAAAAACCGATTCCGAAAAAACTGAAACCGGTTTTCCAAAAACCAAAATCTGGTAAAAACCGGTTTAGTTGCGCCTCTAGTAGGGGGTTATAAGGGGTAAGGAATGGGAAAAATAATGAAAAAGGTTGCTTGGTAGAGGATAATGCAATGGCCCATTTTCTAATAGTGGGTAATGAGCCATTATCCAACAAATTGAGGGGAATGCTTTTATTTCCCTTTCCCCACCATTATCATTGCCTTTCCCTTTTCTTAGTTTGAACCAAGCACACCCTAATGTTACGTCAAATCTGTTTCCACTTACGAATAGGGGTGGCAATCGATTCGTGTTCGTGTTGACCTATTCGTGTTTGCGTGTTGGCGGGATGGTATAACTTCTACCCAAACACGACCCATTTATTAATCGTGTCAAGAAACTCAACCCTAACCCAGACCTGCATAACACGTGTAACCCGTTTATGACCCGTTTAACTTGTTTAACTAAATAGGTTAAGCAGTGAATAAGGTTGGTGGTTTGTCATTTTAACTAGTTTAAATGCGAAAATGATATAAGAATCTAAAAAATATAATAAAAATAACATACAAATAACTATACGACAATTTTCATAGTTATAAGTGTCAAGTTCAATGATATTTGAGGTATAATCGTAGGTATAATCGTAATTCACTCATATTAAGTACACAAAAAAATATACATTTAATCCACATCCGACATAAAAAACTAGGTTATATTTATTTATTTTTTGAGTCTTGTATACTTAAACGAGTTCACGAGTTGACCTGTTTAATATTTACTCAACCCAAACACAACCCGTTTATTAAACGGGTTAGACGGGTTGACCTGTTTTTTACCCAAACATGTTTATCCTCAACTCAAACCCGTTTAACTTCGTGTCGTTTATCGTGTCATGTCGAAAATTGCCACCCCTACTTACGAACCACCATTACACTAAAAAGTTAACTTTGTTATAGATCGACATATTTTTCTCACCTTAAACAACTTATTTCACGTTAGTTGGATACTCGCGCACAACGGCAGCGATAAGTATTGTTATATGTGTTTGCTTACCCGCTTAGTGAATTCGTTTCACAACACTCCGAATGTATATATGTTAGTTTTATGTGTTTGCTTGGGTTTCCCGTAGCTTTCTCTTGACATCATTATTCCCGCATATAGAAAGACCCTCGTAATCTCTTACCCGTCAAACATTCTCCCCAAAAGTATATGATTTTGACGAATCAAACAAATTGTATTGATTGAAATAAACATTAAAGTTGTAAAAATTTAAATCAAAATAAATTAAACCTACTAAAAATATAAAATCTAAAAACTCATAAAAATATATCAAAATGGATGTTGAATTAATGAGCACAAAATTATAAAAAAATATGCTGAAATTAGATTATAAAAAAATAAATAGATAAAAAGATATTTCAGTTTGAAAATAAAGGTGATTTTTTTGTTAAAAAGTGACACATCTCATCCAATGATTGAAGCTCATTATTTTAATTTTTGGTTAGGAGTTAGGTTTGAAGTTTATTAAGAAGTGGCACATGTCACCTAATAATTGAAGCTCCTAATCTTAGTTTTTGGTTAGGAGTTAGGGTTGGGTTATCCATGCATTATAATATAGTAAGCAATGTTGCAAAAATGGGTCAACTCGGCCGATTAATCGTTAATCGGCCGAGTACCTTGTCGATTTTTGAAAATCGGTTGAAAAATCGGCATAGGAAAAAAATCGACACTAAGCAGTCAAAAAATCGGCCGATTAGTCGGCTGAATCGGTCAAAAATCGGCCGAATCGGTCAAAAATCGGCCGAATCGGTCATTTAAAAAAAAAAATTTAGGCATTCTACTTAATTTGGAGATCGTATATTTCACTTATAACGCACAATGGACATCATAATCAAAATTGGAGCCTTTTATTGATGTTTGTAAACATAGCAGACTTGGAATCGGTTAAGATTTTTAGTTTGGTCTCCAGAAATACCAAAAAATTGCAGGAAATGCCAATCCGATTAATCACTGATTAATCCCGACTTGACCGATTACTCGCTGCAGGGTGGTCGACCTCCCGACTACCGATTCACGATTTTTGCAACATTGATAGTAAGTATAAATATGTTTCTAACGAGACTTGATCCTACAACTTCTTAGTTAGCGAGCAACGCTCATACCACTAGGTCAAATGACATGGATACTACAACGCTAATATCAATTCCACCCACTTAAAGCGTAAAAAAAAAAAAAGCTCAACAAGACAATTTGGTCATTGTGATTGTGGTTTTATGTTTACATGTCGACAATGATGAATCTAAAAATGCGTAAAAATATATTTACTTAATGTTATATCCACAAAAATTACTAAAAAAATAATTTATTTTGTGAATACTACTCGATGTGTATACACATGCATACATTTTGTTTATCAATCAATTTAGTGTCAAAATTTATCTATAAACGTCTATGTCTTAATACCAATTTTTTTAAGTGTGCTTATACTAAAAGTAGTTGGCGTATCTAATGATGGCTTAGTAAAATTAGAGGAATATATTATATATATATATATATATATATATATATATATATATATATATATATATATATATATATATATATATATATATATATATATATATATATATATATATATATATATATATGTATATATAGTGTGTTGTATTCTATGCAGTACTCATATTAGATACAGTACTTTACAGTACTCTTAAAATGAATGTAGGCTGTTGGATTAGTTTGATCAATGGTTTGGATTAAAAGTGACAAAAATGTAATTAAACAAAAGATGAAGATTTCTTTTTTAATTAAACAAAATGCTGAAAGGGTATAATAGGTAGTTTACATTTATTATTTTAAAAACCTTTCCACTTATTTAGGGGTATGATTAATTGTGATTAGGTTAGAATAATCAAAACTCACGTCATTCTTCCCTGCTCCAACCGCCTCCAACAAAAACCGTCTACATCTCTACCGATCTCAAAAAAAAAAACTCGAATGATATGTGAATAACCACCAAATAATGATGGCCAAATTCTGATTTACATGTTTTGGAACCGAATCCATCGTGTGGAGGGGTTGTTCGTGACTGGAGTTCCTTCCCGGGTTGATTCGATTGGTTCGTATTCGCTATTATGTTTCGATCGGATTTGTTTTCATAGTAGTTTTTGTGTTCGAGTTGGTGTTCGTACTTGTGCTAGTTTTTATCTCGAAGAGCCTCGTTTGGTTTGGAGGTATACTCTTCGAAATACATTCACGTTCTGTTTATTGACCGGAATATCGTACTTGATCTATCTTGTTCACTATATTATTCATGTCTTGAAATATGTTGCTTAAGATGATCTAAAAGTTTACCAGTAGAAAATTACTTATTGTATACACATAATTATGTTTTAGTTTAATTGACTAAAGGAGAACATAATGAAACTAAAATAATCACTCTTAATGTTCACAACATTTGAATGTTGTTGAGAAGCTATGGGTTGAACGTAAATAGGAAGAAGTAGATAGACTTTGCATGGCTTCACTGTGTTTTATATATAACCATGTGTTTGAATGTGCAAGAAGCTAAACAGTGATGCAAGTTTGAATGAAGCAAAGTTGATAATAACCAACTTTCATTTGGGAAATCATGTATGCAAATATGAGCAAGAGTCAACATGGTCGAGTCCTTTGTTATAGTTTACGTACTTGACTTATACACCATTTTAAAATTAATATGTATCATTGGTTAGTATTAAAAAAGAGATGGTGACTATTGTTTATAGATATTTGCATCGTGCATTCATGCGTAAAATGTTTTTGACCGGGAGAATTGAATATGTGACAAGGCACTTAATCATTAATTTGAGCAGGTATGCGTAGTTCTCTGTGACAAATCTTGTTGGTAGGAAATTTAGTGTGACTAATTTGAGTTTTTTTTTTTTTTTTTTAATTTAATAGCTAATATGATTTACCTAATTAATTTGTTTGTTTTTGTTTATAACAAAGATCGTGTTTTTGTTGCTTTAATTTTGAAGTTTATGTGGTTACTAAAAATATACATGTTTTGTGAATGTGCATATGTTTTAGGGCAAATAACCTATTTAAGCATCATACCTGTCACAAAAAGTAGCGAATAAAAAAAATAGCCCTTTTGGCTACTAAACCCGACTAGTCTGTCTTTTATTGGGCATTTTACCACCTACTCAACCGGTATCCGGTTTAATATATTTCCACCTCACATCCAAGAAAATGTGGACCCAGAAAAATGTTTTAGAAATGACAAGAATACCACACGTTTCTTATCTTTCACTCTGTATTTTTGTGTTTATGTGCCTCCTGTTTCTCCTCTGTTTCATCATGAGCACAGCAACCCAAAACACAACCGATCATCCATTTCCCAAACCCAAAACAACAACCCAAAACACAACCGATCATGAGCGCAGCAACCCAAAACACAACCGATCATCCATTTCCCAAACCGACCATTTCTCCTCTGTTTCTTATCTTTCACTCGTACCTCAAAGTCTCAAACCAAGAATACCACACGAAACCCAAAACACAACCGATCATCCATTTCCAAAACCATTAACTCTTGTGTTTGGATACATAGTTAAAAAATAATCACACACAACCCGAAACCCAAACACAACCGAAACCCAAAAACAACAAACTTGAGTGTATACTTGCCATACCCAAGGATGAGTGGGAGAGAAGGTGATGAAGGAGTTGCGGCAACAGGAGATAGGTGGGTGGTGCATTGGCATCAAGTGATGGTATTAAGTTTTTTCTTTCTTTTCCGTTTTGGGTACCAAAAAGGACTCGTTTTGAAGGATTCAAATTGGTTTTTGTGTGCGAGTTATACTTTGGGTTTCGGGTCAACAACCCGTTTGGGGTTCAGTCGATCCACTGGGATCACCGGTATGGTAAATGGATTTGCTTATCTTTCGGGTCAAGATCCAAAATTTGTATTTATTTGTATTTATAGACGGAGAAGATGATTTGATTGGAGGTAAGGATGGTTGGGTTAGTTTGAAAAATCTATAGAATTGGTAATGGTAATGGTTGGTGGTGGTTTTAGATTTGGAAGAGATAAAGGTGACCGGTTGAATAGGTGGTGACTGGGAGTAAGAGGTAAAGTGCCCCATAAAGGACAAACTAGTCGAGTTTAGTAGCGAAAAGGGCTATTTTTTTTATTCGCTACCTCGAACTGCTTTTTGTGACAAGTATGATGCTTAAATAGGTTATTTGCCCTATGTTTTAATGAATCTGACGAGAAAGCGCAGCGTGCACACATGTTCTTAGAAGGGTGCTCATATCTTCTAATGAATTTGATGAGAAAGTGAAGATTGCACATATGTTCTTGGAAGAGTGCACACATGTTTTTGGAAGAGTGCACATATGTTTTTAAATGACATGCACATATGTATTTAACAAGATACATTTGTATTTGAATTGTATTTCATATTATATCAAATTTTGTGTATAGTATTTAAGTTTTTGGTTAGTTATAAATTTAGAGATCACATGTATATGTTTATGCTTTTGGTTATAAATTTCGAATAAAGAATGTACACTAGAAACATACATGCAATTTTTGCATGTGTATACTATTTATATTTTTGGTTTGTTATAAATTTAGAGGTTACATGCATATGTCTATGTTTATGTTTTTTGTTATAAAGTTTGAAGATTAAATAATATACACTAGAAACATATGTGCAATTACCTTTTTAAGAAAAAAACAAGTTTGATGTATAAACAATTGTACACAAGAAAGATATGAAAATTTACGATATTAAAAAAAAACACATATGCACTTCATTTAAAAGTGTATACTGAAAAAAAAAATATTCCGAAAATTTAGGGTATTAAAAAACGTTTTTATTTAAAAAAATTCAAAAAGAAACTAAAAATGTGTTTGACTATTATGCCCTTTTTAATTAAATAAAATGGTTTATTAATACTAAATTCCTATTGGTCTAAATGAGTACTGTAAAGTACTGCATCTAATATGAGTACTGCATATAATGCGCCCCTATATATATATATATATATATATATATATATATATATATATTTAGAGTGAGGATCAGGTGCGGATGTGCGGATAGATCTGGACCGCCCATTCCAGATCTGATCTTGACTTTTTGTAAAAAAGTCAAGATCTGCGCTAACTTCACGGACCATGTAAATGATTTTTTTAATTTTTTTTTCCTTTTGAGGGATCGTTACTATTGTTATCTTCTTTCATTTTTTTTTTTTTCCAGATTTTTCTGAGCACTTTTTGTTTTTTTGATTATGAGTCCTACCGTGATATTAACGATATTATGAGTCCTAGTGTGATATTAAGAAACTGTGATGTTATAAAATGGTGATATTATAAAACCAACTGTGATATTAAGCTTTTTTACATGTAAAAAATGAACCGTGATATTAAGAAACGTATGATAGTTACTATGATATTAACAATTTTATTAAAAAAACATATGATAGTTACGGTGATATTAACAATTATTTTAAAAAAAGAAAAAAAGTTTCCGTGATATAAAAAGTAACCGTGATATTAACATTTTTTTATTAAAAAAGTTACGATGATATTAATAATATTAGTAAAAAAACAAAAAAGTATTGTGATATAAAAAAAAGTTAGTGTGATATTAACAATTTGTATTTAAAAAAAAATTATGTGATATTAAGATCAAATATTGACTTTTTTACAAAAGTCAAAATCGACCTTAATATCACAATACCTTTAATCAAGAAAACGATTTTTTTTTTGAAATTTTTTTCAGCGATTCTTAATAATTTATCATCCTCTTTATTTTTTAAATTTTTTCAGATTTTTTTGATTTTTTTTTTAAAAAGCTACTGTGATATTTCCGTACCATCCCTACTTAAAAGCATAAAACCCACCCGATCCCTTCCTCTATATATATATATATATATATATATATATATATATATATATATATATATATATATAGAATCTAGATCTAATAAGAACATTTTTAAAGTTGTAAAAGTAGGAACCAATAAAAAATGGACAAGTGTCATTTAAGAATTAATTACTATTAAAGTTATAGATTAAACCAAAAGGGTATTTTCGGGATTTAATTTCCACCTCAATGTATGCCAACACTACGACACACATTCAATTGAGCTGTCATTTCATTTTTTCTAGATCACAGATTTATCTCTTATTTCTCATTCTTTTTGTCTATTCTCTCAATAAAATCACATATCTATCTCCTTCAAAACCTCTAATCTTTTGTCTTTCAATCAAATTTAACCATTATCCAAACCGCATGAATCTCATCCGGTCACCACTGTTAAGGTTCAAGTGCCGGGTCTAGGCGGTGCCATTTCCGAAACTCAATACCAAAACCTTTGCCGCCGCCAACATTGGGATACGTGTCCACAACCGTAACTGCTAGAAACTGTTAACGGTACACCACCGGTCGCCGTTACCGGTGTTGTCTTCAGATCTGTTGTCTACATATTTGGTCATCTCCGACACCATTGTTGGTGGTTTCCCGATGCCGACTAAAGAGTACCCACACCATCAACACCGGTATATTAATATAGGCTCGATGTGGAACCGTAACTGCCGTATCCGTCGTTTTCGTCTACGTTGAAAACGCGCGTATAAGTGCTCTGTTTGTGTATATGTTTACTTATCGTGTACTGTTTTATGAATTTTACCAAACTTTGGCTATAATATATGTATAGCACCTATCTATCAGTTGGGCTACATGATTTTGGTCCAACTACATCTTTTGGCTAACTTCGCTAACTTATAATGATATTTGTACTTTCAAGTTATGACATGAAATGTGTTATATAATTCACTTTTTTTCAAAGAGTCATGTTGGTACCTTTTGTTGTTTGTAATATACTCCGTATGTATCATCACTTATGTACAAGTTGGTTTTTGAAAATTCACATGTGCAGATATTTTTTATGGATGTACCACCTATGTATCAATTGTATCTGTTTATTTTAGTGGTGCATATTCGGGTTTTTGTATTGTGTAACAAGTGTATTTGTTTTATTTTAGTGGTGCATACTTGGGTTTTTTGTACTGTATATCAAGTGTATCCGTTTATTTTAGTGCCCGATAAAATGGGTATCAAAAACAAAAAATGTATCAGTTTGTAAAAAAAAAAGGCTATTGAAATATGTATAAAAAACAAAATGGCTAGTAAAAAGAAAATGCATAAAAAATTAATTCAAAAAAGTGATTTGATTTCTTCAAAATACCCTTGAAATTTCATTTAATCGCATTAATGTCACTCATTAATGGTTAATCTCATCTAACACAAATTAATAGATCTAACGGTCTAAATTAGTTCTCATTTTTATAACTTTAATAAATCTCTCACATTAACCTTCCCCTATATATATATATATATATATATATATATATATATATATATATATATATATATATATATATATATATATATATATATATATATATATATATATATATATATATTGGGCCTCTTAAAAACCTACAACAATTTGAGTTGATTAGAAAACTTCCAAAAACAAAACATATATGTGGTTTGAATTGATAAATAACCTTTGGAATTATTAAGTAAAAAATGTTGGTGTTAATGGTTGGCTAAGACATGCAAAAATGAATACTATGATGGTGAATTTAAGTTGCAGATTCTACTCCTGTTGGCCTTGCATCAAAACTTGTCATCTACTCCGTATCTTTTAAGTGACGAAATCACCATTTTAAGAAAGAAACTCACATCAACCATCATCAGCCTACCTTATTACTTTCTTTTCTCCGCGTTTTATATATAACTAGCAAGATGCTAGTATATTAAAAACTACAATATGTCGTTCATAGAAGCATTGGTCAGGTCACGAATCCAATCACAACACAACGGTTTCAACTTCCTATACCCATGGTAAAAGAATCATAATGTCTTCACCAAGCGTGTATTGAATTTCATGATGATTTAATATCCAAAAAACTCGATTCTTAAATCTCAATATGATCATCTATGTAACTTTCACATGTTGCATATGTATATCTTGGAGTTATGTGGCTAGGCACAACATAAATATTAATCATAATCTTTTAATTTGTTTGTTTGTCATACATATTATTATCGGAAAGAAATATACATTTGGTTACTCGCATTTTATAATGTTTGTTGATTTATTTCTCAAAGTCCATAGGTATTGATCAATACTAGCTTGTAAGGTTTTTCTTTAGTTTAATATTTATCAAAACTAATTGTTTTGCACTTAACAATTAGTTTTGATAAATATTAAACTATTAGCGATGAAATATATATATATCAAGCTGTTTTATTGAGTAACTATTTAACCTTCAACAATGTTCGAAGTTAATTCATCGATGACGATAGATCTCATATTGTCATCTTCTTTTTGTTTCTTACGTTCGAGTTGCCATTAACTCAATTATGCCTCTAAAATTTTAAAATATATTCTCAAGAAGTCTATGCATATAATTGTTTTCTTCCTTTTGATCATTTTCATTGAAGTTTGATTTTGCCAGACAAGATCTTCTATCGTATCCCTAATGCTAAGAAAAATTGTAACCTGAAATAGACAAATTCACTAAATTATTATCTTTGTCTCATCAGAAGCACAATTAGCGCAAGAATGACTTATTAAAACTAAAATGATTTGTTTCTGTTGGATAAAACAAAATTGTCGCATATCTTATTAAGTTATTAGCATTCTAGTTAGGTTTTTCTGGCTATAAAAGGCAAGTTAAGTCTGTTTCTCTTCACCAAATTAACCAAACTACTTCACCAACCAATTTAAGGGTTTTCAGAAGTGAACATAACCAAGAATATGGGTTTAGTAAGTAAAACTTTGATCTTGATCGGCATGGTTGCATGTCTTACCTCGGTTGTTAATGCAATTGCTGGTGAAGCGACTTTCTATACTCCACCCTACACTCGTAAGCAAACCAAAATCAAAGACTAACCAAATTAATTACTAGTTATATTCACATAGCATTCCTTTGAGTTATTTTATTTTGTTTTGTATGTAGCATCATCGTGTAACGGCTTCACAAACAAAGGTACTATGATTTTAGCTGCAAACCGCCGTATGTTTGCTAACAAAGGTGCATGTGGGAAGAGATATCGTCTGCGCTGCACTGGGGGGACTAACGCAGGCGTTGCACATCCATGCAGAGGAAAGACCATTGATGTTACGGTTGTTGATCTTTGTCCTGGATGCGCAGGTGATCAAATTGATCTTTCACAAGAGGCATTTGCAATGATTGCTAATCCTGATGAAGGGAAAATCAAGATTGAGTATCATGAGTAATTTCAAACCCTTTCTTTACATTTCACTATATATACTCATTAGCTACTTACATGTATGACTAATTCTATTCATGTTTTTAACTTTCTGATTTTCAGGATCTAAAATTGTGAAAGGAGTATAACTGTATAATAATTTCTCTTATTGGACAAACATACGCACAATAAGTAGAATGAATAAGACTCAAGGGCATTGTAGGCATCCAAGTCTGCACCTCATGAAAATGTATCAGTTGTAGTATAAAAATATTGTTGTGGATTAATGAAGTGTGCGTCTTACTTTTTGTGCTAAACAAATCCGTTTAGATTTTATGTTTGTTTTACCCAAAACTGAGATCATGATGAATGACATGATCAGACATCAGTTTGTTCGTTCATGCTTTAATTTGTGTTGTTTAATTTGATGGTTCAAGTTCAAGGGAGGTGAACGGGGTGCGATAGTACTTAAAAGTTTTAGTTTAAACATTTGTTATTTTTTTTTTTAATCTTTTTCAAATGATGGTGAGTTGCTTAGTAGTTGACGGTTTTGTATATTCTTATGTTTAGGACAATATCACTAGTTGCGCAACAAGGAAAAAGACCCTAATGACTGAGCAATGATATCATTGACACTTCGAATTCTATATTTTCACACAATTCCATTGTTGCATCAGTAATATGTGTCATACCACGGTATATATAGTAATTCTCGAATTAGAGACAACAAGGACTTAATTTGTCGAATATGCATGCTCCACTGATGTAGCAGTAAGATTACGCCAACATTCTATAAATTGATAACATAGTTCTAGCAAAATTTTTGCATATTTAAAGTTAAGATAGTGTTCAAGCTAATCTAATCATTTTTTAAAAGGATTATTCAAAAACTCACATGGAACCAAACCCATGATAAGTCCAAAGCTAGAATCAGTGTTTAAGTGATCATGGAAGTAAAGTTAACTCAAGATCCTATATCGACTGGTGGCTAGATTTTGATCTGTTTTAGGTGCCGCGGTCTTGAAGCCTTCGTGCGGAAAGCTATCCTCTTTTGAACGTATTTTTTATGTTTCGTGGAGAATTAAATCCCTCCTTTTTTAAGAAATTAAAAATAGAAAATTGAGAATTTTTATCAAACTAAACGCATCCTTAAGTTTTTAATCTTTCCTTAATAAGAAAACTGATTTATACACGTCGAATCAGTTTCATAGATATAGATTAATTAGTTTAAACATGATAATTTGGTGATGTATGAAACTATGAATCACATCCTAAAAATGATAAGAAAGATCATTTCTGGAACATGTATATCCAAAAGTATAGTATGCATATCCTTTGTTTCTAAGAGAGCAAGGTGTCATAACAAGGTCTAAGTTCGTCGTCGCGCCACCTCAGCGCCACATCAGCATCCCATTTTCCCACAACTAACCTCAACAAACCCCCTCCTCACTCATAACAAACCTCAACCTCTTTATTTGAGGCCCACCACTACCACAAACATGTTGGAATATGTATATATTTACAAACATGTGAATGTCCGGATTCGAACTCGTGACCACGGGATTGCACACATTAGCGAATGAGAATTAAAGTTAATAATTAATGTTTATGTTTACGATTAATTATTACACATTAAGTCCGGTTAACGATCGTTATGTATTTAACGGAAAAATGACTAACGACCGTTAAAATGGAAAAGAGAAGGACTAGAAATGGAAACATTGGAAAGTTATGGAATGGGCTTTGGGCTCCTATAGGTGGCCGGCCATAGGCTTTTCCAAGGCCTCAAATTCCCCTAACTTGTCCTCTAAGTTTTACTTCTAGTATATAAGGAGGGGTAGGGTCTAGGGTTTTATTCACACCTTGTGCATTGAATTAACCCTAGATCTCCTCTCTTCTCTTTCTTTTGCATAGCTTGGCCGAACACCCCATTTGTTAGGGAGTTCGGTTTTGTTTTTGCATATACGAGGGCTTGTGTTAGATCTAGCAATCGCTTGATTCGTTGGTTAATTCGTGTGTACAAGAACGTGGTTGTAAGACATTATTCTTACACCATTTAGTACTTCTTTGGTTTGCTTTGCTCGAGGGTGGTTTTGCTTTGCTCAAGTGATTTGATATTCGCAAGAGGTACGTTACGCATACTTTCAGTTAATTAATTTATTTGTTATGATCTTAAGTCTTCCGCTGTGTACTCTTGATGTCTTTATGTTTTATTTTATTTTATATATCATAAACTCAACAGTGGCATCACGAGCCTTGTATAACAAGTAATTAATTACTGAAACACATAATTAAAATAAACATGAATGTGTTATTATTTGTATGCTTAGATCTAGGGTTTGCAAAACCTAAACCCTAATTTTGAGGGGGGGCGTTTTATTTGGTGCCCTAATTAGGGTTTTGTAAACTATTGTTTTAATTGGATTAGAAACCCTAAGATGCATGCAACTTTATGTGTATATGCGTAACTCTGTTTAATTGCATTAATTGTTAAGTGTAATTTATATCCATGATTATTACCTGCATGTTTTATCATGGATCTGTTTATTGTATGTCTTTCATGTTTTAAGTGATATACATTAAATAATGATAGATCTTAAATTGGGGAAGACCTCAATTGTTATTATTTAATCAGTTATGTGCTATGTGGTATATATTTAGTTTTGACTTACGCAATCGATGAATCGATGCATGTGGTTCACCTCGTACATAGATGAAAACGGGTGGAAGTCTTAATTAAATATATGCATATTGACAGTTATAAAATTGGTTATTAATAAGATTTATCAAAACCGTTTGCATGTGGCTATTTGATATACATGACTTGTATTTGTTATGTATTCATTGTTTATTTGTTTATTTTTTATAAATACTTGCTTGTTTGTGTTTTGTAACAAGGGTATTTTTTAAAAGAAAAATAAACTGACCTAAACAATGGTGAAACATGCATTTTTAAGAATAGTAATCATAATCGTTTAATTGATTGATGACTTTGGTACAAATGACTGAAAGGCTCACCCATGAGAATGAACTAATAAAAGGGGTTTAAAGAAGTGCGCATAGTCACACTGAATGGATGTCTTAAGGTTGTGCTTTAGCGCGTACCTGGTCCTCTGCCCCCTGTAAGTTCGAGTGGAGCTACTTAGTAAGTCATTAAATGTGCAAGCTCATCTTAAGGGCGAATTAGTATTGATTCCATGCGCCACTTAGGTGGTAATTATCCGAAACACTAAGTGTTTACACTTATGCAAAAGTACGGTATAATGGATGATAATTAACACTAAATTCCTTGATTGGTGAAACCAATACCTCAATTAAAGTTTGATGATGAAAAACTTAAACATTAAAACAAGATATAAATGTTTTAATAAAACCTATGTTACGAAGATGAATGCATGACATCTTTGTAC
Source organism: Chrysanthemum seticuspe (assembly GCA_019973895.1). Taxonomy (NCBI): domain Eukaryota; kingdom Viridiplantae; phylum Streptophyta; class Magnoliopsida; order Asterales; family Asteraceae; genus Chrysanthemum; species Chrysanthemum seticuspe. The sequence goes on from BPTQ01000005.1 coordinate 46,914,005, forward strand.
ATATTTGATTTTACATCAAAACTATTACCCTTTAATTTAAGTTATATGCCATCCAACGAAACGGAAACACCTAAGATTATTTTTTATTTGCGTGAGACCGTGACTTAGATCGTAATCAAAGGGTAAAATGTCCACGTGTCGTGAGAACGGGCATGGACGATTTTGCAGTTTCTTAAGTTGGACAACTTAATTGAGTTTTGTAGTGAGAACTGGCAACTCAAGGCATAAGATGGGATAAAACATGTTTACATGGCAATTGAAATTGGCTATATGTAAATCCCATAAATCTAGGAATTGCAATTGAAATTGGCAATTGAGCACAAGCTCTATCACTTTGTATAAGGTTCATTACTAGCAGATCAACTGATGTGATGAGATTATGACAATTTGGATCCTAGTTTTTCAGTGAAAATTAAATGGTTATATGCTTATGAACCATGGGTAATTAATTTTCTTGAAAAAGGTTAATTATCGAAAATACTAAAATTGAATTTTGTAATTCTTTTGAATGTATAATTGCAACATTTAACCGTAAACAAAGTTTAGTCTTTGATCAGTAAATTGATCCATTCTGCTTTCAAACAAATGTTTGATCGAGAATAATTTACTGAAAAGACAAACGAAGTCTCTTTTTCATGGGAGGAGCATTAGACTCAATCCTATTCCTTTTCATGAATGAGAAAGGTATAATAGGAACGTTTTGAATTGTCTAAATTCTAATGTAACTCATAGCAATGAATTGCACATCTTATTTTCCATAAAGATTTCATTACCTTCATTTGGTGAATGAATTCTTTTGTAACAACATGAATGTTGGTTAACTGGAAAATATGTATGTGAGTTACTAAATTAGAAGCTAGACTAATTACCGCGAAAATTGGTAAAAGGAAAACTAGCTTAATTTATCTAGTTGGTTTACTTTAACCTTTAAAGGTGCTACATACCAGTATGGGGATGGTAGACCTGTTAAGGAAGAAATTGCATACCCAATTTTTCAAGTTAATAACTTTGATGGATAACCCATCATTCATAGAGTAGAATACACCTTTTAGTACCTTAGTAATGATTACGTATGGTTCTTTAAAGGTGTAGGAAAGTAAAAAGCAAGCAAGTTGTTTTCACTAGTTATGCAACACTTACAATGTTGTCAGATTAAGTGGGAGCATTTGTGTTGCATTACTGAATAAGAAGTTGTTTAATCGATTTCTAATTCAGTGGGAGCTACAAGCTTTGTTTCCTGTGTAGTAACCCATATTATCTTCAAAGATAATTACTTTCCAATTGTAGGCACTTATGTTTTTTTTAAGGATTGCATGTGCGTTTCCTTACAAATCAATATAGTCCTATATCTACTAGTTATATCTATGACACAAATCATTTTAATCTAATAAACGAACGTGTATCGTGTTGTTTATCTATTACATGATGTTGTTCCGTGCACAAGTGGGAGAAATCTTTATTGTGTGCAAGGTACAACACATATAAATATGATTTAAATGAATTCTCTTGACTGTAAAGTAAGAGAATAACGTTCTAATAGGAAATATACATATGTATGATTGCCCTATTAAGAACATGTGTCAAGATGATAACAAAGACTACTTTATTTTCAATATTTATGTCATTCAATATTTAAGAAACACTTGTAGTTACAATTTATGTTACGTGAGAACGTGAACTAGATTATAGCCCAAGGTAAAATATCCACGTGTTGTGAGAACGAGCATGGATGATTTTGCAGTTTCTTACGTTGAATTTTCATGGAATGACATAATTAAATGAAGTAATCTAATACTACTTTGAATTTAAGTATTCGTTGAATGACTTAAATATATGTAGTAAGTATTAACTTGAAATATTAATTGAAACCTGAGGTGGTGTTCATAATTACTTTAATTATAAATGTTTATGATTTTGTAAAGTCACAAACATGAAGTCTTTTAATACAAGACTTAGAATATAAAGTAAGACGTTAACTTGCTATGTTTTAAGACATATGCATGAAGTCAATGAGTTGATCAATGACTTATAACGTATAGTGGGATTATAACTGGTATGTCTTTTGACTTGGTCAAGAATATTTGTGTTATAATACATGCAATTGACTTGGTAATTCTATTGTACCATTAAGTTTTACTTTGTTGGTAAATAGGTAAGCCAAAGAGTAGATGGTTATCTAAAATATTGTTAGATTATCTTACAATATTAATTCTAATGAAATACCATAGTTTTATGGTATGTTCAGTTAGAAGAATCAAAATCTATTGGCATGTTTGATTCAAGATAACTATAGTTTCTTCCAAAAGTTATCAAGGTTAGTAGATTGAGTATGGATTGAATATACTCAATAAGACTCCAACCTAGAAGATTAATAAGACACCATTTGTTTATGGAATGTGATGAATCACATTAAGTCTTGTAAATGAAGTTCTGAATTTGTTAAACTACTTGTATAGTGAGTTGTAACAAACTGATGTCAGGAACTATCAATGTGTTTTGTAATATCCTAAAAGAGAACAATGTATTGTTGCTCTACTTGCTAAACTATTTAAAGGTAATCTTTAAATTTTTAAAGGCAAGTGGGAGTTTTGGTTAGATCTTGAAAGATTGAATTACAAAATACATAATCTTCTAAAATACACTAGCAAATATCATGATGAGGTTAAACATGTAAATGATAGACCTCAATATGATGGAATTGTAGTTCATAGATCCAAAAGGATATCTCAGATATTTAATATGCTGAGGAATATGAGTTACAGGATCATGGTAAGCCTGTTAATCATAATGATGAATTTATCAAATATTGAATTGTGGTAAATCAATCATACTATGAATGTCGAGATGCTGTCCATAAAGATAATCAACTTTAGATACTTGGTTTATCTTAATAATGAATATGAGTTTCTTCAAAGGATGGAAACCCTAGTGGTTTAAATCTTTATGTAGAAATCATATGGACAATATTGTACATATATTTAATGCATGTCTATTGATAATAATATTAATCATATTTAAGCAATTAACTATGATTGAATATTCTTTACTAGATACATTAAATAGAAGTATAAAGATTATAATTGTCATACTTAGTTTCATTGATATGAAATTTTGACAATGAATGTCATAACTCTTTGTTGTGGAATTACTTTTGCGAGGACGATGAGTAAACAAAGGAGTTTTATGAATTCAAATAATCTTTGAATACGTACAAACTGCAAGAATCCATGTATGGATATATGCAAGCATCTAGGAGATGATTCTTATGTTTAAAATTAAATCCATGTTTGATTTAATAATTAAAATAAGATAGCTCGCAAGTATTTCTGAAAGCTAGTGGGAGTATTATTTTTTTAAATCTTATATGTTGTATGGGCAACTACATTCCACCTAAATTAAGTTTTAGTTGAGAATGAAACTTCGTTTGTAAGATTTGGAAAATAAAATATATAACCTTGGAATATATATATGTTTATAAACATATGCGGTAAATAAATGAGTCTAATAGAACATGATGAGTACATATCTTTGACAAGATAGTATATGAATGAGATCTTAAAGTCTAACTTGAAGATTCATCATGAACATCATGTTGTGTATGAGGTTGTTGTATCATGCTTGATTACAAGATGATTTATCAATATTGTAATATTTATGTTTGGATTTAGAATTGCATTCCACAGCCTGGAGTTGCTCCCAGATTCTATACAACAAATTGTTGTAATTGTCATAGTCAACAAACTTGAGGTTTGTATGACACCAAACAAATAAATATTCAAAGTTTACGGATGTTTAAAGAGCATATTGTTGTACACAATGATGCTGGTATAATTGAGATGACACTCAATTCTAGTCATGGTATCCTTGATAATGACCATGTTGACTAGTTATGCTCTACTAAGAGCATAGTTGCATTATACATTAAAGAATAAAGAATACTTTAAAACTTTAAAGTTTTGAAAGATGATTGTCATAAAAGGGTGGTTCAGGATATCACGCACCTTATGGAATGATATGACAATATCAAGATATGTGTAAACACATACAAGAAATTCAATTATTGAATTTTTGAAATAAGTATTCTCAAAATTCTTGTAGATCAAAGTTAGTTGAAATTATGCCTTGTCAACAAGTATGAGTTACATGACTTGTGGCAAAATTCATTAACTGAGAATTATCATGCATTGATCTATTTAGTATTTGGATAAAGGATGTTAAACAATTATTATTTATAATGAATTAAAGTACGGTATACGTTTAATTTCATTTATAATATTGTGTCCTATATTTGCATGTTTAAATCCATGAATAACTTAAGTTGTTCTAAAATAGTCCGTTGTCGATCAATAACATGGGAATGATATTGAATTAAGACAAATCTGAGTATTAGTTAGAATATACTTGAAAGTATATTGATGTGTAGCATGACTAATTTCAGATGATATTCAATGAATTGAGTATAGGACTTATCCCACTCACATGATGATACTTTATGGATCTTTGTCATTAAGTATATCATGGATATTTATCCTCTGACTTGAGATACAAGAGATATGTCATGGATGTAGTGCATTTTTGTGAAGCAATCTAACGCTACACGTAACTGGTAGTTATAAGGATTGTTTTCAGAAGTGTTGCGAAATTTATGAATCCTGCTTGTAGTCAAAATGGGATTTGTTTCCTTCAAATTTATTTTGAAGTATAATACTACTGGGCCCCTCGTAGGGTTGTTAAGATGTTTGCATGGCCATGCCCAAGGTCTTCTGGAATATGTTCAGAAGAATTGGTAATCTTTATCAATCACATAAAACGAGAAACAGAATAGTTAATTAAGAAATGAGTGAGATCTATATTCTTATTAACATGGTATTAGAAACAAAAGGATGAATATGATGATGAATCATCAAACTTGGTTTTTCTCCAGAAAACCATACACGAGTTGTACCGGGGGCATTGGCGTGTTGCTAGACGCTAACCAATGTCATTTCACGTTTTGTAAACATATCCAAGTGGGAGCTGTTGGAATATGTATATATTTACAAACATGTGAATGTCCGGATTCGAACTCGTGACCACGGGATTGCACACATTAGCGAATGAGAATTAAAGTTAATAATTAATGTTTATGTTTACGATTAATTATTACACATTAAGTCCGGTTAACGATCGTTATGTATTTAACGGAAAAATGACTAACGACCGTTAAAATGGAAAAGAGAAGGACTAGAAATGGAAACATTGGAAAGTTATGGAATGGGCTTTGGGCTCCTATAGGTGGCCGGCCATAGGCTTTTCCAAGGCCTCAAATTCCCCTAACTTGTCCTCTAAGTTTTACTTCTAGTATATAAGGAGGGGTAGGGTCTAGGGTTTTATTCACACCTTGTGCATTGAATTAACCCTAGATCTCCTCTCTTCTCTTTCTTTTGCATAGCTTGGCCGAACACCCCATTTGTTAGGGAGTTCGGTTTTGTTTTTGCATATACGAGGGCTTGTGTTAGATCTAGCAATCGCTTGATTCGTTGGTTAATTCGTGTGTACAAGAACGTGGTTGTAAGACATTATTCTTACACCATTTAGTACTTCTTTGGTTTGCTTTGCTCGAGGGTGGTTTTGCTTTGCTCAAGTGATTTGATATTCGCAAGAGGTACGTTACGCATACTTTCAGTTAATTAATTTATTTGTTATGATCTTAAGTCTTCCGCTGTGTACTCTTGATGTCTTTATGTTTTATTTTATTTTATATATCATAAACTCAACAAAACACACACTACACACACAAACAAACCTCAGAAACATTATTAAATATCCATTTGGTTTGTGGTTGTGTCAGACGTTCAAGCTCGTCGTGGTGACGATGAAGGGCTCGACGGCGAGCTATGGCGAGCTCCTCCGGTGTGGCGGCGAACCACGGCGAAAGGACACGTCGGACGGCGAGTTTAGATGGCGAGCCCACACCGTCCACTCTAAAATTAGAAATTATGAAGAACTAGATTAATAACCACGATTTTCTTTGAAGCCCATATTCTTTGACTGGATAGATTTGTGCACTTCTATGAACACAAACACTACACGTACTACATCATGCTAGTCCAAGACATATCAATTCAAAAAACTATAAAAGGAAACCCCTTGCGATCTTTTAGTCACCAAAACAAAGTAAGCAACCTCAACAACATAACTAGCTAAAAATGGGTGTGGTGACCAGAGCTCTAATCTTCGTTAGCATGGTCGTATGTCTCACCTCGGTTGTCAATGCTATTTATGGCCAAGCCATTGTGTATAATCCCCCTTATTTTCGTAAGTAATGTCTTACTCTTCCAATATCTACGGCCATAGACACTAAAAGGGTAAAGTGATCTATGAACGATAAACATTATTACTTTGAAGTGCCATTCTGAAATTTATACGTTTTTTTATATACTAGTATGATCACAGAGACTAACAATATAGTTAATTTAATTAGCATATTATTATTTGTAGCGTCAAGATGTTTCGGATCAAAAGACCAAGGTGTCATGATTGCAAAAGTGCATAGTGGCATGTTTACCAACGGAAAAGCCTGTGGAACGAAGTATCGAGTGCGTTGCCTCAGCGGAACAAACAAAGCCATTCGTAACGCATGTACAGGAAACACCGTTGATGTCATGGTTGTAGATCGTTGTGAGACGTGTGCAGCAAATGAGCTTCAACTTACCCAAGAGGCGTTTTCAAAGATTGCTGTTCTTAACCTCGGGAGAGTTAACATTGAATACGAACAGTACTAACTATATGCCATAACTCAATTATCTTTCTCACGTATATAACTTATGTATGACTGGCTACTAATTGTGATCTTCTTGTGGTTGTTTTCCAGGATCTGATGTCATAAGAATACCAAAATAAAGCATCCTTCAATATAATAGTACTTCTATTGATAGCTTGTAATCAATAAAGAAGTGAGATACTTTGTATATTTTCTACTTACACTTATCTCAATGTGGAAGTGATAATCGTAATAAATAAAGTTCTTAGTTTTGGCTTCTTCTTTTTTTCTTTTTTCAATAAAAGAAAACATATGATCCAATGTGTTGACTTTATGACACACGTCTAAGCTATGTCATTTCATTTTTTCATTGTTGTATTGTTGGATATATCATGTTGTATCATTTTTCTCTTCCTTTTTTAACTTACCGGTTGTAGTATTAATTTAGTAACTTGCATGGTCAAGTAACCATACCAATGTGCATCATAAACACATACATGATGAAAAAAAAGAAATATTAGACGTATTACTATTATACTAACCCACTAGCAAACTCCTCATAATTTCACTTTCTTACATCCCCGTCATCCCATTGACTTCATTTTTCGGTCAACAAAACTTCAAACCACCACAAAAGCAAGGCTTTTTTTTTTTCATCATTATAGTAGTACATTTGAATTGTTGGGAAGCTTGGACGATGATGAAACTTTGGATTTTGTGGGTGAGAGCACTGACATTTTTTTTTAATACTCGGCATTTTTTTCATACAACCTCCCTCTCTCTTTTTAAAAGGGGCGGACCCCTGCACCCTTAGGCTGCATGCAATAGGTGGATCGATGAGTCGATCGTTGGGTAGGGCGATCGATTTCCGGTCGATCACCTTGATGTGGTTCCAGTCGATCGCGGCAAAAAGAAAAGGAAACGCTCGAGTGGAGGATCGATATCAACAAAGCATTAAACATACAAAATATTCATTTGTAGCCGTTGCAAACTAAAAAAAAAAAAAAAAAAAAAAAAAAAAAAAAAAATCCTACCCTATAAATACACAACATATTTACACACTTAAACTCACAAATCTCATTTCACACATTCTCTATATCCAAACCAAAAAAAAAAAAAAAAAAAAATCCTACCCTATATTTACACACTATGAGTTTTAATTCTTACGAGCTATTCATTGCCGATTCGTCATCGGATGATGAAAATGAAGTTAGTATCGAGTTTATGATGTTTGCGGAAGAGTGTTGGGAGGCTTTTCAAGCGTCACAAAAACTCTCACGAACCCAAGTTAGTAGGGATCGTGTGGGTGCTCATAACCGTTTAGTGGATGCTTACTTCAGCGAGACCCCAAGATACGGCGATATAGCATTCCATGATCGTTTCCGTATGAACCGACGACTATTCACACGAACTGTCCGAGATATAACCGATCATTCACCTTATTTCCAACAAACTCCTAATTGTACAGGCGTACTAGGTATTTCTCCATTGATGAAGTGTACTTCGTCAATCCGTCAATTGGCATACGGAGTCAATGCTGATGCGCTAGACGAATACGTGCAAATGGGTGCGTCAACAATTCGTGAGTGTCTGGAAAAATTTTGTGAGGCCATAATGGAGTTATATGGTGCAGAGTATTTGCGAAGGCCGACGGTTAGTGACGTTGACAAACTCTATGCTCATCACTACGAAACTCATAGATTTCCTGGGATGATAGGTAGCATCGATTGCACAGATTGGCCGTGGGCGAATTGCCCACATGCTTTAAAAGCTCAATTTTGTAGGGGTGATCACGGGCAGGATCCTTTCATTTTATTGGAAGCGATCGCGTCCCAAGATTTATGGATTTGGCATGCGTTCCTTGGTGTCGCCGGGATGAATAACGACGTAAATGTTTTACGTGCATCGCCTCTTTTCAATGATCTCAAAACGGGGAGAGCTCCGGATGTGGAATTCGTTGCTAACGGTGTGCCTTATAAACGCGGATATTATCTTGCTGATGGGATATATCCGGAATGGTCGGTTATTATGAAGTCCATTAAAAATCCAGGGACGAATGATCACAAACGAATATTGTATAAGACGATGCACGAAGCAGCAAGAAAAGATGTGGAACGTGTTTTTGGTGTACTAAAGAAGAAGTGGCTAATGATTAAACATCCGGCTAGAGAGTTTGACAAAGAGCGTCTATCGCATATAATGTACACATGCATCATATTACATAATATGATAATTCAGGACGAACAGGCGGCGATATCTCCCGTATTCTTTCCAGCAGAGCAGCACCGTTCTTATGATCCCATAAGGACGCATGCGGAATCGTTGGAAATTACCAGTGAGATATGCGACAAAACAACTCATCTTAGCCTCAAAGCCGATTTGGTTGAAGACATTTGGCATCGTCATAATCAAAACTAGTTTAGTCGTTGTATTGTCGTAATTTTTAATTTTATTTGAATTATTATGTAACGTTTTAATTATTATTGAAATTTTATTTTGTGTTAAAAATGTTTTTTTTTTTTTTTTCCTTAAATGAACTTGGTCGCCCTTAGTGGGGCACCTAATCGCCTGAAAGTCGCTGGAGAGAGAAAGCTGACGTGGCAGTGAAAAGTAGGGGGATTGAATCCCCCTACTGGGGGCAGCCTTATTGGTACTTGCTAATTGCCTAATGCTTCAATTAAAGCATTATATACAATACAACGTTTAAGAATAGCGTTTGAATTGTTGAACATAAAATACTTATGTATCTAAATATTCCTCGATATTTTTCATTGCAACAGTGGCGGAACCAGAAAAATACGATGTGGGGGGCAAAATTTTTTTTTGACGATAGCAACAAAATGCAGAAGAAAAAATTAGATTTGAAATGATAAATCGAGTATTGTCACTTAGAGATAAATGATTTATAAGGTTTTAAAGTGTTATATTTTGGGTTTTATTATGTAGGTGGGGGGCAATTTGAGTTTCAAGTGGGGGGCACTTTCGAAAAAAGATTAAAATTAAAAGAAAAATACACTAAAACCGCAACTTTTTCGGCTAGCCATGGAGGGCAGCGCCACCCCATACTATACATGTAAGTCCGCCCCTGATTGCAAGGATTCGTATATAACCATCGGACAAAAGGGTTACATTTAAAGATTAAAAGGAAACAATTTTTCCTTTTCATCTCTTTTCTTATAATAAAAGTTTGTTAGATTAATTCAGTGCCCAATGATCTTTATATAAATATTTGGGTGATTTTTTTGCTTATTTGATGACAAAAAATGAGCCATAAAGGGCATCATAGTCCATTCACAAACAAATGAGTATAACGGAATAATCATTTTCTTCACGTCATATCAATTGCTAAAACTTAAATTTGTTCGTACGGATTTTTTTTTTTTTTTTTTTTTTTTTTTTTTTTTTAATAATTTGTTGAAATATGAGTTTTTTACTTAACATTTCGAGCAGACTAATCCCACGGCGACTACTCTTTTAGATAGCCCGGTGTCACGACCCGCCTATTCGTAGTGATCATTTTCAAGTATGCTCGGGATTCTAGATTATTCCACACTTCTCTTAGAAGTTCTTGGATAATCTTGGAAGAGTTTAGAACATCTTGGAAAGTCTTAGAAAATGTAGGAAGATCTAGAATGGCATGGAAATTCTAGATCTCTCATGGAAGTGTGTAGAAACTTGTATAGAGTAGTATAAATAGGAGTAGTCTCATTTGTAGAGGGCATCAAAGAAGTTCATTTGTAAAGATTTCTTGTAAAGAGTTCTCTAAGTAATACAAAGCATTTCCTTTCATTCCACTTGTTCCTTTCTTTGAAGTTTACTTTCGTGCATACATCGTTGAGTATTCGAGCAAGGCTGAGCTTAGTCGAGACTAAGTGCCGCACGGGAGACCTTGTAGAGACAAGTCCGTGACAAGTGGTATCAGAGCGAGCGTTGATTCAAGGCGATGGAAAACGAGACCGAGAAGATTGGTGCTAGTGGAAGTGCGGTCATTGACGAGATGCAAGGTCGCGATGATAAGCGTCAAGACCCGAAGAAGAGAGGTGTATCTAAGGACATTATGTCGAGCTTTGATAAGAGATTGGCGGGTGTTGAGACATCCGTGTCGGAGTTGAAGACCCAAGTTGAGGGCTTGGATGGTCTAGACACAGAGTTTACGACCATGAAGGATGACTTTCGGGAGGTCATCAATACGCTTAGTGGTGAATTTAAGCGTGAAATCAATGGTCTAAAAGAGTTGTTCGTAGGCAAAATCTCCAACATTGAGAAGACCATCGAAGACTTGCAAGCCGATGTAGTGCTATGCAAGCGATCCATGGCTAACGGAGGTGGAAACGTTGGTAATAATGCTCCGAAGATTGATGTTCCAAAACCATCACCGTTCGTGGGAAAGCGGGAAGCTAGGGCGGTTGATGATTTCTTATGGGAGATGGAGCAATACTTGGAGGGCGTCAACATTACGGATGATGATATCAAGATCAAGATGGCGACCCGATACTTGAAGGATACCGCGGCGTTATGGTGGAGACGTCGATATGGAGATATCGAGCGAGGTAAGAACGAAGCAAAGAGTCGGCTTAAGAAACAATTTTAGAAACAATTTTACCGCGGCGTTACATGTACTATCGATACTTGGGCTGATTTTGTTGCGGAACTTAAGAAACAATTTTACCCCGAGAATGCTAAGAACGAAGCAAAGAGTCGGCTTCGTAAACTTAAGCATTCTGGAACGATCCGGGATTATGTTAAGGAATTTACTACACTAACCTTGGAGATTCCGGATCTTTTCGAACAAGACTATCTCTTTTATTTCCTCGATGGGTTGCAAGGATGGGCTAAGACGGAGTTAGAGAGACGTGGAGTTCAAGACCTTGCTACGGCTATCGCCCATGCCGAAGGCTTGATTGACTTTAGTACGAGAAGGGAAACGTCGAAGCCAAAGGATCGAAAGGTGAGCCATGAGAAAGGTGGGGGAGAGAAAGTCGCTCAAGCAAAGCCCAATAATACACGCAAACCACCCACCGGAAAGAACAAGGAAATAAAGACGGCCTTCAAGAGTGGTGGATGCTTCATATGTGACGGACCTCATAGAGCTCGAGATTGCCCCAAGAAAGCAAGCCTTAATGGAATGATGGTTCATGAAGACGAAGGCCCAAGTGATGGTGGATGCATGAGCTCGATGAGGATTCTAAATGCAATCAAGGCCAAGACGGAGGTGCCAAAAGTTGTAGGGAAGGGATTGCAATTCGTAGAAGCAACCATCAATGGGACTAAGGTACGTGCTCTAGTTGATTCCGGTGCCACATAATTTCGTGTCGGTTGATGAAGCCAAGCGGCTAAGGATTAGCACTACGAAAGGGAGTGGAACGTTCAAACCGGGAAACTCGAAGGCCAAGCCTATGGAAGGAGTGGCCAAGGATGTACGAGCCAAGATTGGAGAATGGGAAGGGACGGTTGACTTGTCGGTGGTCCCGATGGATGATTTCGATGTGGTTCTTGGGTTGGAGTTCCTCGATAAGGTACGAGCTTTCCCTATGCCATTTGCTAATTCTTTATGTATCCTAGACGGTGGAAAGACTTGCATGGTTAGCACGGAGGGGGATTCTAAGTGTGGAGCGAATACCCTTTCCGCCATGCAATTCAAGAAAGGGTACAACAAGAGCGAGCCTTGCTATTTGGCGGTAACAAGGCTAGAAATGGATGGCGAGTCGGGCAAAGTAGAGGTACCGAAGGAGATCGAGCGGGTACTTGATAAGTTCAAGGACGTGATGCCCAAGGAGTTGCCCAAGAGACTACCACCTAGGAGGGAGGTGGATCATACCATCGAGTTGGAACCAGGTTCCAAGCCACCCGCCAAAGCCCCTTACCGAATGCCACCACCTGAGTTGGAGGAGTTGCGTAAACAACTCAAGGATCTTCTGGATGTGGGCTATATTCGACCCTCGAAAGCCCCGTATGGTGCGCCGGTGCTATTTCAAAGAAAGAAGGATGGATCCTTGCGGATGTGCATAGACTACCGGGCACTTAACAAGGTAACAATTAAGAAAAAGTACCCTATTCCTCTTATTGCAGATTTGTTTGATCAACTTGGAAAGGCGAGATACTTTTCCAAGTTAGACTTGAGATCGGGGTACTACCAAGTACGGATAGTGGAGGGAGACGAAGCTAATACGACGTGTGTCACGAGGTATGGTTCTTTAAAGTAATGTCAAGTGTGACAACTCGTAATTTCAGGACATTTCATATAGACTAGATTTAGTCTACACAACATTGATAACATCATTTCATATCAATATTATGCATGGGTTTGCCTTTTTCATTAAACGTTTATTTTTCCTATTAAATAAACGCTATCGCGTAAACATTATTTTGAAACATTTATCCGACACTTCCAAAAATTATATCGATATATTTTTATACTCATAATAAGACTATAAAAATTATATTATTAATTTACCCGATGTCTTCAATTTATTTTGTATATAAATTGTTAGGTATAAATATTTACGACGGTTTTCGTAAATTCAACACGATAAATATTTATTCACTCAATATTTGTGAGAAATGTATTTTTATAATTTTTATGACTCCAATACATTTTATTTTGTTCCGTTAAAATATATTTTTAGTTAACGCTACCCTACAAGCTCAAATATTTACACAAGTTACCACTTATTCCTAATTAACTACACATTTACTCAACATTAAAACACTTGATTATTACTTAATGCATCTAGTCCTTTTCTTTTATACATGTCGACCCAAAGGGTGACTCATACTCAAAATTTGTTAAATATCTTCACATATATTGTATTATACTCAAAACACTTCACATTATATTTAAACATAAAATGCATTTAACCATAAAATACATTAAATTCTCCTACCCTTTCACCCAAAACCGGCCACCTTCCCCCTAGTCACAAGAAGAAGCCAAATTGATTTTTGCTTGTTGTCCTAAGAGTATTAAGGAACATAATGTTGTTCCTCCCAGCTCAAATGTGGACGAAACTGATGATGGTTTTAAGGTGGTGCAGAATCGGAAAGCCATACCAAAAGGTACGAAGATGACTGGTGGTATTAATATGGGTAAGGGTCCTAGATTTGCACCTAGGAAGCAGGTATATGTTGCAAAGACGAAGACACCAGCAGCTGCTAGTGGTAATGCTAAAGATACACCGATTCCTACGTCTAACTCTTTTGGGACTCTTGAGGTGGAAAATGATTGTACTGTGGATGATTCTTTTACTAACAAGGACAAGACTGGGAAGCCTTCTGGTACTACTAAGGAAGCAGGTATTGATGGATCTCGGGGGATGGACTCTCGTATTGATATTGGTGAGGCGTCTAAGCCTCCGGAGACTGGGACTCCTTCTGCTGACAAGCTTGTGAGTGATTCAATGGGAATAATGGATGGTGGTTCTACTCCCATAGCTGAGAAGATTGGTAAGCTTGAAAAGCTAATTATTGATGGGAAAGCTACTCTTGTGGATGATGATGGTCTTCCTATTCCGGCTACCTCTTCTACTAAGAGAGTTAACCCTTTTTCTAAAGTGGGAGAGATTGTGGTGTCTGATTCTGAAGATGAGGTTGTTGCTAACCCATTTGATGAGTCTGCTAATATTTTTGGTGGGGGCCAAGAATTTGAAGATGAGTATGATGAATATGATTTTGCTGATTATGCGAAACAGGTTCGTGATCTTCCAGGGAATTTGGATTCCTTTAATGCCATGTATGGCACAACGTTTCAAGGTCCTAGGAAGTAATGTTAGTGTTGTGTCATATATTATAATTTGAATAGTGGTTTGTTTTCTTGTTTAGAGAATTGGAAGTATCTTGTTATGTAAGCTTTATGCCTATGTAACGGGCTGAGATATGGGATTTCACTCATATCCATTGTACTTAAACGTTTATTTGGTTAATATATTTACCAGGGTGCAGGATTACTCCCCTTTACCCAAAAAATACTTATCTATATTGCAAGATATTTCCAAACAAAAACACACAACACACTTTTAAAAGGTGTAAAATAAATCTTTCTCTCCATTTTCATCAAGGGTGGCCGGCCATAGTGAAGAAACATGAAGAAACCATAAATTTTTGAAGTTCAAGTATTAATCAAGTTCATATAGTGATCTATTTCAAGGTTTTGAAATAAATACCTAAAGATTTATTAAGGTTTTAGCTCAAAAACTCTTCAACATCATTCAAGTAAGCATTTCATGATCATCATAACTCTTTCATATTTATCTTTATGTTATTTCATCATTTTGCAAGAATACATGCATGTTACATATGAATTTATACCACTTTTGTTGTTCTTATTACTTATTATGTAATATAATTATCCTATAATGAATCCCTTGAAACATATTACTTTTGGTGATGTCTAGGAACCCATGACACCCTAAGAAGGTGTATGGTAGGATTAGAATAGTTTCGGAGTTGTTTTGAATTGGTTAGAATAGGTTTGACGCGAGAAAAACTCATTTCGACAAGTTTTCTAAAGGGTCTGTCCATATTTTTGAAATCTGGAAATCTCGACAGTAAATAAAATTTTTTGGCCTAGATATTTAGAAAATACACTTTAAAACGAAAACGTGGCCGCTTGAACGGATTAAAACGGAGCTATAACGAAGAAGTTATGAATTTTTCAAGTTGACGACGAAAACTAATTGTTTCAGAAAATTCAGCATGCTGTCTCGACTTTTTACGAGTCAAAAATGAATCTTAAGCGTTATTAAAAGTGTCGACTTATCAAAAATATAATAGTATATATTATCACGATTCCGAGGATATATAAAACGTAGAAAACGGACTTATAACGACTAAGTTATTCACATTTTAAACAAGTTGCCGTAACTATTTTATATAAGCATAACTAATATATTTTCTATTAGACAAACATATCGGCCGCAAATGACCATGTTGAGGGTTGTTTTTAACAATGATGGAGTACTTTTTATGAAACGATGTCTTCTAGTAAAAGTAAGTTCGCCTAGCCTATTTTCCAAAACGTCCAACCGTTCGTCAAACGGAGTTGTAACGAGTAAAATACGGTCACTTAAACTTTGCCGAAAACCATCCTTAAACGATATTTTGGACACAAGTACCATACTTTACCTATATTTTTCTCCATGATCGAAACCTCTAGGATGAAAACTTAAATGCTAAAACTTTGAGATAATGATACAAGCTTCCCAAAACCTTTGAGTTTGTTTCCTAACACTTGACGTGCACCATTTTACGACTAGCTTTTCAAGGCCGTTTAATCACTTTCATGAAATTGTCAAATGACATTATTTTACGACGAAAAGTTATGATTTCATAATAAATCACAAAATGACTATCGTAGGATATCATTTCAACGTAAATACTTGTAAAGTATTTTATAACATGACGAGATGTCATAAACATATATTTCGGCGATAAATTCTATTTTCAAAATGTACAAGTGGTATAGATTACATGTGGATTTGCATGCACGACATTGTTTCATGATTTACATTAGAACATATCATTCATAATAGGTCGCGGTTAGAGATTGCGCTGCATTTCAGTGTATCTACTCTTGTCATCATTATAATTGCATCAGGTGAGTTTTCATAGCCCCACTTTCAATTGTTTTGTACTATTTTTGGGGGAGATACATGCTTATTTATCAAAACATTTAAACTCTTTTGCCAAACAACATTACTTATACTTTAGACTTGGTGCGTGAAGTGACTAGACTTAAACAAACATCCCAATATTTATATGTTGGAAGGCCATTTATTTGGATACAGCCCAACGTGAGTCGTTGGAGGAACATCCCAATATTTATATGTTGGAAGGCCATTTATTTGGATACAGCCCAACGTGAGTCGTTGGAGGAACATCCCAATATTTATATGTTGGAAGGCCATTTATATGGATACAGCCCAACGTGAGTCGTTGGAGGAACATCCCAACACGAGTTGTTGGAAGACCCTTGTAGTGACATTTATACTTTTAACTACGTTGATGCGCATAATCATGATTGTCATTCTATTTTGGGCAATGGGTTGTAAACACACAGGTTGCAAGTTTTGTATGGGCGGAACTTGGAACTGAGTGGATTTACAATACCTTTGCTGCATGAACATTCTTTAAAGGCTTTACATTTCAACACAAACTCTATGAACTCACTCAACCTTTGTGTTGACACTTTTTAGCATGTTTTATTTCAGGTATCTAAGGCATTCACTTCATGGCATGCATATGGACATATCATAGAGTCGTGGTGACGACGCGTCTCACTTGGGTTTTATGAACTTTAAAAACATCGTTTGGCTTGTATCAAATTTATTTCCGTACATATTGATTTAATTTGGGACCTACACTTTGTAAACTCTGATTATTTTACTAAATCAAACGATGTATTTTCCAAACGACACTTTAGGTCGTTCGATATAACTGTAACTTTGATGCTATGACAGTCCTCCCCAAGGTATTCCATTCCGCTGCAAAACACGTAATTTGGGTGTGTGACAGATTGGTATCAGAGCATCGGTTATAGAGAACTAGGTTGCATCATTGACCCTAGACTATAACTACATCATTATAGCATCTCATCATTTCATCATAAGTACATACTCATTATACATGCGGGTTTATGACTTAACGCCAAACATCATATGAGTCGATTAGTCCAAGCATTGCATAGTTACTCCTAAATTATACATAGCCTGATCACCTATGTCTAATTCAGGAAGAATCATGCAATGAAGGGAGTAGTAGTCTCATATGAGTAAGCAATTCCGTAATCGAGCCAAATTTTCAAAAGATTTTCTTCAAACCACTTGTCTCCAGTTTGATCCGAGTGACAGTTCTTGTTTGATGAGTTGCAAAGATCAAGCTAGAAACAAGCTGTTACCTAAACCGATTTAGCCTAATCGTATGACAGTTCTTGTTTGATGAGTTGTGGGATTAAGTAAAAATCGGTTACCTAAAAGTCTTTTGAGGGTTTTGCTCGAGAATGGGAAAGTTAGCCACATCAAACCCTAAACCGGAGAGACCAACACGAACTGAATTCAGGGACTGAATTCCTTTTTGGGTGGGCGAATGTGACAACTGGTAATTTCAGGACATTTCATATAGACTAGATTTAGTCTACAAAATATTGATAACATCATTTCATATCAATATTATGCATGGGTTTGCCTTTTTCATTAAACGTTTATTTTTCCTATTAAATAAACGCTATCGCGTAAACATTATTTTGAAACATTTATCCGACACTTCCAAAAATTATCTCGATATATTTTTATACTCATAATAAGACTATAAAAATTATATTATTAATTTACCCGATGTCTTCAATTTATTTTGTATATAAATTGTTAGGTATAAATATTTACGACGGTTTTCGTAAATTCAACACGATAAATATTTATTCACTCAATATTTGTGAGAAATGTATTTTTATAATTTTTATGACTCCAATACATTTTATTTTGTTCCGTTAAAATATATTTTTAGTTAACGCTACCTTACAAGCTCAAATATTTACACAAGTCACCACTTATTCCTAATTAACTACACATTTACTCAACATTAAAACACTTGATTATTGTGGGAAACGGTGTACACTTTATTTATGAAAACCATATTACAATACCAATAAATAAATTAACAGAAACAAAATAACAGTAAATTAAATAACAGACAGAATGTGGTAGAATCAGAAGACAGACACTATATAACGTTAATTAAATAAAACAGTAAAGGTCGTGGCAAGAGGCTCGTGTTTAACACGATTCCCTTAAAACAGATTCGCCGTCTGTTTCCCAGGGTACAACTGCCAAAGCTGATGTACAGCCGGACGTGACAAACTTGCCTGAAAGATCACGGAAGCAACTTGCGTTTCTGATCGAATGAATTGCTAGAAATCGGCTGCAGAGGAGTTGCGTTTTTTCTGTATATAAAACTGAATGAAGAGGCGTTTAATATATAGGCTAAACCTATCTTGTTCACCAAGACAAGATATTTTCCAATATTAACTGATATGCAAAATCTGTTAAATTAAAAACGTAATTTACATATCTTTTATTTACACAAAATATTTTCTGTAAACTCTGTTAACAAGTTTTAAATCTATTCCTTAAATAGACTTACAGAAAATTCTGGAAAAGGAAACACGAATCTGCAGCAAAAAGATACGCACGCATGCGAGGCTCCGGAGCTGCATTCGTGTCCGCAGGTCGCGCGGGGGTCGCATGAGTTCAGAAGCTTCGAACCCATTTTGGCCCAGAAATCCTGAAATCTGCACCCCCCCCCCCTGCGTGCGCGCACGTAGGTGTTGGAGTAAAACCAACAAATCAATTTGAAGGTTCATATCAAGATTTCTATATAAACAAGGTTTCACTTCTTGTTTTGGGCGATGTGGGATACTCCCACTTTTCCATATTTTGTGTTTCACGTGTCCCACTTTGAGACACCATATCTCATTCATATTAACTCCATTTTGGACACGCTTTAGCTCGTTGCGAAGCTCTCGTCAAGGAGAACGCAAAGCTACCAAGAAATATAAATATATATAACATATACATATATTAAATAGTGTCCAAACATTTGCAAAAGTCACTTTGCAAAACTATTTTTCCAACAATCCCCCACATGAATGGAAATCGGTCGAAAACATACGAAAGTTTCGGTGAAATTTCTGCGGTTAAATCTTGCATAGGATAGGTAGGTGTAACCCTTTGGACCTTCCCTTGTGAGATGCACTTAGTCTCCTAGATCTGAGTAGACGCGATGTCCTTGAACTCATCATCCATTTACGTAGACGACATTACACTTCACACAAGACTCTCCCTGACACTGTCAAGTCCTCATAGTCGTGTTCGTTATGGTCATGAACACTAGCCTGGTTCTGCAAGAGCTCTTAGGAATTGCGCCCCCACATTTCCCTTCGAAGCGACCCCACTTCTCTCTCACATAGGTGATTTCATCTTGAATCATTAAAAACATATGTTTTGTGATTTCATCTTGAATCATTATGCTTTATTATTTCATCCTGAATCATTAAAGCCATATGTTTAACCTCTCAACAAGTCACATTTGTTATAGGAATGGACTAGGAAAGTTACAATATTTAGTAACTCCCCCACATTGACGTGACTTCCCCCACATTTCTAGATTAGGTTGTCCTATTGAACCCAGATCTTGGGATCTCCAGTCAACTGGGTTAGGTTTCCTTCATAGAAACTCATTCCTTCAATGGCTTTAGTCCCATTCCTCTAGACGACTTACTTACTAACTCTCTGCTTAAGCCTTTCGTAAGCGAATACGCGATGTTATCCTTTGACTTCACATAGTCAATTGAGATAACTCCTGTTGAGAGTAGTTGTCGTATCGAATTATGTCGACGACGGATATGTCTGGACTTTCCATTATACGTTATGCTATGAGCTCTGCCAATTGCCGATTGACTATCACAATGTATACTAATGGCCGTTACCGGTTTAGGCCACCTTGGTATGTCCTCTACGAGTTGACGTAGCCATTCCGCCTCTTGTCCGCATTTATCTAACGCGATAAATTCTGATTCCATCGTGGACTTAGCTATAACAGTTTGCTTGGAAGACTTCCAAGATATAGCTGCCCCTCCTAGTGTAAACACATATCCACTAGTCGATCTAGAATCCTTTATGTCAGATATCCAATTTGCATCACTGTATCTCAAATAGTGAAGTACCCTAGTCATAGCTGCCCAATGTGCATAGCTTGGGTTACTAGTATACCTACTTAGCCTGCTAACAACATATGCTAAGTCAGGTTGGGTACCTGTCATTAAGTACATTAACATGCCAATAATTCTTGAATACTCTAATTGGGCAACACCTAAGCCTCTATTTTTAGATAGATGCTTACTGGTGTTAATTGGAGTTCTAGCTAGACCGGAATCCCCCGCATTATGAGTATTAAGAATTTTGTCCACATAATGTGCTTGACTTAACACAAGTCCATTCTGAGTTCGTATGATCTTTAATCCAAGGATCACATCAGCCAAACCCATATCCTTCATGTCAAACTTTGATTTCAACATGTCTTTAGTAGATTTTATCATCTTGTCGTTACTGCCAATGATAAGCATATCATCAACATATAAACACAAGATTACATATCCACTATTTGTGTCTTTGACATAAACACATTTGTCGCATTCATTAATTTTGAAACCACTCTCTAGCATGGCGTGGTCAAATTTTTGATGCCATTGTTTGGGAGCTTGCATTAAGCCATATAATGACTTAACAAGCCTACAAACTTTGTTCTCTTGTCCAGGAGCCATGAAACCCTCAGGTTGATTCATGTAGATTTCTTCTTCTAAATCTCCGTTTAGAAATGCCGTTTTCACATCCATTTGGTGAACTTCCAAATTTCTTAAAGCGGCAATAGCAAGTATCATCCTAATCGATGTTATTCGCGTAACAGGCGAATATGTATCAAAGTAATCAAGACCTTCTCGTTGTCTAAATCCTTTGATTACTAATCTTGCTTTGTACTTGTCAATGGTGCCATCGGCTTTCATCTTCTTCTTGAAGATCCATTTATAGCCTAGTGGTTTACAACCAGGAGGTAAATCCACGAGCTCCCAAGTATGATTTTGTAAAATAGAATCTATTTCACTTTTAATGGCTTCTTTCCATTGAGGCCCTTCTGAGGAAGTAATCGCTTCTCGGTATGAAGTAGGTTCATTTTCAACCATAAAAGAAAAAAAATCGGGTCCAAACGATTTCTTGGTTCTTGCCCTTTTGCTTCTTCTAGGTTCAACCTCTTCTTCCTCAGTTTGATCTTGTCTCTCATCTTGGAGATCATTATCATCTCGTTGTCTCTTATCTTGGACAACTTCTTCATCTATTCTAGATGAACTTCCAGTTTCCTTCGTTAAACAAGGAAATATAGTTTCAAAGAATGAAGCATTCCTTGATTCCATTAATGTACCCTTTTGTATATCTGGATTTTTCGAATCATGTACAATGAACCGATAAGCGCTGCTATTCTTAGCATATCCGATGAATATACAATCTACAGATTTAGGTCCAATCTTTTGGGCCTTGGGAGTCGGTATAGCGACCTTTGCTAGACACCCCCACACTCGTAAGTACGGATATGATGGCTTTCTTCCCATCCATAATTCATAAGGGGTCTCTTCTTTTTCCTTACGAGGTATCTTATTTAAAAGATAAGTTGCCGTTAAAATGGCTTCCCCCCACATGTCCTGGCTTAGACCAGAACTTATCAACATGGCATTAACCATTTCTTTCAAGGTACGGTTCATCCTTTCGGCAATACCGTTCTGCTGAGGTGAATAGGGAGCAGTGAATTCGTGTCTAATTCCATGTTTCGCACATAGATCAGCAAATGGAGACACATATTCACCGCCTCTATCACTTCGTATCACCTTGATTTTCTTACCAAGTTGATTCTCAACTTCGTTTTTGTATAGAACAAACTTGTCTATAGCTTCATCTTTACTTTTCAGTAAGTAAACGTAGCAATACTTTGTACAATCATCAATAAACGTGATAAAGTACTTATTGCCACCTTTTGTGGGTAGTGATTTCAAATCACATATGTCAGTGTGTATCATATCAAGTGGTCCGGTTTTTCGTTCAACCGATTTGAAAGATGCTCTTGTAAGTTTGGCTTCAACACAAGTTTCACATTTATATTTTGAGTCAATATGAAAATTAGGTATGCAATTAAATTTAATCAAACGACGCATCGAATTAAAATTTACATGTCCAAGACGGCCATGCCACATATTAGAAGACTCAATCAAGTAAGCAGAAGAATTCATTTTATTGATATCATTCTTAACAACCATTACATTGAGCTTAAACATACCATTCAGGGCATATCCCCTACCAACATAAACTTGATTCTTAGAAAGAACAAACTTATCAGACTCAAAAACAAGACGAATACCAAACTTGTTCAACAGCCAACCAGACACAAGATTCTTGCGAATCTCTGGAACATACAAGACATTAGTCAACTTGAGCTCTTTCTCGGATGTCATCTTCAAGATTACATCTCCTTCGCCCTTGATTTCAGCAGTTGCAGAGTTGCCCATGTACAGCTTCTCTCCACTATCAACCGCTCTGAAAGAGTGAAACATACTCTTATCAGCACACACA
Organism: Chrysanthemum seticuspe; assembly: GCA_019973895.1. Lineage (NCBI taxonomy): Eukaryota > Viridiplantae > Streptophyta > Magnoliopsida > Asterales > Asteraceae > Chrysanthemum > Chrysanthemum seticuspe. The sequence goes on from BPTQ01000005.1 coordinate 46,936,910, forward strand.
TGACGGGTAGCCCCAGTATCCACCCACCATTCCCTGTTGTTGGAACCTACCAGGTTAACTTTAGAGATCATGGCAATGAAATTAGACACCATAGCAATCATGTCCACATCTTCATTCACCATATTAGCCTGGCGTGGAGTCACCCGCTTCGGCATCTTACAATTAGCAGCACGGTGACCTGGCTGGTCACAGTTGAAACACACCCCTTGGAACTTTTGTTTCACAATTGCAGCTTTAGGAGCAAGGTACTCAGACTTCCCTTTGTCCTTCTTGTCATTCTTTCCTTTTCCTTTGCCTTTAGCTTTGACATTGGACTTTGAAGATGACGAAACATGCTCAACCATATTTGCCTTTGCAGAATCAGGCGTATACGTGTTTTTCTGAGCCAGCTTGTTGTCCTCTTCAATACGAAGATGAACAACCAAGTCTTCAACACTCATCTCCTTTCGCTTATGCTTCAGGTAGTTCTTGAATTCTACCCAGCTTGGAGGTAACTTTTCAATAATAGCAGCAACTTGAAAAGTTTCACTCAAAGTCATTCCCTCAGCATGAATGTCGTGTAGCAGAACCTGCAGATCTTGAACCTGACTTATCACATTCTTTGAATCAACCATCTTGTAATCCAAAAAACGAGCTACCACGAACTTCTTTGTACCAGCATCCTCAGTTTTGTACTTGCGTTCCAATGACTCCCATAATTCTTTGGCAGTCTTGGTCTTGCAGTACACGTTGTACAAAGAATCAACCAAACCATTCAGAACATAATTGTGACACAAAAAATCTGAATGTTTCCATGCTTCCAAGGCTTGAACAGCCTGTTGATTAGAGGATTGACCTTCTGCAGGAGGTTCCACGTTAGGTGGGTTTTCTTTTAAGAACCGCGCAAGGTTCAAAGTAGTCAGATAGAAAAACATCTTATGTTGCCACCTCTTGAAATTCTGCCCATTGAATTTCTCTGGTTTCTCAGCATGATTAGCAACCGTGTTGGTAACTGGCACACCAGGTACGTTTACAGTAGTAGTCACAGGAGGGGTAGTCGTGTTTGTCATCCTGAAAATTCAAACACAAACAGTTAAACAAACTGTTTTAAATGATATCTACTTGTACCAGATCTAATTCAACAAAACTCTAGCTTGGTTTTGATGGATCGAGTAAATCAGTTTAATAGAAACTCTATCTTGGTTTCGTTAAAACTGATAATAAACTGCTTTAAAAAAAACGTTAGTCTGTTCAATCCAAAATGTATGTATAAAACTGTTAAAAGAAACTGATTTCCAAAGAAACTCAACAAGGTTTCGGCAGAAAACAGTTTATAAAATCCTGTTAATTATTAATCCGATTTGATAACAAAGTGTTCTAAATTCGGTTAAACCGAATATGTTTTAAGACTGTGGGAAACGGTGTACACTTTATTTATGAAAACCATATTACAATACCAATAAATAAATTAACAGAAACAAAATAACAGTAAATTAAATAACAGACAGAATGGGGTAGAATCAGAAGACAGGCACTATATAACGTTAATTAAATAAAACAGTAAAGGTCGTGGCAAGAGGCTCGTGTTTAACACGATTCCCTTAAAACATATTCGCCGTCTGTTTCCCAGGGTACAACTGCCAAAGCTGATGTACAGCCGGACGTGACAAACTTGCCTGAAAGATCACGGAAGCAACTTGCGTTTCTGATCGAATGAATTGCTGGAAATTGGCTGCAGAGGAGTTGCGTTTTTTCTGTATATAAAACTGAATGAAGAGGCGTTTAATATATAGGCTAAACCTATCTTGTTCACCAAGACAAGATATTTTCCAATATTAACTGATATGCAAAATCTGTTAAATTAAAAACGTAATTTACATATCTTTTATTTACACAAAATATTTTCTGTAAACTCTGTTAACAAGTTTTAAATCTATTCCTTAAATAGACTTACAAAAAATTCTGGAAAAGGAAACACGAATCTGCAGCAAAAAGATACGCACGCATGCGAGGCTCCGGAGCTGCATTCGTGTCCGCAGGTCGCGCGGGCTCGCATGAGTTCAGAAGCTTCGAACCCATTTTGGCCCAGAAATCCTGAAATCTGCACCCCCCTGCGTGCGCCCACGTAGGTGTTGGAGTAAAACCAACAAATCAATTTGAAGGTTCATATCAAGATTTCTATATAAACAAGGTTTCACTTCTTGTTTTGGGCGATGTGGGATACTCCCACTTTTCCATATTTTGTGTTTCACGTGTCCCACTTTGAGACACGATATCTCATTCATATTAACTCCATTTTGGACACGCTTTAGCTCGTTGCGAAGCTCTCGTCAAGGAGAACGCAAAGCTACCAAGAAATATAAATATATATAACATATACATATATTAAATAGTGTCCAAACATTTCCAAAAGTCACTTTGCAAAACTATTTTTCCAACAATTATTACTTAATGCATCTAGCCCTTTTCTTTTATACATGTCGACCCAAAGGGTGACTCATACTCAAAATTTGTTAAATATCTTCACATATATTGTATTATACTCAAAACACTTCACTTTATATTTAAACATAAAATGCATTTAACCATACAATACATTAAATTCTCCTACCCTTTCACCCAAAACCGGCCACCTTCCCCCCTAGTCACAAGAAGAAGCCAAATTGATTTTTGCATCTATAATATATATACTTATCTATATTGCAAGATATTTCCAAACAAAAACACACAACACACTTTTAAAACGTGTAAAATAAATCTTTCTCTCCATTTTCATCAAGGGTGGCCGGCCATAGTGAAGAAACATGAAGAAACCATAAATTTTTGAAGTTCAAGTATTAATCAAGTTCATATAGTGATCTATTTCAAGGTTTTGAAATTAATACCTAATGATTTATTAAGGTTTTAGCTCAAAAACTCTTCAACATCATTCAAGTAAGCATTTCATGATCATCATAACTCTTTCATATTTATCTTTATGTTATTTCATCATTTTTGCAAGAATACATGCATGTTACATATGAATTTATACCACTTTTGTTGTTCTTATTACTTATTATGTAATATAATTATCCTATAATGAATCCCTTGAAACATATTACTTTTGGTGATGTCTAGGAACCCATGACACCCTAAGAAGGTGTATGGTAGGATTAGAATAGCTTCGGAGTTGTTTTGAATTGGTTAGAATAGGTTTGGCGCGAGAAAAACTCATTTCGACAAGTTTTCTAAAGGGTCTGTCCATATTTTTGAAATCTGGAAATCTCGACAGTAAATAAATTTTTTTGGCCTAGATGTTTAGAAAATACACTTTAAAACGAAAACGTGGCCGCTTGAACGGATTAAAACGGAGCTATAACGAAGAAGTTATGAATTTTTCAAGTTGACGACGAAAACTAATTGTTTCAGAAAATTCAGCATGCTGTCTCGACTTTTTACGAGTCAAAAATGAATCTTAAGCGTTATTAAATGTGCCGACTTATAAAAAATATATTAGTATATATTATCACGATTCCGAGGATATATAAAACGTACAAAACGGACTTATAACGACTAAGTTATTCACATTTTAAACAAGTTGCCGTAACTATTTTATATAAGCATAACTAATATATTTTCTAATAGACAAACATATCGGCCGCAAATGACCATGTTGAGGGTTGTTTTTAACATTGATGGAGTACTTTTTATGAAACGATGTCTTCTAGTAAAAGTAAGTTCGCCTAGCCTATTTTCCAAAACATCCAACCGTTCGTCAAACGGAGTTGTAACGAGTAAAATACGGTCACTTAAACTTTGCCGAAAACCATCCTTAAACGATATTTTGGACACAAGTACCATACTTTACCTATATTTTTCTCCATGATCGAAACCTCTAGGATAAAAACATAAATGCTAAAACTTTGAGATAATGATACAAGCTTCCCAAAACCGTTGAGTTTGTTTCCTAACACTTGACGTGCACCATTTTACGACTAGCTTTTCAAGGCCGTTTAATCAATTTCATGAAATTGTCAAATGACATTATTTTACGACGAAAAGTTATGATTTCATAATAAATCACAAAATGACTATCGTAGGATATCATTTCAACGTAAATACTTGTAAAGTATTTTATAACATGACGAGATGTCATAAACATATATTTCGACGATAAATTCTATTTTCAAAATGTACAAGTGGTATAGATTACATGTGGATTTGCATGCACGACATTGTTTCATGATTTACATTAGAACATATCATTCATAATAGGTCGCGGTTAGAGATTGCGCTGCATTTCAGTGTATCCACTCTTGTCATCATTATAATTGCATCAGGTGAGTTTTCATAGCCCCACTTTCAATTGTTTTGTACTATTTTTGGGGGAGATACATGCTTATTTATCAAAACATTTAAACTCTTTTGCCAAACAACATTACTTATACTTTAGACTTGGTGCGTGAAGTGACTAGACTTAAACAAACATCCCAATATTTATATGTTGGAAGGCCATTTATTTGGATACAGCCCAACGTGAGTCGTTGGAGGAACATCCCAATATTTATATGTTGGAAGGCCATTTATTTGGATACAGCCCAACGTGAGTCATTGGAGGAACATCCCAATATTTATATGTTGGAAGGCCATTTATATGGATACAACCCAACGTGAGTCGTTGGAGGAACATCCCAACACGAGTTGTTGGAAGACCCTTGTGGTGACATTTATACTTTTAACTACCTTGATGCGCATAATCATGATTGTCATTCTATTTTGGGCAATAGGTTGTAAACACACAGGTTGCAAGTTTTGTATGGGCGGAACTTGGAACTGAGTGGATTTACAATACCTTTGCTGCATGAACATTCTTTAAAGGCTTTACATTTCAACACAAACTCTATGAACTCACTCAACCTTTGTGTTGACACTTTTTAGCATGTTTTATCTCAGGTATCTAAGGCATTCACTTCATGGCATGCATATGGACATATCATAGAGTCGTGGTGACGACGGGTCTCACTTGGGTTTTATGAACTTTAAAAACGTCGTTTGGCTTGTATCAAATTTATTTCCATACATATTGATTTAATTTGGGACCTACACTTTGTAAACTCTGATTATTTTACTAAATCAAACGATGTATTTTCCAAACGGCACTTTAGGTCGTTCGATATAACTGTAACTTTGATGCTATGACAGTCCTCCCCAAGGTATTCCATTCCGCTGCAAAACACGTAATTTGGGGGTGTGACATCAAGTAATGTTGAATAATTCATAATATCTCGTCCCAATATTCCATTGCAGGAGAATCATAATATTTTTAGTCAAATACTAATTTAATAATACCTTTGCTATGCAATGTCAAATAATTCATAAATAGTTTTTCCCAAAATTTAGTTTTCACCCTAAATATTTTCATTATATCCCGCCCCAATTTTCCCACAAAATCAAAATCACTTAGATTTCTCCATCTTTTTGTTCTCCCCAACGTTACACTAATTCAGCCACATCGTTCTTTTTTCCCGCAAAATCAAAATCATAGAAAGAATATGGCATAGTTGCCCAGCTTCACCACACACTAGTCCTCGAAGTCTCGAACCCATCCTTATGAACCTAAAGCCAATGCCATTTAGCATCATTGTTGACGTTATTAAGGATATTAATATAGAAATCATGTAATATAATATGTTATATGTTTAATTTAGAAACCAATTTAAGGTGTTCATGGGTCAATTTCTTATTTTGTTGATTTTCGAATTTAGGGGTTTTTGTGAACACGAATCTATAAGCTTGTAACATTGAATTTAAGTTAGTAAAAGTCTTTTCCTCAGCATTATTTGACTCTATAGAACACCTTTAAGTACATTGCCGCATGAAGCTATTCTCGGTGGTCCAGTGCAATATAGATGGATGTATTTATTGAAAGGTAATTTTATAAATATCTTAATATTTCATTTAAAAAAATACCTATTTTGTTGCTAACACTTAGTTTTTAAAATGTTACAGAAAGTTAAGAAATTGAAAAGAACAGTTAGAAACAAAGCAAGGCTTGAAGGATCTATTTTTGAGTCATATCAAATTGACGCACTCTCTACCTACTGTTCTCTCTATTTTGACAAAACATATGAAACTCAGCTAAATCATGATCCTCCAAATTTCACACCAGATATTATTGGTTCGAGTTCTACACATGGACTCTCAATTAAGCATATTCAAAGTTCCATCTAAGAGAGTACGAGATAAAAGTGGAAAAGATTACTACTTTACAGATGTTGATTTGGTTAAGGCTCATACTTATATCTTGCTTATTTATGAAAAGGTGATGCCTACTTTATGTTTGTTTAATCAATGGGTGAGTAGGTGAGTGGTGTACATACTGGTTTTGACAAAGTAGCATGTGATAGATACAAAGACGAAAACTTTTCTTGGTGGTTCGAGGAATATGTAAGTTTTTCCCTCATCGTTCTTGTGAAATTAATCATGTATATGTCAATTTAAATTTACACATGTTGTCACTATAAGTTCGTCAAAGTCAAGATGATGCTGCTACACCGTTGAAGGATCTAGCCCATGGACAAGTACGAAAATATCAATCACATAATGGATATTTTTCAATGGTTACAAGTTTCATACACGTTCATATGGTAATGGTCGTGTTACACAAAATAGCAATGTATGCGTGAAAGGATCAGTTTATAACGAAGATGTATGTGAATACTATGGAATGTTGGATGAAGTGTTAGAGGTCGAGTATCATAGCGAATCAGCTATATTGTTATTGCGTTGTTCAAGTGTCATTGGTTTTATCCGGTTCAATACTTCAAGAGGTAAAGGTTAATCAGAAACAAGGTTTGGTTGATATCAAATACAAGTCTAAGTTACGCACTAATGATCTGTATGTTCTAGCATCACAGTCAGTTCAAGTTTATTATGCATCATATCCTTCAATGACAAGGGATTTGAAATATTGGTAGGATGTTGTCAAAACAAAGCCAAGGTGAATTAGCAGATAGTGTTAGTGATGTTTCTAATAATGAAAATTTAAACGATGATGTTTTCTTTCAAGAAAATGATAGAGTAATGTGTACACCAAGCACAAGTACGGATCAGGAAATTGAACTTTTTTTCTTTGATAACATCAAATAACCTAAAAAGTTAGGGTTTGATAACATCAAAGTTACGGATCTGTTGCATTCTCATTCATTCTGGTGTCTCGTGATTGTCTACCATGGAAGTTAGGGTTTGGGAAACCCTATGTTCATCCGTTAATGGTCATCATCTCATGATTGATGATCCATGAGTGGGCAAGTTGGAGGATTCTTCATGGAAGTAGGTGGACCGCCAAAGTGATTTAGAAGACTCAAGTACATGTCTTGAGTAGTATTGTAATGTTTTATTTACTTTTATCATTTTGATAGGTTCATTTTTGTAAGTTATAAGAATGGTGTGTCATTCTTATATTAATGTCTGTAAGTATCTTAAGGGACTGAGATGAGGGACTCACTCTCATCCGTTGTACTTCAATTTATTGGTTAATATACTTTACCAGGGTGCAGGATTACTCACCTTTACCCAAAAAATAACCTAAAAATTTTAGTATCAATTTCCCTTGTAAATGCTCATGATTATAGTATTTTTATATGAATATGTACTCTAAATGTTTCATATTTCGTTTTAGGTAATATTTGAGCAAAGGAACGAAAAGATGCAGAATTGAAATGGAAACGTGAAGAATTACATACAACTTGCTGGAACAGGAAATACTTACGGCGTAGTTGGATCAATCAACTTACGGCGTAGTCATCATTTCCACTAATCAAAACCAAGTCATCTCACCACAAAGTTATTGGTAAGGATTTAAAAGGTACACTTTTGAGGGGTCATTTAAGCCCTTAATCGACCACTTTTATATCCGTTACTGCTTAATTTCGTTCCTTTTCACTTTTTAGGTCTCTTGAAGGCAAAATGCTGGAATGATGCTTATTTGGATGAAAAGGCGTGAATATGTGAAGAAAATGGCTAAAGTCAAGATCAAGACACTCAAGCTATTGGATGCGTACTCGATGGCGTCACAAAAAAAGGGCGACGCCGTCCCTATAATTACGACGTATCATAAGTGAAATTGCTAGTTTACACCTGACGGCGTCAGACTTTGAAGAGTAGGGCATCACTAAGACCTTTTCTCTCAGATGGCCTAGATCCAGATTCAGACGGCGTCAGAAGTTGAAGCTGACGGTGTCACAACCACAACGTGACGCCGTCCCAAAGTTGACTTGGCCAAGACGAAACCCTAATGGTGGCGATCCTACGGCGTCACAATTAAAAAGTGACGTTGTTGCAGTTGTAACTCTATATATAGAATTCGATTTTCAGACTTTTAGAGAGGTAGATTTGTGGAGTAAAACCTAAAAAGATTTTGATTTGTCTTGGGCAGTATCTTAGGGTTCTCATACCCTATTTTACATTAAGATAAGTTATTTACTTCATTTATTTCATTATGTCTTCGATTGTATGTGTGTATGCTTGCATGTTTACCATGTCCGGCTAATTTACTTGTGTGTTTGCCTAGATCCATGAAACCTAGTTATTAACTATTGATTGGTTGTCTCTTATCTTAATTGTAATTGGCTTAGGATTGCAATAGGCCATCGTTGTGTTTTTAATGCTTGAGTAATCTCTGTGAACCTTAGTTTATGATCACCTAGATTAAATGTAGGCTAAAAATCCAAAGATAACCTTAGAGTTAGTTTATGAATCCTAGAGATTTTGTAGGCAATAACCTTAAGGTATTCTCAAAGAGTTAGGGAGAAAATCATACCCTACGACCTTAGAAGACACAACGCATTAAGAATAAGGACGTGACAATTCAACCATCAATAAAAGATAACTAGGAGTAATAGTATCTAGGTAGACACATTTTTAATCATCATACGAGCACACATCAATAGACATAGACTAGCCCTTAGCTTAGATTAGATAATTAGATAAGTAGAGTAATTGGTAGAAGTACCACCCCCCAAATCCAAACCCCGAGATCATACTTTCAATTTTCTAAAAAATATAAAAAAAGATAAAAAAATAATCTTCCTCAACCCCAACCTTAGCGTAGCAATTTCTCACTAGCATTCCTATTCCCCTATAGAACGATATCAATCCCTAGGCTTACCCTAATACTACACTACAACGGTTAGGTTCGCTGCCTAGGTGGTTGAAAAACTTGCTCGAAGAAAAGGAAGTTTCCTTTGACCCCGAACGCGCGTTGTACGCGTAACAAGTTTTTGGCGCCGCTGCCGGGGAATAGAATAGCTAGTTAGGAGTCTATCTTGTTTAGTTTTCCTTGCTTGATTCCCATCAAGTAAGATTTTTCTTATTTTCAGCTTCCTCGTAGTCTATCCCCCTTCTTCGTGACCTTTGTTCGTAATCTCATCACTTTTCATCATGGAAGGTGATAACCCATCAAACAATAACCCACCACCAAATAAACCACTTTCACTCAAACCGCAACCCACTGACCAACACAATCGCCGCAACCGATATGTGAGTAGAAACAACGATCTTCAAGATTTACAAAGGGTATTTGACAGTACAATTAGGGATGCCATTGAAAAAGTGGTTAACGCCTCAGTTGTTGGCTCTATGATTAGCAGTAATTCGAATAATGTTTTAGTGAATAAAAATGTAAATGAGGAGGATAATCCTTACTTCAATCTTTACCCTACTAAGGAAGAGGTTGCTTACCACCAATACATAATCGACAATCCTCGATCACCCATCATTAGGATATGCCCAAAGATTAGGAGAGGAAATCCTTGGAACATCAAAATCCCTTGTATGATTGGATATAGGAATGTCGAGCATGCCTACATAGATACGGAATCTCCCATTAATGTGATGTCATCAGCTATTTACAATGACATTATAAATGAGCGACTTAAGATTAGGAGAGACCCTAAGTATCCGGGTGAGGTTTGAAATTTTGTGGGAAGAGTCAAGGATATACACGTCTTTATAGGAAATTTCACCTACTTAGCTGATTTTGTGGTCCTAGAGGACATAGGATGTATCATTGACTATAGTTTGTCCCAAGTTGTGCTAGGAAAACCGTTTGTTGAAAAGTCTAAAATGAGCTATAACAAATCCGAATGAACGGTTAGGTTTATGGAAGGTAACGATGAGATCACTTATAGGATGCCTTGGAAAATGAATGGATATGGCCCTTTATCCCTTTATGAGCGAGACAACATTAGAGCTTTTGAGGAAAAAAGTGAAGACGATGTTGAAACAGGTTTAAACTTCATGTGGGAGAAAAAGATACTTTACTATAAGGATTGCTTGACTCTAGGGCCTAGGTATAGAGTAGATGAGAATTTTGTCAATATGATAGAGTTTTCATTGAGGATGAAAAACAAGACCACGTAGGGGCACGCTTCGAGTCTAGCTACAAGACTCATAAATAAAGAAAAGCGCTTCGTGGGAGGCAACCCATGCTTAATTGTTTGCTTGTTTTTGTATCATATATTTTTTCATTGATTGTTTATTCTCATATTTGAATTTGTGAAAATGCTTTATTTTGTCGTTAACCTCGTCTTAATTACATATAAAGGTATTTTACAAAAAGCATAAGTGCAGGGAAGATTACACACGTTTTTTAAAAGAACGTGAACATGAGAATTACAATTTTTGAAAAAGATATATATATGTGTTTTTGTTAGAGTCAAGTGCTTGTATCGAGTCATAATGGATGTTTTACAGGAATTTTTCCAGATTCTAAAGATGTAATTTTTTCAGAAAAACGCAGCAGACCAGTTTCTGTTAGGATAACCTGACGGCGTCAGATTCGCTACCTGACAACCTCAGGAGGAGCAGAAACCACTTATCTTACTTTCTCTCTTTTTCTGTGCTACTTATAAATTTTTGGAATTTCTCATGTCTTAATTTTCCAGAAAACCTGTAAACATCCATTTTACAAGCATTATATCCTAGTTTAGTTGAGTCATATATAGTTTTACCGCCAATTTACGCGAAGGTTTTGTCTGTTTTCTTAAGTGTGCAGGTTTTATTTATCAAGAAGAAGAAACATAAGATTTGATGGAGCTTTTCACGAATATATTCTTCTTGAAGAAGAATTTAACCACTAATTCACACGGATCCTACCGAGCTAATAAGGGGAGTATTAGTTTTTTTCTCTTTTAATTACCTTCCGTTATCATAACGTTGATACTTTCGAGGAACATTGAGGACAATGTTCAGTTTAAGTGTAGGGAGGGAGAATAAAACGGGAACTTTGAAACTATGCTTATCCTTGATCATTTGTCTTGTCCTATTTTATTTGTGTAATAAACCATGAGAAATATCGGTTAGGGTAATTTTGGCACCAAATTTAAAATTTTTCATGACATGTAGGAGTAGGCCATTAGTCTTAATAAAGCGTCTCATGGATAGAAAGTCATATGACTAGCACAAAACCCTTTACCACTCAAATTTCACCCCAAAAATGTGAGGTTCGCCCCTAGATTTGTAAGAATTAAAGCATTCATCTTTAATGCTTCGAGAGTGTACCGGTAGTATAATAGATTCTATAACTTGTTTTGTGATGCATCCCGAGATTGCTAGTGAGACTACACTTGTGTAGTTAGGAATAACTAAATGATAAGAGGTATTAGGATAACCCTTGTTTGATACCCGTATTATAATTACTTCTTCCACATCGTTTGAGTAATTCCCCCACACCCTTGCGTTGTACTCATCTTTAGTACACGATACCCCTAGTTAACCCCTCAGAGCCTATCCTTTTCGCGGTTCTCGTGATGTTTCGGTTTTCTGAAATATCAATGAAGAGCATTGTTTACAATCCACCCCCAAATGTACACCAAAATCGACTTATCCTACCTTGTATGCACTCACTTTTAGTGCATTATTGTTATCATACTAAACCCTTAGTTTAATTATCTAGTTACTTGCATAAGTTGCTAAGTCGAGTCATATCATTTGTACACAGTTTTGGGACGATTGAGACTCATGGGAAAAGTTAAATTTTATGGAGTGACAGGAAAGAACGTTAAATTCAAATTCCCTTTATTTAGGTAATAATGTACTCCAAGGGTTTTGATCTTTTCAATTCTGGTCAAATCAGTGTTAGAGTAATAAAAACTCAAGTGTTGGGATGTGCCTATAAATCCCTTATATTTTGATGTTATCGTAGAGGATGGTAGAGTAAAAGTGTATGAAAAAAAATCAAAAAAAAGAGAGTGTGAACAAAAAAATGAAAAAAACATACGAGCTACCATCCTACATCTATCTTTATATTTATGTTTGTTTGTTTCAAAGTTATCTAGAGTTTAGAGTGTCGAGTCTTGGTTTAGTAACGCCATTCTTCTCATGCTTGTAACGTAAAGATTTTTGATTAACTTGCCACCACTAAATCGCCTATCCAACCAAACCCTTTGTTTCCCTACCGTAAGCCTAACGTTACAACCCTTTAAAAGTCCTCTTAGATAGTTTTTCCTAGGTGCTTACGCCAAAGCGATGAAGGTTTGATCTAGTCTCAAGCCTATGGTAATCTATGTACTAGGACCGGTTAATGAGTGTTTATCTTCCATTTCCAATTTGATATATTTCATATACACCCGAGAGATGAGAGTATCCAAACACCACTTGTGAGGTGCTAGTACATAATTTTCGTGCTTGTTATGACTTTTGTGGGGCTTATAATTGTTGTGAATTATTCTTAACCAATGCTTCATGCCCCCTAACTTATAAATTGATTGGCCAAAAGCACATTTGCTTGAGGACAAGAAAATACCAAGTGTAGGGATATTTGATAAGGATTTAAAAGGTACACTTTTGAGGGGTCATTTAAGCCCTTAATCGACCACTTTTATATCTGTTACTGCTTAATTTCATTCCTTTTTACTTTTTAGGTCTCTTGAAGGCAAAATGTTGGAATGATGCTTATTTGGACGAAAAGGCGTGAATATGTGAAGAAAATGGCTAAAGTCAAGATCAAGACACTCAAGCTGTTGGATGTGTACCCGACGGCATCACAAACAAAGGGCGACACCGTCCCTATAATTGCGACGGCTCAGAAGTGAAATTGCTATTTTACACCTGACGACGTCAGGCTTTGAAGAGTAGGGCGTCACTAAGACCTTTTCCCTCAGACGACCTAGATCCAGATTTAGACAGCGTCAGTAGTTGAAACTCTATATATAGAATTCGATTTTCAGACTTTTAGAGAGGTAGATTTGTGGAGTAAAAACCTAAAACGATTTTGGTTTGTCTTGGGTAGTATCTTAGGGTTCTCATACCTTATTTTACATCAAGATAGGTTATTTACTTCATTGATTTCATTATGTCTTCGATTGTATGTGTGTATGCTTGCATGTTTACCAGGTCCGGGTAATTTACTTGTGTGTTTGCCTAGATCCACGAACCTAGTTATTAACTATTGATTGGTTGTCTCTTATCTTAATTGTAATTGGCTAAGGATTGCAATAGGCCATCGTTGTGTTTTTAATGCTTGAGTAATCTTTGTGAACCTTAGTTTATGATCACCTAGAGTAATTGTAGGCTAAAAATCCAAAGATAACCTTAGAGTTAGTTTACAAATCCTAGAGATTTTGTAGGCAATAACCTTAAGGAATTCTCAAAGAGTTAGGGAGAAAAGCATACCCTACGACCTTAATTAGAAGACACAACGCGTTTAGAATAAGGACGTGACAATTCAAACATCAATAAAAGATAACTAGGGAGTAATAGTATCTAGGTAGACACATTTGTAATCATCATACTAGCACACATCAATAGACATAGACTACCCCTTAGCTTAGATTAGATAATTACATAAGTAGAGTAATTGGTAGAAGTACCACCCCCCCAAATCCAAACCCTGAGATCGTACTTTCAATTTTGTAAAAAATATAAAAAAAGATAAAAAATAATCTTTCTCAACCCCAACTTTAGTGTAGCAGTTTCTCACTAGCATTCCTATTCCCCTAGAGAACGATATCAATCCCGAGGCTTACCCTAATACTACACTACAACGATTAGGTTCACTGCCTAGGTGGTTTAAAAACTTGCTCGAAGAAAAGGAAGTTTCCTTTCACCCTGAACGCGCGTTGTACGCGTATCAGTTACGACGCAACCGCGTCGATCAAGTTACGCCGTAAAGCATCATTAAATACTTTGAATGTTGCTGACATAAGAGTTGTGCCGTAACCCTATCACCAAGGTTAAGATGCAGCTAATGAGCCAAAAGTTAACGAGGCGAATATGGCGTAACCCATTCTTTATTGTTACGCCATAACTATTCTACAACCGGGAATGCATCTTTCATGAAAGAGATTACGACATAAGCCTTCACTTACGGTTACCCCGTAGTTATGTCAAGCCTATATAAACAAGCCCTAAATCTGCATTTTACGCATCTACAATTCACACAACAACTGAAGGACGATTAGGGTTCCACTCCAAGGCAATTTCCAGCAGTTCTAAACTATTTTCTAAGGGAGAATTCACTTGAATTCATTCATACATTTTATAATTCATCAAGTATTTTTATCGCACTTAATGTTTAATTTATTCATAATTACTTTCATTATGTTTTGTGTACTTTACAACATGAGAGGCTAAACACTTTATGTGTTAGCCTAGTTATGAAATTATTTATGTTTTGACCTTCATTCTTCATCTATTTATCGTTTCTATGGATATCTTATATGCCTATTTAATGATCCCTGCGTTTTGGTAGTACTGTTAGCTAGTTAGTAATTGAACCCAATTAAACACTAGACTAATAGGTTACTTTAGATAGGATGACATCTATCTTGATTGTAGGAGTTGACCAGATTACTGCCTACACTTGATTATGTGCTTAAGAAGCATGGGTAAACCCTTATTAGTACACATACAATAAGGCTTAAAAGTCGAGAAGTGGGTTTTTTGACATTAGATAGGTCGCTAAGATAGTTGGGGGTTTAATGATTATGAACTAGATACTCGACTTCGTGACCAACGGAGTTGAGATCATAGGAATTATATGTTAGGTGTTGACGGTGATTCAGACCTAATGATATTAGAACCACCATATAAAATAAGAGTAGACATTGCACTAAGAATGAGATAATTGTGTGAATAATGTAGTAACTAGGTTAACACGTTTTTCTCCCATGATTAAATCCAACTCATTTCAATTTTCATTATTTATTTCTTGCAATTAGTTAATCAAATAAAAACCAATCTCGTGACAATTAAAAATTGAATTAGAAACTGATCATTAGCTCTTGGGATGACCACGGCTTTATCGAATACTACACTACACAAGACCGACTTCTCTATCTGTTAATGCATAAGTAGATCATATGTAGACGAGCTTTTATAAATTTAAAACGTAATCTAAAATGAGCATCAGTCTTGTCATTGAAGGGGAAGTAGAAGAATTTGATAATACAATATATAAAGAAGACATTGACCCGGAATGAGAGTTTGAAGTTTTTGATTATCATTCAGATGACGGTATAGAAGATGAACTAAGTCTATCTCATCATTCTTCGGATGATGACTATAGTATGCCATTGTAGTTTTCACCTATCTTAAAAATGATACTGTCGTTTGTTGGGTCCCTCCCCGCACGCTAATGCAAACCATGAATGATATGAACAACAGTTTGAGAAATGACGAAAATTGATAAACATTAACAGTGAGGTTGGCTTTGCTAGAGAATGACACATACACGCTAATAACACCATTGTACTTTAAAACTCTATAATCTTATTAGAAATGAATCAAAGATTTACAAGGGATAGCTAACAGAGGACTATCCCGGTTGATTACAGATTACTCTCCAAAATCAAACAACAAGAGACAGCTAGCTTTGCTTTGCTGTTTCTAGGAGAGGAGGATCCTAACTATAATATTCTGCATTATTTTCTAAGTTTGAATCTCTCCTTAGCTCGGTTACAACCTTTGATTTAAATAGTGTGGAAACAGTGGATACACATGGGTACATTGTAACTTTACAACTTGCTCTAGATAGGCAAATGCCTAGTAGGCTAGCTTGAGCATACTTTAGGTTTACCCGATTTGAAAACTTATAGTCCTAATGCTTGCTTTCTCGTATATCGAATTAAGTCTTTAGAGGTTGAGGTTATTGAAAATGAATTAAATCTTCAGATTCAGAGAAACATTTTTCAGATCTCGATGATCCTGGTGTAGCTTGTAGCTCCTAGTACATCACTCCCTGAGACCTCATCAGTTTGTGAAGCGTTTTATTCTGCTGGTCTTTGATGTCCATGAAGGTAGACAATTGGTTAAGCTTTATACAACACTCACTGATTTTATCAATGAGTAACACCTTCTGAATAATAATCAGGGATACATATTCTCTGATAACTATCATGGAGTATCTCACTTCTAATAACTATCAAGCTCATATTGATAGTTATGAAGGGACATTCTCTTTGATCTTTATCAGAGACTTTTATGCTCGCTGACCTTCAGAGGGTGTATTAGACTATTTTATGTTTAAATACTTGTCAGAGATAATTGGGTCGAATTTCAGACCCAACGTTATTATTAGAAGTTTTTCAACAAAACAAAATATTAATGTATGTCTTATTTTGTAAGTTCTTCTATTTTTTTTTCATTCTTTTTATTATTTAGGTTATTTATTGTTGTCCAGGCCCGACTTGACATCAACTGATGACTTGATCCATTCTATATTAATGCATCAGTATGTTTTTTTAAAAGTTAGTTTTTAAGGGTTAAAATTGCTTATATAGGGCTGAAAGTGATCGTGTTTGTTGAAACAAGTTGTATTAGTTCTATTGAATTTAAATTGGTTATAATGGGTATGAATGGGTCATATTGGGTTACTTTATGATGAAGTGGGTCATTTAGAGTTGAAACAAGTTGCAGCGGGTTGAAATTAGTTTTACTTAATTTAAAATAGTCATCTTGCGTATGAATGGGTCGTATTGGTTGTAATATACTCAAATAAGGTGTTTAAAGTTGAAAAAGGTCATGTTTTGTATGAATGCATCATATAATAATGGTTTGGTGTATGATGAAATGGGTTGGCATGTGCCATAATGGGTAAGTTTGGCTTGCACTTGCTAATGTTGTGTAAGTTTTGGTTGTATCCAGTCACATGTATCTGCAATGGAAGAAAAAAGTTGAGGAGCTACACCAAGAGTAAAATTGACATGAAACAACCCCAGATTACAAAACTATCTGTTTTTATATGTTGTATATCATATATCATCCATTTTGATATATTTTGTATTGAATTTGTTATTCGAATGTTGGATTGGGACTTATATTTGCAGATTTTACAATATGATTTGAATCTTTTGCTTTTTTTATAGGATTCTACGATACGTAAAAAATTTTGGCGGTAATTAACTGCCAAAAATATCCACATATTGTTTATGGGATAGTGACGGAACACTAAATTATATTTTGTTGAGATAGTGAAAATTATCCGTTGGTAAAATCTGTCGGCATTTTTTTGACAGGTATCGTTAGTAATACCCGTCGGGAATCTGTTACTAAAATCCGTCGACAGTAACCTGTGGTAAGTAATAACAGAAAATTCTGTTGGTGATTTTTGAAATCCGTCGGTAAAGTCGATCACCAAAATTACCGATGACGATATTACCAAAAAAAAAATTCAATGAGTAAACCATCAGTAACGACTGTTACCGACGGATTAATGATGGATTTGGTCATCGGCGTTGCCCTGTTTTTGAGTAGTGCTTACTCATCCATGAGATAAGCGAATCTTCAAGAAAAATACAAAACCCAATTGTAGACTAACAAGTAACAAAATCACCAGCTCAATCTGAATCACAATAAGCAAGCAAGTCTAAAGAAAATGTGGAAGGAAACAAAAGTGTATAAAACTGAGTACCTTGAAGATACCGAAGAATCTGTACAACAACAACACAATGAACTGTAGTGGACGCAGTAACAAACTGATAAAAATGTGGATATCAGAAGAAAAATCCGGATGACTTATTGTAAGACAAACTAAAATCTCAACAATAGTGCAATATAAAGTAAGACCAGGTAAAATATCACCATCTGTAGGAGTATATTTTTCTTTAACATCAAGAGGAATGTCGGCAATCTTATTATTTGTCATTCTGGCATGATCAGACAAATAAGTTGTTGGTCTGATATATTTGTGCAACACCATGAATTATAAGAACAAAAGCTTGAGCGAATGAACATAACCAATGTTCATGAGAAATAATATCATGGTTACACAATCTTGACTATGATAAACTAATAATACCCATTTGTACATTACGACAATATCAGTCTCACTTAGTAGTTCTCTCAGGTGAAGGCGTTATGAGGGATAGTTGCTGAATACCTTCCCTAGTAATGAAAAATGCTCTCATCAAGTTATGAAGAGAAAGATCCCACTTAGAAAAGGAAGTGTGTTCTAGAGGTGGAATCGTTATCTATCACTACTACTAACCTACCTTTTTATAGACAAAGGGAGATACACTGTTAGTAGTTACAAGAATAGTAATAACTAAACTAGAAGCAAACTGGAAGTAACATACACGTGCACTTGCGTGGCTAGGGTTGCTATACTGTGCTGATAACTCTGGTACATGCAAGTTGCTTTCCCTACTCTTGATGAATCCTTATCTTCCCTAGGGTTTTCCCGCTTTGCTTTAGCTCAAATTACTCCCGCCTAAGTATGGCTGAGTGCTTTAGTCAGATCCAAGGATACACTTTGCAAATATGTTGAGGAATACTCTGAGTGTATCTGATAAGTGCAAATGGTTCGTTTGCATGGCTCAATGGCATTTTTTAGTCCTTGAGGTCTCAGGTTTTGTCACTTCTCTGTCCTTTGTTTTAGCTGACTTCGATATCTGGTTACAAAGTTTTCATTCAGTTTTGGACTTTTTCTTTTGCAAAGCAAGACTATTGTGGCTGAGAAGATGTACAACATACCTGAGGTGTTTATCCTCAAATATGTGAACACTCAATGAGTCCTATTAAATCGTTGTTCTTCCATTCAATGGTCTTTTACTCTGACTTCTCTGAGGTTCTCTCAAAGGTGTTTCACCTTTGAGTCATTTGGATAGCTCATGATAATCAGTTGTGCTGATCATTAAATCAAAGGTAAACTTTGCTTCTTGGTTTACGTGTTGACTCTATCAGAGAGAAAGTTGGATCTCTGACGTAATCAACTATCCTTAACTTAGGCTGATTTAATGTTTCAAATACTTGTGAGAGATAATTTGGTCATAATTTGACTCAACATAAGCAATATACTTGGACGAAGATAGAAGATAACCTTTCAATGATGAAACAACCTCAACCAAGAAAATAACGCAGTAAACCCAAATCTTTCATAGCAAACTCTTCCTTCAATAATTCAATTCCATTATAATCATCTCTAATAATAATCATAACACAAACATACAAGGACAACAAAATACGTCCTACACTTAAACGTTTAACAAATAATACAAAATCATGATGGCTAGAGACAAATCCAAAGGAAGTAACAAACTAACAACTGTGGAAAACTTTTCATACTAAGCACGTAATGCATGTTTGAAACCATAAAGAGCTTTTCGAAGCTTAAAAAGTTCGCATGACTGATGAAGAATGCCAGGATGTGGTTGCATATAAACTTCTTTATTTAGGTCACCGTTCAAGAAATCATTCTTGACATCCATTTGAAATCAAAGTTCGGACATTTGTCATATTTGCAACAGGAGCAAATGTCCCTTCATAATAATCGCCATACTTTTGGATGTAAACTTTAGCAATAAGTCAAGCCTTATATCTTTCAATGGACCCATTAGATTTTGTTTTAATCTTGTAGACTCAACGAGAGCCAATGGCACGCTTTCCCGCCGACAAAGGTACCAAGTCCCAAGTGTGATTAATGTCATTTCCAATATCATAAGATACTCAAGATGTTCCTACCATTATAACACCAACTGCTACACAAAATGATACTCAATATGTTCCTACCATTATAACACTAACTGCTACACAAAATGAGCCCATTCATATCAAGCCTTCCATTGCTCCTGGCCCAACTTCACTAACCCAACAACATCCAAACAATACTGGTTCAACTCCATCAAATTATTACCGATCCAACTCCATCACAGCTTGCTTCCGTTTCCGTTTCCCAAAATCAACCCACTCAACCTGTTAACCTAAACCTGGTTTCAGTTCATCCCATGGTCACACGCTTTCGTGTCGGGACTAAACATCCCACTCAGCGTCTAAGTCTTCATGTGTCCTCTATCTGCCCTTTACGTAAGTCATTTAATGATGCGTTTACTGATCCTAATTGGAAAAATGCTATGTGTGATGAGTATAATGAACTTATTAAAAATAACACTTGGACTTGTGTGCCTAGACCCGCAGATTCCAATATTGTTCATTGTATGTTGTTATTTCGCCACAAGGTTTTAGCAGATGGTACCCTTAGTCGCTACAAGGCTCTAACAATTCGACTCTTGTGCCTAGACCCGCGGATGCCAATATTGTTCGTTGTATGTTGTTATTTCGCCACAAGTTTTTAGCAGATGGTATCCTTAGTCGCTACAAGGCTCGCCTTGTTGCGAATGACATTACTCAGATAGAGGGTGTTGATGCTGATGAGACTTTTAGCCCAGTTGTTAAAACCGGTACTATTTGTACAGTTATTAGTTTGGCTATTTCTCGACATTGACCGGTTCATCAGCTAGATGGGCAAGAATGCCTTTTTACATGGTAATTTTGCTGAGACAGTTTATATGCATCAGTCGCATGGGTTTTGGGATCCTGCACATCCTGATTATGTTTGTTTATTGTAGAGGTCTCTGGGTTTGGTTTTAGCGCTTTCAGCTTATATTACTTGGGTTAGGTTTAGTCATAGTCGTTGTAACTCATCATTATTTATATATAGATGGGGAACAAAAACTTCTTATTTGTTACTATATGTTGATGATATTGTTCTCACTGCTTCATCTGAGATTTTGTTACAGCGGATTTTTGCTTCTTTACATTAGGAGTTTTCTATGACGGATACGGGTTCCCTTAATTACTTTTTAGGTATCTCAGTTACACGTAATTCTTCAGGGATGTTCTTATCTCAACGTAAGTATGCTACTGAGATTCTTGAGCGGGCTCATATGGTTGGTTGTAACTCTAGTCGGACTCCTGTTGATACTGAGTCTAAACTGGGTGATATGGTGATCCGATTTCTGATCCGACGTTATATAAGAGTAGTGCGGGTTCTCTTCAGTATCTCACTTTTACCCGCCCTTATATTTCTTATACAGTGCAGCAAGTTTGTCTTTTTATGCATGATCTGCGGGAGCCTCATTTCTCAGTTCTTAAGCGGATTTTGAGATATGTTCAGGGTACTTTAGACTATTGGTTACATCTGTTTCATTTTCTACTACCTCACTGGCTGCTTATTCGGATGCTGATTGGGTTGGTTGCCCTGCTACTCGGAGATTAACTTCTGACTATTGTGTATTTTTGGCAACAACTTACTATCGTGGTCCTTTAAGCGTCAACTGACGCTTTTTCATTCTAGTACAGAGGCGGAGTATTGTAGTGTTGCCAATGTTGTAGCTGAGACTTGCTGGTTAAGGAACCTACTGCGTGAGCTACATACCCGTTTGTCTTCCGCTACACTTGTCTACTGTGATAATGTTAGTTATATATTTATCCTATAATTCGGTTCAACATCAACGTACGAAGCATATAGAGATTTATATTCATTTTGTTTGGGATTTGGTTGCAACTAGTCAAGTTCGAGTTCTTCATGTTCCCTCACGTTATCAGTGTGCGGATATTTTCACCAAATGTTTGCCTTCAACTTTGTTTGAGGAGTTTTGTACCAATTTCGGTGTCATGTGTCCTCTCGCTCAAACTGCGGGGTAGTGTTAGTCGTATTATATTTGTTTAGCCCGATTGTATTTTGTAAGGGGCTAAGGCCCCAGTATCACTTGTTAGGGTTTGGATATTATATATGTATCATTCGGTATTGATGAATGACAGAAAATAAATTAACATTTACAGTTATAAGTATCAATGTGGTTTAATTTAATACGATTCGGGATTTCTTAAAACGATTTAGGATTTGTTAAAACGATTTAATATTTTTTGACACTATTAATGTTAATATTAATTATGTTGTTGATATTTGGGATTGTTTGTATGTTATGAATATGAAAAAGGTTCGAGAAAAACCCGAAAAGCTACAGGATTGTTGCTAATACAACAATTGTATTGCAGAAAAAAATAACACTTTTAGCCGCAACAAGTGAAGGATAATTATAATATTATTTTAATTTTACACTCTTAACCACAACAAACAGTGACTAAAAATATAATATTAAAATAGTATTGCTACTTTTTAACGCAACTTGTCGTCGCAAAGACTAAACGAAGTGGTGTTTAACTCACCACTTGGTGAGTGAGTCACTCAGGCCCCACCCAAAACACATAACTAATATCACGGCCAAAATGAGGTGGTATGGTGAGTTACTCACTAATGTTTATCACTGAGAATTTTGAGCCCTACTTTTGTTTTAGTATTTTTCTTAATTTGATTTATGAGTGTGTGAGGAGTATTTAGTATGGTATATTTTATGTAAAGTAAATATTTTAATGAAAAGTGAGGTATGATATCCAAAATAAACGTATGATAAATGAAAATGAGTGAAATTGAGAGGATAAAGAAAGCTGAGATAACGCTAATATAACGGTGACCGAGTCATCCGCAGCTACTTTATGCCTAAAATCACATATGCTTTTTTAATCATCATCACACCCATTCAAAACCGCTAAGATTTCATTCAACGGCACAAACAAAACGAAACACTCAACAACGGCGGTTTCATTGTACTATTTCTTAGCTAGTATACTAAAAATGTTTATTTGCGTCACCATTTAAGTGATAAGTTAAAATAATACATAAAAAAATACTATAAAAACATATGTGGTACCTATCTCATCACATCACGCACTTTGATTGTTGATATTTAATCGGTCACAATCAATATAAACCGACATAGCTTTTAGTATTCGATTCCGGTTTTCAAAGTTCCCATCACTCTTTGTCCTTAAACCACCGTGACACTTTTTCTATCCAAACTCACATTTTTTTCTTTCGCTAGTGCTCTATTCCTAATCCGACTATACCTCAAATGATAGTTGGTGTGTTCTGTCAACTAAAAGTCGTTCGTTTTTTTCTTCGATAAAAGTCATAGAGCTAGTGATTATGTGTCTCATCAAGCAAGAATTCTTGTATATATCTACTTGATATATTGCACCACAAGAGCAAATCAACCAAGAAAGTTGTTTAGTGAATTTTCTTGTATTCCCGTCAAAAGATTGTGAGTTCAAGTCTTATCAACATATCGTATTTTGAATAAATAAGGATATGTCAGACACCGATCCCAACCACATCTTCACTACCTACCACCGCCACTACCACCATGCACCACCCAAACAAAACACAAAAATACTCGCCATGTTCCTTAAATCCATAGTCATGTTCCTTATCCTCTCCTTCTCCCTAATCTTCATCGGCCTAGCCGCCATCCTTTTCCTCCTAGCCGCCACCTTCCTTCACCGCCGCCGCCGCCACACCACCGCCAACCCACCACTCCACCACCTCCCATCTTTCCAATACTCTAGCCAGAACGACGTTTCGCATGACTGTTCGATTTGCTTGGAGGGTTTTGAAGATGGTGACATGTGCCGTGCTATGCAACTATGTGATCATTTTTTTCATGCAGAGTGTGTGGACAAGTGGCTAGTGAAAGTACCCAGTTGTCCGATTTGCAGGAGGGTGGTTCGGCTGGAAGATGATCGGATGTCTAGTGATGAGGAGTGTAGGTTCTTGTGGGCGATTGGTGTGGGTAGGCAGGTAGATTTGGGTTGGTAATTAATGGTAAAAGTAAATGTTATGAATGTTTTTTTACTTTGGTTTTATTGTAATTATGCTAGTTTAATTCGAAGATCAAAGTTGTTTTTTCTATAATAAGTGGGTTGAATCTTGATATGTGGTTGAATTTGACTTTTGGATTTTACTTACCACTCGTAACAAGGACGGCCGGCTTGGACTTGGTCACCCCTATCAACGCGTCTTTAATGGGAAAGAAAAAAGGAAGGCTCGGTCTTGCCATCGATTGTCTCGTGGGAAGGCTTGGGACAAGAAACGAGACTCAACGCATTTTTTACCCTTTAACGTATCAAAAAAGAAATTAAAAATTTATATAAATTTACCTTATGATACTACTCCATCATTTTTATACACATTTTCAAACTCAACTTTTATTTATACACCTTCTCAACTCAAAAAATGTCCAGAAAAACTCTTAAAATCAAAACACCAAAAACTCGACGGCAACTAACACCAAATTTCAATTTTCGTATAGGTTATTCACCAATTGTTAATTTTTAACCTGCAAGCTTTTTATACGAACCACAACAACAACAACGATCTATTTACCTAAACAATTTGTTCCAACCTTTGTTTAACCAACAAATGTACTTCGATTCATAGTCAACACCATCATACCAATCTCAAAGTTCTCAACATTCTGGTTCATCCTTTTAATGTTGACGAGGTAGAAGATTTGGATCCATTTTTTGGTAGTCAACATTTTTCTTCGGCTCATGGTTCGGGTGGTCCATTTGTACCATTCAAGTTGACTCTCCCGTCGAAGAGGTTGCGGTTGTCACATAGGAGGCGTCAAGAAGATGTCAAAAAAGCCAATGAGACAACAAAAGAAGACGCTAGACTTTCATGGACCCAAAAGAAAGAGTTAGCATTGTGTAAAACTTGGATTAACACATCCGAAAATAGTGTTAAAGGAAATGCTCAAAAGAGTCGGTACATGGTGGTTTTAATCTTAACGATGAAACGAATCATTCAAATGAGGAAGCTTAGGAGTCTAATTTTGAATGATTCGTTTGAATGATTCGTTTCGTCGTTAAGATTAAAACCTTCAGATCTCTTTTCCAATGTTAGTCAATAAATGAAAAAAAAAAAAACATCCACTCAAGTCTCTTTTCCAAAAAGAAGGAAGCTTAGGAGTCTAATTTTGAGTTGAATTGGAAGAAACTAAGTATTGACAAAAGGAAAAAAGAAATCAAGCCTTACAACGTTAAATGTTCATCTTCAATAATAAAAACAAAAGAAAAAACATTGTGTTCTAACATACTCCCGATGATCATTTGACCGGAAAATAATGAGAGATAAGTGTTGGAGATGAAGCGACAAATCAAGGAGAAATATGATTTCACTACTAGTTTAAGTTTTTAATTTTTATTGGAATGTTTTTAATTTGATTTGCATTTTTAATGTAATGTTTTCTAATTATTATTGAAATTTAAGTTTAAGAAATCTAAGTTAACGGTCAAGTTAGTTGAAGAAAAAGAAAGTTGATGTGACGTTATTGTGGCTGTGTTGAATACGATCTCCACTCGAGCATGCCCTAAGACGGCTAATCTTAATACGGCTTGAATCCGCCTTTAGAACTTTGTAAATTCATTACTTGAATAGATGCCTTATTTCAAATATAGTTTCATCATGTTGATGTCCTTTATTATACTTACTCTAATAGGTAAAAAAAATTAGTCTGTGTGCGGGAATTCATATAATAGATTTTGAAGGTGACGTGGGTTATGCTTTGAAAACAGATTATGTGTTTTAAAAACAAATAATATGATAATTAGTTGTTATAAATCATGATTTTGAAACATAATATTTAGATTATGCTGTTTGACGTCGCAATAAATCATATAATCAATTTTTTAGTGTTTGAAAAAGTTCATATTATCTAATAGTTACTAGATAAAATGACTAAAATAGACATCCTATTATTAGAATAAAGTTAACATGTAAAGAATTTATGTTTTGTCCCATGTATTTTATTTAACACATAAGAATCATAATAGGTATTAAAAAATTAACCGTATTTGTTAGAAAAATTAGGTTAAAATCATATTTCTTTTATGCATATTTTGTACAGAGATTTTTCAGCTTATTATTTAACTAAAGTTTTTATAAATCGGCTCTATCGTCTTTATCAAGACAAAGATTGTCTTATCATTGACCGTATTAATAATGGGCAATGGTCTTGGAATTGGTCTCGGACCAATCTTGGAGTTAGAAATCTTGCTTATTTACGTGACATGTTAAATGAGATCGGTCATCTTGATATTGATGTCAATGAAGATACTTGTACTTGGATTCTTGGTTCCAATGGTACTTTTATTGTCAAGGATGCTCGTTATAGGATTGACCAAAATGTCCTTCCCATTCTTGCTCATGCTACTACTTGGGATAAATCTATCCCCCGGAAGGTCAATGTATTTATGTGGAGGCTTTCTTTGGACCGGCTCCCTCATAGATTGAATCTCTCTTCGCGTGGTATGGATATTCCGGCTATCTCTTGTCCATCTTGCAATGCCAATGTTGAATCTGCTAATCATATTTTCTTCGAATGCGACATTGCTACTGATTGTGGAAGCTCGTTTTTAGATTGTGTGATATTCCTCTTTTTCAAGTTTATTCTTTGGATTCTTTCAATGATTAGAACATCTCTTGGCATGCTTCTAAAGAGAAAAAACACAGGTTCTATGTTATTACTACTTCGGTTCTTTGGTGGCTTTAGAGATTCCGAAATAGCGTCACTTTTAACTTTCAACCGTTGAGGAAAAGTGATCTCTTCGATAATGTTCGTTTCTCTTCATTTTCGTGGCTTCACA
This sequence comes from Chrysanthemum seticuspe, assembly GCA_019973895.1. Taxonomy (NCBI): domain Eukaryota; kingdom Viridiplantae; phylum Streptophyta; class Magnoliopsida; order Asterales; family Asteraceae; genus Chrysanthemum; species Chrysanthemum seticuspe. Next base: position 46,963,631 of record BPTQ01000005.1, read on the forward strand.
ATAGGGACCATATGAAGTTATCTTGGAATGATTGGCTTATGTTTCCCCTTTCGATCGAGCGCATTGGTAATGGTTAAAGCTACGTTTAGTTTTTTCCTGAAGTTGGTGTTCAATTTCGCTGGGATGGTGTTCATGTTCGTCAAGGTTTTTTCGTTTGGCGTCTTCGTTGGATTGAGGATTGTTTTTCTTTCTATCCTTTTCTCGGGACTTGTTTGGGGTTTCATCAAAAACCATCCCGGAGTGAAAACCGGTGGCTCGGCCTCCGGGATGGGGGATTTTTCTTTTACCGAAGTGAAAACCGATCCGTCGGCCTTCGTGTCAAAAGTTTTTTCATCCCTTTTGTCTCCCTCGCAATTAAAGTCTCGGGATTTTACTATTTTCTTATATTATGTAGTTCTTTTAACTGACTCTTTTGTATTTTGAGTTTCTAGCGCCTTGCTAGTCTCTTTTTATTAATTCCATCTTTGCCGTTCAAAAAAAAAAAGTTTTCATAAATCTTTTCAACGATACAACTAAATAAAAAATAAAAAATAAAAATTGGTTACTCTATAAGTCTATAAGCATTTTGTTATTGGGCCAACTTAAAACTAAAGAAACAGCAAACTCGGATTAGTTCATATTTATGTGTCACGACTTATGTTAAAACGTGTAAGTACAAAATTTGGGATACAATTAGGTATTTTGGTACATGTGACGAAAGTGAAGAACTGTGTTTGTGGCAGCAAGGGGGAGCTGCTTTTAATAACCGCATTTTGTAGCCTCGCAAATGCAGATAATCGATTCGAACAAAGTTCTTGCCAAACGCTTTAAAGAGATTAATCGCGTTATGAAAATGTGATAATCAGTTATACCAAACATCTCCCTAGATATCAACTTATTTACAAAACTTGCATCTAATTATATAAATTAAGTGACGAGAAATGCTTAGAGTATTGGGTAAAGTGCGGGTTATCCGTAAGTCATCCAAACAAACATATCAACATTTACCCAATAAAATTCTTATAACATAAAACCTACAAGACACTCTCCCCATAAAATCCAAATTATAGGTACGTACAAGTCTTAACTTTTATATATTTTTTTTCTTTTCATTTTCTCGGAAACAAACACATTTAGTTTTATACATTTAAATCAAATTTTAAATATTTCAAGACTAAAGTGAAAAAATAAATAAATATATAACTTAGAAACTAACATTATGAACATAATAAGTAATAATAATGTAACAGAACTACTCTTAAGGACTAATAATATAAAAGTATATAGCAACAGGGTATGAAAAAGTCAAGTATATCTTCTCCTTCGTTGCTTTTGGCGCCAAAACCTGCAACAGGTAAAAAAGAAACCGAAACTCACAAAACACCAAACACAAACACAAAGCACAAACACATAAACACAAAAACTAAAATGAAATAAGGAAAAAAAAAAAGCACTACATGAAAAATGCACATTATGAACATAACAATGGTACTTATAATGCACGGATAACGCCATGGCCGGTGTAGTTTGCCGGCGATAAAGGTACCAAGTTCGCCCTATAACGCACGGATAGCCGGCTGCTCCGAGCACTCTCAGATCTATCGAATTTATAAAAATAGTTTAACAAAGACGTGTGACTAATAGATATTGAAAGCAAGAAAGTAAAAAAAAATACTACATATTCATCATATTTGACACATGGGATTATGAAAACATTTTGCAAATATTATTTAAGTGTAACATTTTTCATAGTTGATTATGGGTGAGATAAGAATTTTAGTAAACTCTAAGTATCTCATCATGAGTAAAATCAATAATTTAAGACATAAAATTAACACGGTGACGATTTTAATTAGGGGTGTTCAAATAACTCCAGAAACCGTGCCGAAATTGAAAGGACCCAAAACAGAAGAAATAAATGTCGTAAAACCCGTTTATCACGATTCGGTTTCGATTTTTATTTCTAAATATCCGCGATTGACCGACTCAAACCGTGTATAATATATATAAACCTTTCTAACTAAGGGGTGTTTGTTTCGGCTTATATATGGGCTTATTAGCTTATATGAGTTCAGCTTATATAACATAATCCACAATTTTGTGGCTTATTTTGATATTTATGAGCTATATAATATTGACAATGTTATATAAGTCTATAAGTGTCAAAATAATCCACAAAATTGTGGCTTATGTTATATAAGTCAAACACGGCTTATGTTATATAAGCTTTAACAAACACCCTTTAAATATTCAAATAATTGCACACATGTTGATTATATTATTGTAATACATTTAAACATCTGTATGTGAAAATTGAATAACGTGATCGTAACCTATAAACGTCGAATAAATATTTTTTGTTAATATGTTATTTGAATGCAATTATTGTGACGGAATAATTTTAAGATGATTCTAATCGATTCAATGTTATTTAATTCTACTAAAATGACATTTTACATTATAAATCATGTTATTTTTCATACGATTAAACTCGATTAAACGTCTTACATAGTTAACCATAACCCGAACTGCAGGAAACCGATTATTTCGGTCACCCGCGTGTCCGGTTACCCGCCTAATACGATTCGGTTTCGGGTAATAAAATGAATTACCCCGCCCTGGGATAGATAATTTAAGTCTTTCAAATAATCGAACTGAACCGCCCGTAAACACCCCTAATTTTAATACATGGATTCGTCTTTTTTAACTCTTTGATTTAATTCTTGATATGGATTGAATTTACTTTTGGAGTTAGTTGTACATAACAATGCTGTTTTAGGACTTTTTTTCTCAACATCTTTTAAAAAGCTAAAGGGAAAAGTGAGTCCAATTAGTGGCATTTCAGTCAATCAGAAAGACTAATACTACCCATGGTTTAGAATGTTCATTGTTTCTAGAAAACCAATATTTTAATGCTCATGGTATGGTGTATGTTCAGTTCACTTTTCATCGTATTATTAGGCGATGACATAGATCTTTGAATGGGCCTTGTAGGCTGGTTGGCAAGACAGGCAAGTGTTGTTCTTGTCACTTGACTTATACAGTTAAACCCAATGTTGCTGGGCGTGAATAATAACAGCTGATTATTACAGTAAATTTAGTTACAGCCTGCCTATTGAGAAAAGTTTTTTTTTTTTCTCTCTCTCTCTCTCTCTAACGACAACTTTTATAAAAATCTTAGCACGAAACTAAGGCCAAGAAATTACAACGAAAAGGAGGAGAGTGCGATTCAAGTAATTGTAGAACCAGAATTCAACTAATGCTTATACTCAAATCACTTTATTTTACTCAAATCACTTGATTCACATTTAACTTAGCATCATGTTCAACTCTTTTTCGAGCCTTATGCTCAAAAGTAAAGCTAAGCTCCTGAAAAACTTTTAGGCTCCATCCTTTTTATAAAAATTATGATTGATCCATGACTACATAAAAAAGAACTACAGTATACTTGTTTTTATCAATAATACAAATATATGGGCTACCGGTTCACAAAACTTCTTGAGTAGCACTGGGAAGATGAAGGCCTTTTGCTTTCTTCTCATTGATGCAATGGTAGAATACAGTAAACACCACAAACATATTCACGTTCAACAAGCAGACAATTCCGTTGTTTATGTAAACCTTAATAATAGTATCCAGCCCTCTACTTCTGCTATGATTATGTCTCAAACGGAAACCAACCATTTGAGACACAAAACCCTCGGCAAATAAGAAGAGTGTCATAAACAGTGCAGCTTGCAGCCATCTTCCATTCATTAGCTCTGTGGCTCTTCCAATTGCTTTAAAACCTCGACAACCTTCTTCCAACACTGAAACAGCCATACTTACCATCCACAAGGTAAGCACATTAAAGTAGCAAGCTGGAGTCGATAATGTAATAGCTCTTTCTAACACAAACGACGGCCCTGGATAATTTCTTTCCAAGAAGTTGGTTATCCCATAAGACGCCATGTATATACAAATGATGCCAAAAGTGGTCAAGATCAAGGAAAAGCTAGTGATTAATGCCTTTTTCCAGCTTCTTTTTATTTTCAAAAGAAAGTCTTTGAAACCTAATACTTTGCCATTGTAAGCCTCAGATGAGGACGAAACTGTTGCAACAAAAAAAGTTAGTTTGACGATTGAAGACAGTGCTAGGGTAAAGTGTCTATAAAGGAGAACATCAAAGATGTCATCAAAGGCACCTCTGTAAGTGACTGAATCAATATTACGACTGAAGCGATGTATGTTTTGGTTTCTAGTCAACGATAACAATAAATCTTCAAAGACGCGTGGTCTTAGATAGTCTTCCGCTAATTCTAACTGTGAATATGAAAGAAACGAGAGAAGTAGGATTGGAAACAGCAGCTTCCGATTTCGGCTTGTGATTTTGAAAGACTTCCTTATGATACCAAAAAACCCTATAGAAGATCGGGATTGTGGGATGTAGTTGTTCATTTCTTGATGTTATTTTGTTATATTTAGATCATCAAAGCTTCATTAGAGTTTATGATTTATTGTGGTGCTCATTTTGACTTGTTCTTTAAGTCATTTTCAGCCTGTTTTGTTTGGAACTTTGGAAGTACTATTGGTGGATTGTTCGATTATTTCAAGGATGGTTGTGATCAAGACGTTATTGTTTTCATAACGAAATCTCCAAAAAACATATTAAAGGTCAGATGGACAATATGTTAATTTACAATTACTACTACAACAAACTAGATAAATGTACATATACTAAAATCTGAACACAAAAAAGTTTAAACCAAAAAGATCCATGATTATATTAAAAAGTGAAAGCAATATATACAAAATTAAAATGTGCCACTCTTATATACTAGCGGAGGTACAACATCACGGCTTTGTGCATTAAACTTTACTCGCAGAAATGGGAAAATAAAGGCCCTTCACTACTTTCTCATCATGGCTTATTTTCTGCTCATGGTAAAAAACAGTAAACATTACAAACAAGAAGAGTTTCAACAAGCAATCTACATAAGTGAAAGCACATGAGCGAGCAAGCTCTGTAATACAGCTTAGATCATAACTCACAATGATGTTGTCCATGGAAACAACAACAAAATAGGTAATTACAAACAGAACCATCATTAGAAATGCTTGTAGCTTTTTGCCATTCATTAGCTCTGTAGCTCTTCCAATTGCTTTAACCCCATAAAAACCTTCTTCCAACACCGAAACAACCATACTTAGAGTCCAAATGGCAGCAACGTAAAGGTACGAGATTAAAATCAACATAGTGATAGCTCCAAAGTACAAGCGTGACCATGAATTTGCTGCCGAGATGGAGGCGATGATAAACAAAGTGAATGCAAGACAAGTGACGCCCATAGTAATTAAAAACATGTAAAAGCTAGTGATTATTGCCTTTTTCCAACTTGTTTTTATTTTTAAGAGAACGTCTTTAGGTTCTAATAATTTGGCAGTGTAAGCTTCGTAAGAGGACGATACCACAGCAATGAACACAACAAGTTCGATAATAATAGAGAAGGCTAGAAACATGAGTTTTACCGACAGAATCTCCAAAATGTCATCGAGTGCACCACGATAAACGGGTAGATCAATGTTGTAACTGTGATCGAGAAACGTGTAAGGATGTTTAGCCAATTGCATCACAAGATATTCTTCAAGGGGTGCTACTATGTTGATCTCATAAAGAAACATAATTGTTAGGATTGGAGTCAGATGCTCCACATTTTTGCCAATGGTTTTTAAAGTATCTCGGAAGATCCCAAAATACCATATAGAATAGTGAGATTGTGCATCGTATTCGTTCTCCATCTTTTTGGTGTTTGTGATACGAATGATTAAACATTATTAGCGTTCGAGTTTTATAGAGTTGATACCAGAAGATAGCAAAACAACCTGTGTATTGTTAAAATATGTCATTCTTTGTCATTGTAACTCGTTTTTATCGGCTTCAATTTATGTAGCCATATATTACCTAGGTAGAACTCAGTAAACATAGTATGGCCATATTAGCATGGATCTAAAAGGCGCGCAAAGGCCTCGCAAAGGTGCGAGGCTTGGTCATGCCGTCACGCCAAGAGTTATGCCGCCTTATGCCACGTATTTTTGTAAACTCGATATAAATGAAATAAAACATAAATATATAAATATTTTCATATTTTATCCCGCCTTATGCCACGTCTTATAAACGCAAAAGCTTCGTTTTGACCGCTAAAACGTGAGGCTTGATCATTCCGCTACATCACGCCTCGTGCTATTTTAACCTTGCATATTAGACAAGAAGTTACCCAAAAACAGTACAAATTGTTTGATGTATCCGAGAATATATATGGATATTGCAACAACAATTTTATTTGATGGGTAAATTTTATAGATTTTACTTTTTTCCAATGTATACAACTTATCACTTCTACAATACTACATAACATACTAACATTTTCATATTTGTATGCGGCGTTAGGCTACCCCCAACCCTCACACCACTTCACCTTTCACATCGGTATCACATCAACTTTCTATCTCATTCACCACCATCTCACTTTTCACTCTCAACCATCTCACACTACTCCATCTTTCACCACATTTTTTATTCATTAAAATCCCCGACTAAATACTTCAAACACACTCACAACAAAAAAAAAACAAATAATAAAAATATTGAAAGGCACGAAGCTTGAAAGGTGAAAGATTCACCTTTGCCTGCATATTGCTTGTCCTTGCCAACTACTCACCTTTGGCTCCCAATGGTCTTTGTTGCGTGAGTGTTCCTTGCCAACGCCTCACGGAGGCACGAACTACACCAAACAGCACTTTTCCAGTCGACCTTTTTTGGCTAATCCCTACGACAAGTCGTATGGGTAATATTATGCCTACGACATGTCGTAGGCATTCACTTGTCGAGAATGCCCCGTCGGCGATTACTGTGCCGACGACATTCCCCTACGACAAAGTGGGGCCCACACCCTTTTTGGTCAATGGTTTTGTAATTTCGGCTATATATTTCTCTACGACATGTCGTAGGGATAATAAAGATAATTAATCACTTTGATTAATTAATTAATCCTTATCCTTTATTATACCTACGACATGTCGTCTACGTATACTTAGCACAAACGAATTTTTCTGTTATTATACCGACGACATGTCGTAGGCATATTAAAAATATAAAATTAGATTCTTTTTGTCCCTACGACATGTCGTAGGGAATTATGCTGAACTGCTTCTACACAAATGCCTGCACAGCAGCAGTTTCACAAATTTTTTCCGGAAATATTTCCAGAGAAAATATACCAAAACTTGTATACAAACCAAAACCTGTATGACACCAATTCCAAATTCCAATATTCAAAACAACTTATAACGGCCAAAACGGCGTAAACACTTATATTTAATCGCTAAATACCCTCAAAATACATCAAAAAAATACAAAGTCTACAAAACGGGTGTTATAACATCTAAACCTAGCTGCCACAACCACATATGTTGCAATATCCAAAAGGTTCAAGTCGCCAAAATGTTCACTACACGATAACAAGATATGGGTCGACAAAATATAGTTCATATGATAAGTAACACAAACTAACCCATATACCTCGATCTAATGCCCTTCGTCATCAGAATCGCTACCATCCTCCTGATCACCACTCCCACCCGCGCCACTCTCACTCGCACCAAATTAACTGTAAAAGTACAAGTTAAATAACATATATAAATTTATAACCAAATTAACACAAGCATTGAACAAAGTTGGGCTGAAAACATTGAACAAAGTTATACCGAAGGGACGAAAATATTCAAATTTTTTGTGGCAAACAAGGCAATTGAGAACTCAATCACTGATAAGCCGAATGATTTTTGCATAACCAAAAGGCCTTTGCAATGCAATTATGTTATACTTGTGTCTATACAAGACCACACTACAAATTAGCCGATTACACCTGATTGTGTTTAAGGGCTAATGTAATTATGACAGTTGGCCCGTCTTGTGTTATTTACTTATTTTGATCAGTGAACATGTTCAAATTGTCTTTTGAGGGTTGAAATAAATAAAACCTTCCGGTGTGGGCTAACTAAACCAAACCCAACACTTTGTGGTGTGGGCTGGAAACAAGCAAAACTAAACACCCTAAATGGGTTGTGTTAGTAAACCATATAAGCAAACCCAAGCGCACCCTAAGTGCAGAAAATAAGCAACGAATCGCACCCTTTTGGGGCTGAAATCAGCAGCTCCCAAGTGCACCATTTATGCAGAAAAATAAACAACAAAACACACCCTTTAGGGGCTGAAATCAGCAGCTCCAAATGCAGTTTTTGGGCAGAAAATGTTGGAGTATGCTCGTGTCATAATAAATAATTATATGGCTAGTCATATGTGATCCTATGGGGTCACACACATATACACTTAGACACCATTATCAGAATGTATTTATCGTATTTACATTATGTATAACCTTTGTTACATAAGGGAGTTAAGTGGAGTATTTGGACTTTGAAGAGCTTAAAGTGTAACTTAAGATTTGACATCAATTAGCATTAATGCTAATTGATTATTATTGATGATCATTGATGTTGATTGAAGGTTACATTAGGACTTCAAAATCCCCTCCCCTCCTCTCTCTCTTTGTACGGCCAAAAACACACACACACACTAGTTTTTTGGTTTTTGGTTTTTCCTTCCTACATAATTCTAAAGGTAGTCTTGTGCAAGGATCGATACAAGGGTTTAGACTAGCATCAAAGGGTGTTCGTTGGACGTGTAGTGTGTTTCACACATTGGGAAAGACCAACCTTATTGGCCTTTTGGTTTCTTGGTTCCATTCGTGGAGGTGATTGGTGTCTCGTTACCGGAATCACGCTACAAAGGTATAAACCTTATCTATGTTCTATTTGATTGATCATATGGGAATATGGATCCGTTGTTGGTGATGATTCCGCTGCGTTATATTTGATATATATATGTTTATTATATTCATCATCACCTATAGTGGTATCACGAGCCATCATATATGCCATATGATTATCGGGTATGCGAAAAAATGGTCAAAAATGCGTGTTTTTAAGTGATTTATGAAACCACTTTCAAAACAGCCCCGAGGGCTCTATTTTTCATGGATTAGGAATATTATTAGTAATATAAATATCTGTGATTTTTGGTCTTATGGCCATTAGTTTCGCATACGTTAATTAAACAATGTGTTCGGTACGCTAAAAATGGCTTTAATCGCGTTGTTTTAATCGATTCTTGAAACGATTTGAAAACAGCCCCTAAGGCTTAATTTTCTGTGGTAAAATGATTTTTAGAAGGTCTAATTTCAGTAGGTTTGAGAACCTAAATCCATTTTACTCGCGTACCAATCGGGGTTTTAATTCTTGTTGATTATTTCTTCGATTCGTTGGCTAAATCTTTTATTTCATGCTATTTAAATTGTTCCCATGGCAAATACATGCATGTTTGCTCATGGGATTAGCCAACACCTTGTTATGTTCATAATTTTATGGTATTATTATGTGTATATGCAAAGCCGATGAAAACCTAGACCACTTGTGCTATGAATGATTGTGATGGTCGTTTATTTCTTGTTATTTGGGGTTTGCCACTGTTTCGGCCTTTATGTATGAGTTTTAATTTGGTTTTTGCCATTGTTTGGGCATTTTACAATAGATAGATAGTAGACTAGATGTATTTTACATTCTATATATTGTAACCGATGCTTGAAATGGAATGGCGATGCATAAAAGACATAAAGACGCAAAATGGCTGCTCGTACAAGCTGCAGTAAAACGGCGTTTCCCGATGATTAGTGGCGTATTTTTTAACCAATTTTTTACTGCAGGTAGACAACTCATGGGCCCACAACTTTGTAGTTTGGTGCTAAGCTCGGGGATGACTCCTTCTAGGCCATTTGGGCCTCCGAATGCAGAAATTCTGGGCTGGCAGATTCACATTTCATGTGCATTATGGGCTTCTACTTGTCCTTGCTTGGTCTTGGAGCAAGTGGGAGTCCTCCGTGTGGTTGTGGTTTTTGTCCCTAGATAACTCTTGGTTCTCGTGATGGCTCACGAGACCAAGCATAGGTTCTTTCATCGGTTGAGGCTTTGCATATTGTGGTTGTGTGTTGGTTGTTTGCTTATTATGTATGTTGTGAATGTATATAACTTGCAAATTGTTTTCTAAAACTTAAAACGCAACACAAACCATTTTTTAAACTAAATCTTTTGATTTAGTTTAACTAAGTTTAAATACGGATTTAACTTAAAATCATTGTTTTAAAAATAACACTTAACTTGTTATGTATGTTATTCGATTTATGTATTGTCCAATCTCTATTATAATCCACATAGGTTCTATATTAGACTTGAAAATGGTCAACTTGACACACATAAATTAAAACAATGATTAGACTTAAGTTAAGAAGAGTTTTTAACTTGTGCTACGAAGAATGAATGCATGCTTTTTCGTACACCTTTTTTGATTCACATCAAAAATATTTTACCCGTCACAAATTTAAGTCATGCCGTCCAATCGATTGAGAACACTTGCAATTACTTTTTGCCTATGCGTGAGACCTAGGTTGAATTGTAACCTAAGGTGATTATTGTCTATGCGTGGGACCTAGATATATTTTCGCACATTCTTAAATTGGATGACTTAATCGAGTTAAGCGGTGAGACCTTGACCCGAGGCAAGGATGGGACTAAACATGCCTACTTGACACTAGTTGCTTGTTCACTAGTGCCATGAGTCCCATAAGGATCTAAGAGTTGCACATGTAATGCAATTGGTGATCGTCGCCTACCAATTGAATCTACTATTGCTAGCAGATCAACTGATGTGATAGTAGAAGCACAATGTGGATCTTAGCCTTTTTCGTAATATAATTGTTTTAAACATGGGGTAATTAATTTGTAAAAGGATAATTATCGAAAATACTAAAAATTAAACTTTGTAAATTCATATTAATGATATAATGCATCACATTCGTAAACAAAAGTTTGTTCTTTTCTTGTTAAAAAGACAAACTAAGTACTTCTTTCTTGTAAGAAAGAGACTTGTTCCTATCTGTTTTCTTTATGGGGAAATGCCATAATAGGAATATTTGAATTGTCATAAATCTAATCAAACTCAAAGTACACCTACTCTAGAAATCGTGATGTCTTGCAAAAGTCAAAATGGTTAAGTATGGTTGCACATCTTATTCTTTCAAGTTTGTTTTATAACCCTAGTTCCGGTTCTGAAACATTGAAGTAAGATAAGATATTTAGATAACTAGAGAACACGTTTTCTATAGCTACCAAAATAATATGAGTTTTAATAATTAGAAGATGGAAATATCAATAAACCGCAAAATGGTAAAGACAATTACTAGCATGATTATCTAGCAATTATCTTAACCCAATAAACCTAATAAGGTACTATACACCCTTGTGGTATAATAGACCTTATGGAGGAATTGCATGACTATTTTCAAGTTAAAATATCAATGATGGCTAGCCCGTCATCTGTATGTTAGAACTTGATGCACTTCATTGAATATCTAAGTACATGTTTACTAGTCCAAGTGACTCACATTAGCAATAATGTATAGATATTCAAAGAAAGAAGGAAAGTATCCAATCGACACTCAGTCTCCACTGGTGACGAAACACATGTAATGTTGTCTAATCCAGTGGGAGCCGTAATCTTTATTACCTTGCTGGTTGCCCATATTATTTCTTGATTGTCTTGAAATAATACATTACTTTCCACACGAGAAGCATCATAGTTTATATAAGAACCATTGCATTAATTTTATTAGATAACTTGTCGCGTTCCTGATGTTGCTTCCTGAAATGTTATCAATAAATTGTTATGCATGATTCATTATTAAAACAATAAAGTTCTACATACCTATATTTTGATTTTGTATGAAATCATATCTGTGACACTGTCATATTACGCATGATGTTGTGCCGTGCACAAGTGGGAGAAATCTTCATTGTGTGCAAGATACAACATATAACAATATGACTAATAGTTTTTCTTGACTGCAAGGTAAAGAAACTAATATTCTACTAGGACTTCTACACATAAAATGTAACTTGCCCTAATTAGAACAAATGTCAAGATAATATAAAAAGCTACTTCAACATATTCACCAAATTGTTCAGTAAATATGATTATGTATTATTGTAAATTCATAATCTTGAAGTATGAAATTAACTTGAAATTACTATTGAGGCCAACAGTCGGCATTCTAAATTACTTTACTTGAATATGTTTAGGTCTCTGTTAATTGTTGAAAGACTTATAACTTAAAGTAAGACGTTAACTTGTTATGTATTCTTGTTAAATACATGTATATGAAGTCATTAAATTGTAAATGACGTATGACGTATAGTAAAATATTAAATGTTTATGTTTTCTAGTCAAAACATGCACATGAAGTTATTGACTTGGTCAACGACTTGTAAATTAAGTATGCAATGGGCTGAAATCACTGTTGATGCCATCTGGTTTGACTTGGTTGGCAGATACGTAAGCCAAAGAGTATAAGTTCATCTAATGAGTTGTGGGATAGTCTCACAACATCAATCCTCATGGAATACCACATCATTATGGTATGTCCATCATGGAAAATCAAACTCTATTGATATTGTTTGATCTTTGATGACTTAAACTCTCTTACCTCCAAAGCTATTAAGGTTAGAAAATTGAATGTGCCATGGGTACACTCAATATGGTTCCAATCTGGAAGGTATTTAAGACGCCATTGTGTTATGAAATGGGATGAATTCCATTATGTCTTGATTGAAGTTCTTAATTTGTTAAATACCTTAGAGTAGGTAATTAACAAACCGGAATCAAGAACTACTAATGTATTTTGGATGTCCCAATTGAAAACAATTTATTGTTTCTCAAGATGTTGTGTATCTAGAGATTAGTCTCTATGTACAAAGCAAGTGGGAGCCCCTTTAGATCTTGAAGTTGTTCAAGAACTAATATACACAACCTTCTAGGTAAACTTGCTTATGTCACACTAAGGTTGAACATGCATATGTTAAACCATAGTATGATATCTCTCATTCATAGATCCGGAAGGAAACTTCTTGCACCTGAAAGATATAGTATTATATCAATGCTAAGGGATATAAGTTAGAGGGTCATTGTGAACCTGCTAACTAAGAGCTGCATTATCAAATTTTGAATCTGGTGAATGGCTCAAAACTATGAATGATAAGATGCAGTCCGTGGAAGACAATCACTCATGAAGCTTGATTGATCTCTTACCAATCAGTTAGACTGTGAGGTTAAAAATGAGTTTCTCAATAAGAAGACTCAAAAGGACAAACTTGTACACACATTTAATTCACGAGTAGTGAAATGAGTTACTCATACTCAAGAAATTGACTATGATTAAATCTTCCTACCTGCTAATATTAAATGTATAAAGATGATGAATTGTCATACTTATCTTCATGCAAATGAAATGTGACAATAGGATTTCAAAACTCTTTTCTTATTGAATACATTTGCGAGGACGATGTGTATTCAAAAGGGTTTGTGAATATATATAATCTTTATTATGTCTACAAGATACAAGAATCCAAGTGTGGATTAGATCATGCATCTCCGAGCTAAGATCTTTAGTTTACCATAAAATCATTAATTTGATTTTGATTAAAATAAGATCAGTACGAAGTACACTAAGAGCAAGTGGGAGCACTGTATTTATTTTCTTAAATCTCAAATGTTGATAGCGTATTAGAAACATTATTCCATCTAAGCTAGAATTTATTCCTTAGTTTGGAATGAAGTTTCTCTTGAGAGTTTTAGAAAATAAAACATGCAACCTTGTTACATATGTTTGTTTGAATAAACATAAGCGGTTATTACGTCTGACACAATATGAAACAATATTGAGGGGAGTCTCAATAATCAATCTTACCTGATACGATTGAAAGCATGAATAGAAACCTTAAGTTTAACTAAAGGATTCATTATGTATATCGTATTGTGCGTTGGACTAATTATATCATTTGCATAAATGCAAGATGAGTTGATAACAACAAATATCTAAGTGAATGTCATTAGGTAATTGTTAAACGAACATTCTAATGGACCTACAAAGGACCAAATATATGTTCAACATTTACGGATATTTGACGATCTCTATTTTGTTTGCATACTTTGATGCTTATTTAACACAAATGATGCTCTACCTTAGTCATGGTAAGATATCATCATGAATGATGACATTGTTGACTAGATGTGCTCGACTGAGAGCATTAATGCATTATACATCAAAAGAATAAGAATACTTTACAGTTTGAGAAACTGTTTGGATGAATGTCTATAGTAGGTGTTTTGCTAGTGTCAAACACCCTATGGAATGCATTGCTGCAATACTCGTATTGTACTTGAATGCACAATCATCATACCTTTCATGGATATTGAAACAAGTATTCTCAAGGTTTACTCAGATGACTACTTGTTGTCTTATACAACATAATTTGATCATGGTGGGAACATCAGTTTCCGACCTATAAGTAGTCTTATGCATATCTGTTTTTAGTATTTGAATAATTGGAATACTAAGCAGTTTATATTTTATAATGAATTGATGTAATGGTTATTATCGTTTTCATTTATATCAACTGTATTCTATATTTGCATGTTTAAATCCATGAATGATTTTTTTCATTCAAAATTTGTCCATTGTCGGTTGACGGTACGGGAGTACCATCAAATTAAGACAATTGTGAGTGTGTTGGTGACCTTTTTGCCAAACTCACATGTTGTTCATGGTGATGAGCATTGGACTGACCCAACCTACGAGTATTCACTGCATGGATCGGCGTCAAATAGTGAATCTCGAAAATGGTTATGTCTATTATCCTTAGACTTGAGATGCAAGCAGGTCTTGCATGTGTGGAGTTTTATAACTTGATATGGTTAAACGCTGTCCTGAACAAGGTAGTTATAAAGGCCACTATCAGGAATGATTTGAAGCACATGAATGACACGTGCAGTCAAAATAGGATTTGTTCCTCCACAAGGTTTGGAGTTAGATACTATTGGGCCCCTCGATGATTTGAACAGATGTTTGTATGGCCGTACCCAAATGAGATTAAGATGGATCTTAATTCACTTGGTAATATTGTTCAATATCAAGATCGAGAACATAATAGTTGAACCATTAGAATGACTTTTGATCCATGCCTAAAGTTCAACATGATATCTGAAACAAAGGGATATATGACATATAAACCATTTAATGAAATGTTTAAGAAACTGACCTCACATATCACTAGGGGCATTGGCGTGTTGCTAGACGCTAACCATTGCTTGTATAATTACTTGTCTATTATGACGTCGCAAGTGGGAGCTGTTGGAGTATGCTCGTGTCATAATAAATAATTATATGGCTAGTCATATGTGAGCCTATGGGGTCACACACATATACACTTAGACACCATTATCAGAATGTATTTATCGTATTTACATTATGTATAACCTTTGTTACATAAGGGAGTTAAGTGGAGTATTTGGACTTTGAAGGGCTTAAAGTGTAACTTAAGATTTGACATCAATTAGCATTAATGCTAATTGATTATTATCGATAATCATTGATGTTGATTGAAGGTTACATTAGGACTTCAAAATCCCCTCCCCTCCTCTCTCTCTTTGTACGGCCAAAAACACACACACACACACTAGTTTTTTGGTTTTTGGTTTTTCCTTCCTACATAATTCTAAAGGTAGTCTTGTGCAAGGATCGATACAAGGGTTTAGACTAGCATCAAAGGGTGTTCGTTGGACGTGTAGTGTGTTTCACACATTGGGAAAGACCAACCTTATTGGTCTTTTGGTTTCTTGGTTCCATTCGTGGAGGTGATTGGTGTCTCGTTACCGGAATCACGCTACAAAGGTATAAACCTTATCTATGTTCTATTTGATTGATCATATGGCAATATGGATCCGTTGTTGGTGATGATTCCGCTGCGTTATATTTGATATATATATGTTTATTATATTCATCATCACCTATAGAAAAAGCAGCAATAAAATGCACCCTTTAGGGGCTGAAATCAATAGCTCAAAATGCAGTTTTTGTGCAGAAAAATCAGCAACAAAACGCACCCTTTTTGGGGTTGAAATAAGCAGATATAAACCCCCATGTTGGGCTGAAAACATGCAGAACCAACACCCCCTGTTGGGGCTGCGTTACAGCAAACAAATGGCCATTGATGGGGCTATGACACGTGAAAATAAACCCCCTATTTGGGTGGTATTTCCAGCCGAGAATCAAACAAACAAAACACCACTCTTGTGGTGTCTAGCTATTATACCAGAAGCACAACAAAACCACCCTTGGTGGTGCAAGTCGTGCACCTATTTGCATAGACTTAAAGAGGGGTGAGCATTTAACTAATTCAACAAACTACCTGAACTACAGTACCTGCAAAAATACCAACAATCCAAGCTCAGGTCCAACAATCCAAGCTCAGGTCCAACTCTATTATTTCAACTTTTACAAAGAAAAAAAAACAAAAACAAAAAAAAAAACACATTCATATACTAAAAAAAAGACATTTCAATTTTATTTTTTTATTTTTTTTGTTAAGTGTTAGACCATATAAGCAAACCCAAGCGCACCCTAAGTGCTGAAAATAAGCAACGAATCGCACCCTAAGTGCAGAAAATAAGCAACGAATCGCACCCTAAGTGCAGAAAATACATTACCTATGTCTCGGCTGTCTCGGCTCTCGCTCTCGGCTGTCACTCACAGCTGTATCAAAAAAACAAAAAACAAAAAACAAAATGAAAAAAATTAAAAATTGCTAGCATAAATTAACAATTAAATTACATTACGTTTTCTAACAAAAAAAACAACAATTGCTAACAAAATTATAAATACCTTTAATTCGTTAAATAAGAAAAAGTGGGGAATAAGAAGAAGAAGAATTAAACAAGAGATGGGTAGAGGAAAGAATTAAACATGAGAAGAGGAGGAAAACTGCACAGTGGTGCTCGTGTGGTGGTTTGCTGTGGTGGTGCGCTAGTGAGAAGGTGGAGACGGTGGTGCTGGAGGTGTACTGGTGGTGGAGACGGTGGTGCTGGAGCTGTTCTAATCGCCGGCGATGGTGGTGTTGCTGCTTGATGTAAAAATATTTTTGTTAAGTGTTAAATTAGACCAGATCTGGTTTTGAGCTTTTTTAATATACCTACTACATTTCCCTACGACATGTCGTAGGTAAAATAAATTTTTTTTGTCGTTATCTGATTTGGCGGGGTAATGAAAATTTTGGGCGGATGTATGAATATTTTTATGGAATTAAATCCCTACGACTTGTCGTAGGTATTTAAAATTTTTATTTAATATAAAAACTTTTATTTAATATATAATAAAAATTAAATTAAATACTTTATAGAATTAACTAATTTAATTTAATATAAAGAGTTTTATTTAATATATAATTAAAAATTAATACTTTTATGAAAGTTAATACTTTTATAAAATTAATTAATTTATATATAATAAAATTTAAAAATAATTAATTTTATTTATAATTAAATACTTTTATAAAATTAAAAAAAAATAGTATAATACTTTTATTTAATGTGTTATATATATACATACCATATTAAACGGATGAATCGATACGTTATGGATATACATAATATGTTAAACGGATGAATTGAGTTGTTATGGATATGCATAACATGTTAAACGGATGAGTCGAGATGCTATGGATATCCTTGACATGTTAAACGGATGATTCGAGTTGTTATGGATATTCATAACATGCTAAACGGATGAGTCGGTATGTTAATTATGGATATACATGACATGTTAAACGGATGAGTCGAGATGTTATGGATATCCATGACATGTTAAACGGATGAATAGATATGTTATGGATATCCATGACATGTAAACGGATGAGTTGAGATGTTATGGATATCCATGACATGTTAAACGGATGAGTCGAGTTGTTATGGATATGCATAACATGTTAAACGGATTAGCCGAGTTGTTATGGATATTCATAACATGTTAAACGGATGAGTCGGTATGTTATGGATATACATAACATGTTAAACGGGTGACTCGAGTTGTTATAGATATACATAACATGTTAAACGGATGAGTCGAGATGTTATGGATATCCATGACATGTTAAACGGATGAGTCGAGTTGTTATAGATATACATAACATGTTAAACGGATGAGTCGAGATGTTATGGATATCCATGACATGTTAAACGGATAAGTCGAGTTGTTATAGATATACATAACATGTTAAACGGATGAGTCGAGATGTTATGGATATCCATGACATGTTAAACGGATGAGTTGAGGTGTTATGGATATCCATGACATGTTAAACGAATGAGTCGAGTTGTTATGGATATACATAACATGTTAAACGAATGAGTCGAGTTCATGTTAAATGGATGAGTCGAGATGTTATGGATATCCATGAAATGTTAAACGGATGAGTCGAGGTCTTATGGATATCCATGACATGTTAAATGGATGAGTCGAGTTGTTATGGATATGCATAACATGTTAAATGGATGAGTCGAGTTGTTATGGATATTCATAACATGTTAAACGGATGAGTCGGTATGAGTCGAGTTGTTATGGATATCGACGACATGTTAAACAGAAGAGTCGAGATGTTATGGATATGCATAACATGTTAAACGGATGAGTCGAGTTGTTATGGATATCCATGACATGTTAAACGGATGAGTCAAGATATTATAGATATGCATGACATGTTAAATGGATGAGTCGAGATGTTATGGATATGCATGACATGTTAAGTGGATGAGTCGATATGTCCTTTGTAATGTTAAGGATATGCATGACATGCTAAACGATGAGTTGAGATGTTATGGATATGCATGACATGCTAAACGATGAGTTGAGATGTTATGGATATGCATGACATGTCAACGTGACACCTGTGGAGATACATGACATGTTAAACGGATGAGTCGAGATGCTTTGTCTAATTTCATTCAACGTGACAACTTGGTTTAAAGTAATTCGTATGCTTTAATGGTTAAACTCGTATCGGTTTGTAATTTAATTCGTACGCTTTGATGTTTGAACCTTTATCGATCTGTAATGTAATTTGTGCGCTTTAATATTAGACGCTTTTCGACTTTGATGTTTAAACTTTTATCAATTTGTAATGTACTTCATACGTTTTGATGTTTGAAATGTAAATCGTACGCACTAATATTAGACGTTTATCGACTTGTGATGTAAAAGGTGTTAGGGAAATATATGCCTACGACATGTCGTAGGGAAACAAAAGGCGGGAAAAATACCGCCAAAAGTGCTAATATATGCCTACGACATGTCGTAGGCATTTATAAAAATACAAAACGATTAATAATGCCTACGACATGTCGTAGGGAAACAACAAACCACAACATTAATCAACACTAATCAAACGTTAATCACCCTAATAATTGCATGTGTTTATTTTACCGACGACATGTCGTAGGGATTTAGAAGCGGGAAAAAATGCCGCCCAAAAATTAGATGAAATGTTGAAAGTCAAATTTGACCATTAAAATGCTTACGACATGTCGTCGGCATTTTATTACTAAAAAAATTCAACGCTCTTTGGTCTCGTTCAACCCCTTCTTTTGTCGTTTAGTGCATTTTCCCTACGACATGGTGACGTCGAGATTTTCTTTTTAGCCAATTCTCCTTTTTCTTAGTAGTGGGTGGGGGTAGTCTTACATTCTGTGGGAAAAAGTGTTAGTCGTACAAAGAACAGTGATAAGTGATA